>CM065592.1:302379223-302886780 GCA_033119425.1 Bufotes viridis
CACTACTGCCGACCCCACCTCAGTAACAGAAGGATTAAAAAAATATTTTGCAGTATTACTGGGCTCACACCATCAAGTTTAACAGATTTATTTCCTAATCCCTCCCTAAGACCACGGGCATTTCATAAATCACAGAATATAATCATTCCTTATTTCTGCAATTCCACAATCTTGATATAAGAGGAGTTGTATTGTTTTATCTCCAAAGAACAGAATCTTGAAGAAAAGACAAGAATCTTTTCCTTCAATTTGCTGGACCAAATAAGGGTAAAAAGGCAGCAAAAAGCTTTGTAGCCCGGTGGATCAGACAATCTATTGAAGAAACATACAGACCAAAGGGAAAAGATGTGCTAGTGGGTATAAAAGCCCATTCTATTAGAGGCATGTCAGCTTCTTTGGCCCAGTCTGCTTCTGCGTCGTTAGAGCAAATTTGTAAGGCAGCTACATAAGGTCTGTACATACATACTTTATTAAACATTATACGATTGACGTAATCTCAAATATGGACCTTTTTCATGGACGTAAAGTCCTCCAGGCTGAAGTCCCTCCCTAGAAATTAATGTTTGTTATGGCTCAAAGGTACTGTCGTGAAGATGACTGGGAAAAAGTGAAATTATTCCTGGAAGTCTCCAAGATGGCACACTGTTATTTTCCTTCCCATAATAATATTAACTCCTAACTTTTCACTCCCTGGCTGAAAGCTTTCCCTGTCTTTCCATTTTCTACAAAAGTCTTCTTTCTAGCCTTTCCCTTCACTGTCCCTAACACTGGAACAGAAGATTAATTGTGACTAAACACTGCCCCTAAGATTGTTTTCTGTCAGACACTCATCCACCCTCATTCACAGCCCAACACAGAATGATATTCTGCTCATTCTGCAAGGGCACCTTCCCTGCTGCAGCACTGATTATCTCATTCAGGCTGTCTGTTGGCCTGTGAACCAATCAGGGCAGGCCCCTCGCCCACTTCTTCACAGGGTAATGTGAGCATTAGAGTTGAGCGAACTTCTGTGTTAAGTTCGGCGTCCAAAGTTCGGGTTAGTTATCCAAGCATCCCGTTATGGATTCCGCTACCACGGACCATAACGGCATTTGGAATCCGGGGTGAAGGACCTGGGGTGATGTCACCGTCATGTGATCAGTGCAGGGGGTGTGGCTCAGTACTGGATTGGATAAGAGGTCGTAGGCTACCACCTCTTATCTAATCCAGTACTGGCCATGCCCCCTGCACTGATCACATGACGGTGACATCACCCCAGGTCCTTCACCCCGGATTCCAAATGCCGTTATGGTCCGTGGTAGCGGAATCCATAACGGGATGCTTGGATAACCCGAACCCGAACTTTGGACGCCGAACTTAAAACAGAAGTTCGCTCAACTCTAGTGAGCATCCTTCCTCTCTCTTGCGCTCCTTTTTACTGGATTCGTTCCGAAGTGAACCTGAAAAACTTCAAGGAAAATAACGGTGAAAAATAGCCAGGATCCACTATCAGCAGTGCCAAATCAAATTATTGCCATCAGCCACAGATGTGTGAAAATCCTCATGGATAAATGCCTTTTTTATCTTTCACAAGTGTAACATTTTTCAAACTTGTGTAGTACAATTGTGTCCCCTTTGGTATTTAGTGATGAGCGGCAGGTGCCATATTCGATTTCGACGAAATTCGCGAATATTCGAATGAATATTCGTTTCATATTCGTCGAAATCGAATATTCGTAATTTTTTCTAGTTATCGCGATTAACATGCGATTTAAATAATCGCATATTGCGATTTGTACTTAAGGCTACTTTCCTATTGGTTTCATATCTAGAATTAGCGAGGATGACGAATATGACGAATGTATTCGTCTATTCCTCAAAACGAAGATAACGAAGTATTCTACATCTTCGCTTTAGCTACCTATTCGTCAACCTCGCTAATTCTAGCATCAAATAGGAAGGTTGACTATAGAGACAGCTGTAGCTAATTCGCTATGCATTATTTTTTTTTAATAAATAGAATAATTATAGTAATTATATCAAGTAATATAATTATTCTATTAAAAAAAAAAAAATCGCATAGCTAATTTAACACAGCTGTCTCTATAGTCAACCTTCCTATTTGATTGCTAGAATTAGCGAGGTTGACGAATAGGTTGCTAAAACGAAGATGTAGAATACTTCGTTATCTTCGCTTTTGAGGAATATGACGAATACATTCGTCATATTCGCTATTCGCTAATTCTACCAAGCCAACCATAACTTCTGTGTTCATGGAGCGTCCCCATCACCATGGGAACGTCTCCATATACTAAAATGTACTGTCGGATTTGAGGAATTACGCTGAAATCGCAATGCGATTAATTCAAGTTATATTAATCGCATTGCGATTCAACTTAGAGCTGGGTTTATAATGGGTCAGCTTGCTAGAATTAACGAGTTAACGAATATGGAATATAGCAGCAGTGCTAAGTTGAATTCGCAATGCGATTACTTCAAGTTAAATTAATCGCATTGCGAATTCAACTTAGCAGTGCTGCTATATTCCATATTCGTTAACTTCGCTCATTCTAGCAAGCTGACCCATTATAAACTCAGCTCTAAGTTGAAATCGCAATGCGATTAATATAACTTGAATTAATCGCATTGCGATTTCAACGTAATTCCTCAAATCCGACAGTACATTTTAGTATATGGAGATTCTCCCATGGATGGGGACGCTCCATGAGCACGGAAGTCGGCAGAAGCGGCAATGGGCACTGACTAGAGCAGCCAGGAAGCCAGGAATCCTCAGGACAGGTAAGAACTACTGTTGGGAAGAGGGAAAGAAAAAAATATAACTAAAAAAAAAAAAAAAAAAAAAAAACGAATATTCGAAATAGCGAATTTATAGCGCTATATTCGAAATATTCGCGAATTAGCGAAGTGCCGATATTCGCTAAAAAAATTCGCTTTTCGAATATTCGCGCTCAACACTATTGGTATTATGATGCCACCTGCCATGCTGAATACTCTCACTAACAGTATACTGGAGGGTGGACAAGACAGTACACCAATGGAAAACTGGGCCGTTCCCTGCCACTGGGTCAGTCAGCTGACCAAGAAGTCCATGGGGTCAGGAATTGGGATATTTGCAGTAGTCTATGTACAGCTGAAACTGGTCAACCAGGTACTGCACATCGGCTTACTGATGTGTCTCAGGCTGGCGCAGCATTTGAAAAATTTGTTTTATTATGTTCAGCAAACTGTGTTGTCAGCTGCTGCTTCTTCTACTTGTTGTAGTGATAGTGCAGGCAGAGATGACAAAGCGATGAGTCAGCATGGGAGTAGAGAAGGGTCTCATGAACAGACATGCTGAGCTAAATCTTTGGCAAGGTGGATACACAGCATATCCCAGTAGTATGCCAATTTTGCCTCCCTTTTGGAAGTATCTAAAAACATGGCTATGCAATAGTCACCCCATTTGCTTGATGCTACTGACATATTCGTCAGCATGTAAGCAACAATGTATGCAGCTTTGTATGGTTATTAGCATGCCCAAGGACCAAGTTGTTCCGTTCTCTGTTCTCGCTGTGATATTTTTTCATGGCCACAATGACTGTCAGCTTCATTCCCTTGCTATGTTTGTGAAAAATCCAGGTCTATCAACTCGTCCTAATCCTTCTACTCCTTAACTCCTAGATCCTAAACCTTCTCACTCCCTTCTGCATATACATGTCTGTGACGAGACCAATCTCGCCACATTGCATTGGAGAAACCTGGTTGCTCGCCTGCTGCCTTTGGACTATGGCCCCCTGTTAAAAGACATCTTTTTTACCTGCAGAAAAGCTTAATTCGTGCTTTTCTGCCTGGGGTTCGGTAGTTTTGGTTGAAAGTGTTATACCCCAGATAGGAATCCCATGGAGCCCATTCGTATGAAACTGACTGTAAAGACTTTGGCTCCATGGCGATTAAACTGTATTCGTGTGGTCTGAGCGCCATTCACTTAATAATGTGCGCTCAGACCTGAGCTATCTGGGGATATGTTAAATGTATAGTTTTAATGTAATGTGTCTTACCTGGTGTATTTTAACAGTAATGCTTGTTCTGTGTCCCCATGTGCATAATAGAGTCTTGTCTCTGAAATGTCTGTGTGTATTGTAAAGGGTGGGACATTGTATATTGAATAGTGATGTCTGTCCTATTGTCCCCACATGTGTATTGGCGATTTCCCTTTGTCCTGAGAGATAATTGAATGACTCCTCAATTGTCTCCAGGACAGAAGACATTGTGTATTCTTCTGCCTGTGATGATTGCATTACCCATGTAGGGTGATTGTATCACAGGCAGAGGGGAGGGATATGCTGGGGGTGTCTGTATTGTCCCAATGTGTGTGATTGGCTGCTGTATCTCTGTGTCGCAGTCTTCCTTCTGGTCCCCTAGGGGAGTGTCCACCAGGTGGGAGACCTGCATAAATACCGAGCAGGTAGCCCTTAATGAAAGTCAGAATTCCTGTTTACCATCAATACGGAGCCTCGTCTCGTTCTTGGGGGGATTCACTGTATGCTGTTAGAGACTGATTGCCAGGAGTGTAAGCTGATTGTCTGCTTTTCCTGTTCGTCTGCTAGCAGCTATTTGGGAGGTTCCAGTACGGGAGTTGGAGTGCTATTTTGTATCCAGTTCGGGAGTTTGGTGTTCTGCAGTAGCTGTGCCTATATCTCTGTAAAGGGGGCCGATCGCCTAAACGGTTTTTACCCCTTGTCTGCAGCAACGGTCTGTTACAATTATGTCCATATAGCCACATGACAGTGAGCAAGATGTGGAAGCTGTTCTTTTTCCATCATTCATTGTTGCTTCAGTATGAGCATTTTCTCTAACATAAGTATCAGGAGGATGACATCTAGGAACACGCTGCACAATGGTGTTGACTAGAGATGATCGAATTGAAGTTGACGAAGTGGAATTTAATCCGAATTTCAGGAATTATTCGATTTGCACCGAATCCGAATTTCCTCACGTTTCGTGGTAACGAATCAAATTTTTTCCTAAAAAGGCTGCTGCATGTGTGAGGACATGGAGAAAAGAAACTCTGGGAATGGTGGGATCACCAATACTGACATGCATGCAGCCAATCAGTAGCCAGCCAGCCCTGTGATGTCACAGCCATATAAATAGCGGCAGCCATCTTGGATTCTGCCAATCACTAGCGTACTTAGTGCAGGGAGAGACGTGTCTGCAGGAGCTAGGGACAGTGATAGGAAAGACTTGATTGTGGTGAAAAAACTATTTATAAGTGCAGGAAAAGGATAGGGAGGAATCGTTCCAGAGCATTTATGTAGAACGGGGTTCAGTAGGGGAGGTTACAAATTGGGTAATAGGAACAATCCTATTATACCTTGGTGCACTGACTGGGGATCCAAATTGTCATTATACAGCTCTGTCCAGCAAACCGGTCTTGTTATTGGGGTGCAAGTGCTGTTTGATAGAGCCATTAATAGGTTTTATTACAAGGAAATATTTCTACAGTATGTCTTATTTGCCCATGTGCTGTTCAGTTGTAGGTTTTAAAGCCCTTTTTGCTATGTATTAGTGGCAAAAAAAAGATATTTTTGCCCTTGTGCGGTGCAGTGATATATTCAAAAGCCCAGTTTGCTGTGTATGAGTGGTGAAGTAAAAATATATTCGCCGTTCTGCGTTTCACTTCTTTGTTGAAAAGCCTTTTGTGTTGTGCAAAAGTAGAAAAAAATTAGGGCCTAATTGCCATTCTACGGTGCAGTGATATATTCTGAAGCCCTGTTTGCTGTGTATTAGTGGCAAAATAAAAATACATTCACCGTTCATCATTGCATTTATCTGTTGAAAAGACTTTTGTGTTGTGTAAAACGTGAAGAAAATTAGGGTCTGATTGCCGTTCTGCGGTGCAGTGATATATTCTAAAACCCAGTGTTCCATGTATTAGTGGCAAAATAAAAAATATTTGAGCTAACATTTGATTATCTGATCTAACAGTATGTCAGACAGAGAAGTTCTAGGCCCTGCACAGGGGAGTGGCAGGGGCATAAATGCTTCTGGTGCAGGCAGAGGTCACAGCAGAGTAACGGGCCATGGCAGCAGGGGTCACTTCGAGAGGCCTGAGCTCCCAGTGTCGTTTCTTGAATGGTTGATCTTCAACTTCGTCGCAAGTGACATCAGACACCCCCAGCCAAGAGTCAGTGGGTTTGTCAGACACCACCCTTAGTTGGTATGGGCCGGGATTAGGCCATGTGCCCTCACCTGTCCTCAACCTGCCTCTGTCCTTTCCTCCACTAGGCAGGCAAGTTATGATGAGCAGAGTGGCGTGGGAGCTGGTGTTGCGAGCGGTCAGGTTCCTGACCCACGGACCATTGTGGAGGACATCAGTGATGTGCAGACAGTACTCGATGATGTTGCTGATCGCACTCGGGAGCCGGGTTATGAAGGGGCTTCTTTTTTTTCTTTTTCTTTACATAATAATGTAATATTATAAAATCCATTGTCTTCATGATAAATCTGCAGCGTGGGGGACCAGTGTGGCTTCTACACACTTAAAAAAGTAATACTTCAGCAGGGCAAATAGATGCCGGATGACCGGGATGCTCCATGACCTTCCCAGACGCTGCTGTTGGGAGCAACGGGTCATTTCTGAGACGTCCGTATAGCGCGGGGTAATCCAGACACCCTCTCCACTCTTCCGGGCTCCAAGCAATCTTGAAGCTTTGTCTTCTCATTGTCTGTAGCTAATAGAGGCCTGTTCATGCCAGGCAGGTGAAGTGTCTGGCTCCAGGTGGAGAGAAATTGTTCTTTGGAATGCTTTCTCCATCACGACCAAACGAATAAACAGTAGACTGGCTGATTCTCTCCTGTCTTAGGCAACACTTTATTAAAATTTATTAAATATTTAATATTAAATTGAACCAAAACTTTTAATTAAAATTATAAGAAAGTAAACCTAAATTCACCAATATATTATCCTAATCTTCAAGGGAAATTCCCGGACAATCAATTTGCCAAGCCTTTTGTGACGGAGAACTTGTTTTATTAAATTGAGAAATTTTAACCTTCTGTTCTGTCCCATATACCGTATAAATAAATAGACAAAGCAGCCACTCTGTGGCCTCCTCATGCTGCTGCCACCTCCGCAATCTCTCGTCGTCATGCCACTCTGTGACCTGCTCATGCTGCTGCCACCTCCACAATTTCTCGTCGTCGGACCATGATGTGGCCTCCTCATGCTGCTGCCACCTCCACACTTTGTTGTGGTGCCACTCTGTGGCTTCCTAATGCTGCTGCCACTTGCGCAATCTCTCGTCATTGTGCCACTCTGTGACCTCCTCATGCTGCTGCCACCTCCGCAATCTCTCTTCTCATGCTGTTCCCACCCTTCCCACCTCATGACTGGGCCACTATTTTGCCTTTCGGCCTAGCTGACATTATCAGTTATTTGACCCTTCTTCTGATCTGTCAGAAGGAAGGAAAAATGAGACGCACAACAGATCCTGTCTGTGTAGCAGCTGTAAGGCCCGTATGGTCCCATCAGAATTGGCTTGTGATTGGTAGCCAAAAGCAGGAGTGGGTACAAAACACATTTTGACATTAGGAATACTGATGGATTACTGACCAAATGCTGACCGAGTGAAGGCGGATGCTCAATAGACAGAATCAGTTTTTTGGGGGTTATTGTTCTGATGAATGAGAGGAAGGGCAAAATAATCAGTGACATAGACACAAACTTACTGCTGACACCCTCTCCACTCTGTCGGGGGGCTCTACTTGGATAAGCTTTTAATAGAACAGGTTCTGTAGACATCTATGTGGAATCAGCTGATGACGGTGTAAAAGGAGTGTGCTTCTTCTTGGCGCTAACATCGACTTGTAAGACTTAAGTTATTTGTAGGGATGAGCGAACTCGAACTGTATAGTTCGGGTTCGTACCGAATTTTGGGGTGTTCGGGACACGGAGCCGGACATTTTCAAAAAAGTTCGGGTTCGGGTCCGTTGTTCGTCGATTTCTTCCCGCTTTCTGAAGGGCTGCACAGCAGCCAATCAGCTAGCGTTTTACTTCTTGCCCTAAGAAGCCATCACAGCCATGCCTAATAATGGCATGGCTGTGATTGGCCAAATGCAGCATGTGACCCAGCCTCTATTTAAGCTGGAGTCACGTAGCGCCGCACGTCACACTGCTCTGATTAGTGTAGGGAGAGGACGCAGCTGCTGTGAGGGTGAGATTAGGCAGGAAAAAGTCAGCAAAAACACCTAATGAAGTGATTGATCTACAGCTGTGAATCATTCAACTTCTGCTAGTTAATTGCTCACTGGTTTTTAGGCTGCACAGAGCGTTTTTCTGTCACTTTGATCTGCTGCCATTTTGTGTCTTGTGGTGCCACCAAGTCCATCAATCCATTAATACTAGTTTGATTTTTTTTGCTATATCCTACATCAGGGGCTTGGCTGTGCTTATTGTCACCCCTAGAAACTCAGGATAGAAATTTCTATATTTTATTAACGGGTTAAATTCAATTGCCAAAATAGCAATCCCCTAACTCTGGTGTTCCAGCTGTGGCTAGCCAAGTGTAATACTGGCTGCTGTCTGGCAAAGGATAGATTTTTTTCTGTGGTGAAATTCAATTGCCTAAATAGCAATCCCCTAATTCTGGTGTCACAGCAGTGGCTGGCAAAGTTGAATAGTGTCCGGCAAAGGATATATTTTGTTCTGGGGTGAAATTCAATAGCCAAAATAGCAATACCGTAAATCTGGTATCCCAGCAGTGGCTGGCCAACTTTAATAGTGTCCGGCAAAGGATATATTTTGTTCTGGGGTGAAATTCAATTGCCAAAATAGACAATACCGTAAATCTGGTGTTTTAGCTGTAACTGGACAAGTTTCATAGTGTCCGTCATAGGATATATTATTTTCTGCGGTGAAATTCAGTTGCAAAAATAGAAATACCATAAATCTGGTGTTCCAGCTGTGACGGGACAATTTCCCTAGTGTCCGTCAAAGGATATATTATTTTCTGGGGTTAAAGTCAGTAGCAAAAATAGAAATACAGTAAATCTGTTCCAGCTGTTGCAGGCCTAGGTTATATCTGTCCGTAAAGGGTATATTTTTTTCTGGGGTGAAATTCAATTGCCAAAATAGCAATACCCTGAATCTGGTGTTCCAGCTGTTGCAGGCCAAGTTTAGATCTATCCGTAAACGGGTATATTTTTTTCTGGGGGGAAATTTAATTGCCAAAATAGCAATACCCTGAATCTGGTGTTCCAGCTGTGACTGGACAAGTTTCACAGTGTCCGTCATAGGATATATTATTTTCTGCGGTGAAATTCAGTTGCAAAAATAGAAATACCATAAATCTGGTGTTCCAGCTGTGACGGGACAATTTCCCTAGTGTCCGTCAAAGGATATATTATTTTCTGGGGTGAAAGTCAGTAGCAAAAATAGAAATACAGTAAATCTGTTCCAGCTGTTGCAGGCCTAGGTTATATCTGTCCGTAAAAGGGTATATTTTTTTCTGGGGTGAAATTCAATTGCCAAAATAGCAATACCCTGAATCTGGTGTTCCAGCTGTTGCAGGCCAAGTTTAGATCTATCCGTAAACGGGTATATTTTTTTCTGGGGGGAAATTTAATTGCCAAAATAGCAATACCCTGAATCTGGTGTTCCAGCTGTGACTGGACAAGTTTCACAGTGTCCGTCATAGGATATATTATTTTCTGCGGTGAAATTCAGTTGCAAAAATAGAAATACCATAAATCTGGTGTTCCAGCTGTGACGGGACAATTTCCCTAGTGTCCGTCAAAGGATATATTATTTTCTGGGGTGAAAGTCAGTAGCAAAAATAGAAATAAAGTAAATCTGTTCCAGCTGTTGCAGGCCTAGTTTATATCTGTCCGTAAAAGGGTATATTTTTTTCTGGGGTGAAATTCAATTGCCAAAATAGCAATACCCTGAATCTGGTGTTCCAGCTGTTGCAGTACAAGTTTAGATCTGTCCGTTAGATCTGTCCGTAAACGGGTATATCAATTGGGTGGCCGACAGTGGATCCAGCACGTTCACAACATTATCTCCCACCCAGTCTTCTGCAGATATATCAGTGAAACTGTCAGAGCCTCAAGTTATGCAGCAGTCTCTTATGCTGTTTGAAGACTCTGCTGGCAGGGTTTCCCAAGGGAATCCACCTAGCCCTTCCCCAGTGATGGAAGACATAGAATGCACTGATGCACAACCACTTATGTTTCCTGATGATGAGGACATGGGAATACCACCTCATCAGAGTCCGCACGTCTCTGATGATGACGAAACACAGGTGCCAACTGCGGTGTCTTTTTGCAGTGTGCAGATCAAACACGAGGTCAGGGACGAAGACTGTGTGGAAGACGATGCAGGGGACGATGAGGTCCTAGACCTCACATGGAATGAAAGTCGTGCCACTGACTTTCATAGTTCAGAGGAAGAGGCAGTGGTGAGACCAAGCCAACAGCGTAGCAAAAGAGGGAGCAGGGGGCAAAATCAGAGCAGCCGCCGCCAAGAGAGTTCGCCTGCTACTGGCCACCAACACCAGGGACTGAGCACCTCAAAGGCAGCTTCAAGGAGTTCCCTGGCATGGCACTTCTTTAAACAATGTGCTGACGACAAGAACCGAGTGGTTTGCACGCTGTGCCATCAGAGCCTGAAGCGAGGCATTAACGTTCTGAACCTTAGAACAACCTGCATGACCAGGCATCTACATGCAAAGCATGATCTGCAGTGGAGTAAACACCTTAAAAACAAGGAACTCACTCAGGCTCCCCCTGCTCCCTCTTATGCTGCTGCCTCGGCCTCTTCCTCTGCCTCGGGAGGGATGTTGGCATCTGCCGCCCACCAAACAGAGGATGTGCCACTGACACCACCACCTGTGTCACCAAGCATCTCCACCATGTCACACGGCAGCGTTCAGCTCTCCATCTCACAAACCTTGGAAAGAAAGCGTAAATTCCCACCTAGCCACCCTCGAGCACTGTGCCTGAATGCCGGCATTTCTAAACTACTGGCCTTTGAAATGCTGTCATTCAGGCTGGTGGACACAGACAGCTTCAGACAGCTGATGGCGATGGCGGTCCCACAGTATGTTGTTCCCAGCCGCCACTACTTCTCCAAGACAGCCGTGCCTTCCCTGCACAACCAAGTATCCGATAAAATCAAGTGTGCACTGCGCAACGCCATCTGTGGCAAGGTCCACCTAACCACAGATACGTGGACCAGTAAACACGGCCAGGGACGCTATATCTCCCTAACTGCACATTGGGTAAATGTAGTGGCGGCTGGGCCCTTGGCGCACGTTCTTCTGCCACCAAGGATCGCAGGGCATCATTCTTGCCTCTTGTAGCCTCCTTCTCCTACTCGGCTTCCTCCTCCTCCTCTGCTTCCACCTGTTGCAATCTTGTTACCGTTTCCGTCATCCAGTCAGCCACACACCTTCACCACCAACTTCAGCACAGCCCTGAGTAAACATCAGCAGGCAATTCTGAAATTCATATGTTTGGGGGACAGGCCACACACCGCGCAGGAATTGTGGCGGGGTATTGAACAACAGACCGACGAGTGTTTGCTGCCGTTGGGCCTCAAGCCCGGCCTGGTGGTGTGCGATAAGGGACTAGCCGGTTTGACGCACATCCCTTGCCTGGCGCATGTGCTGAATTTGGTGGTGCAGAAGTTCATTCACAACTACCCCCCGACATGTCAGAGCTGCTGCATAAAGTGCTACAGCGTAACTTCGGCCTTCCTGCTCACCGCCTCATATGCGTTGTGCCCACCAGGTGGAACTCCACCTTGCACATGCTGGAGAGACTGTGCGAGCAGCAGCAGGCCATAGTGAAGTTTCAGCTGCAGCACGCACAGATCACTCGCACTGCAGAACAGCACCACTTCACCACCAATGACTGGGCCTCCATGCGAGACCTGTGTGCCCTGTTGCACTGTTTCGAGTACTCCACCAACATGGCCAATGGCGATGACACCGTTATCAGCGTTACAATACCACTTCTATGTCTCCTTGAGAAAACACTTAGGGCTATGATGGAAGAGGAGGTGGCCCAGGAGGAGGAGGATGAGGGGTCATTTTTAGCACTTTCAGGCCAGTCTGTTAGAAGTGGCTCAGAGGGAGGTTTTTTGCAACAGCAGATGCCAGGTACAAATGTGGCTAGCCAGTGCCCACTACTGAAGGACGAGGAGGATGAGGAGGAGGTGAAGGAGGATGAGGATGAAGTAGGTTCACAGCGGGGTGGCACCTGACACAGCTCAGGCCCATCACTGGTGCGTGGCTGGGGCGATACGGAGGATGATGATGATATGCCTCCCACAGAGGACAGCTTGTCCTTACCTCTGGACAGCCTGGCACACATGAGCGACTACATGCTGCAGTACCTGCACAACGACAGCAGAGTTGCCCACATTTTAATGTGTGCGGACTACTGCGTTCACACCCTGCTGGATCCCCGGTACAAAGACAATGTGCCCACCTTACTTCCTGCACTGGAGTGTGATAGGAAGATGCGCGAGTACAAGCGCACGCTGGTAGATGCGCTCCTGAGAGCATTCCCAAATGTCACAGGGGAACAAGTGGAAGCCCAAGGCGAAGGCAGAGGAGGAGCAAGAGGTCGCCAACGCAGGTGTGTCACGGCCAGCTCCTCTGAGGGCAGGGTTAGCATGGCAGAAATGTGGAAAAGTTTTGTCACCACTCCACAGCTAACTGCACCACCACCTGATACGGAACGTGTTAGCAGGAGGCAGCATTTCACTAACATGGTTGAACAGTACGTGTGCACACCCCTCCACGTACTGACTGATGGTTCGGCCCCATTCAACTTCTGGGTCTCCAAATTGTCCACGTGGGCAGAGCTAGCCTTTTATGACTTGGAGGTGCTGGCCTGCCAGGCGGCCAGCGTTTTGTCTGAACGTGTATTCAGCACAGCAGGGGATGTCATTAATGACAAACGCAGCCGCCTGTCCACAGCCAACGTGGACAGGCGGACGTTCATAAAAA
The DNA here is from genome assembly GCA_033119425.1 of Bufotes viridis. NCBI lineage: Eukaryota > Metazoa > Chordata > Amphibia > Anura > Bufonidae > Bufotes > Bufotes viridis. The sequence goes on from CM065592.1 coordinate 302,392,222, forward strand.
TGATCCAGGCATGGATCCCACAGGACCTGTCCATCCCTTGTGCAGAATAGACATTTATAACTGACTCCCCCTCAACCATATATTCTTGTACTCCGTGGCACTTCTTTATTGAATCCTCTTTTTTTAATTTTACCATTATATTGCGGTGCAACCGAAAGTTGAATGAACCTTTCCTCCGTCTAGGTGCCAGGGGCCTAATTATCTGAAAGTGGCCTGTTCCAGTGGTGGGTGACATGAAGCCTTATTATCTGCTATGCGTCCTCTGTCTGTGTGCCGTGGGCTAAATATTTGGAAGTGGCCTTCTCTATTGCTAGGTGACATAAAGCATGATTCTCTGCTATGTGACCTCTCTCCTCCGTCTGGGTGCCAGGGGCCTAATTATCGAAAAGCGGCCTTCTCCATTGGTGGGTGACATGATTCCTGATTCTCTGCTATGTAACCTCTGTCTGGGTGCTGGGGCCTACATAAATGAAAGTGGCCTTCTCCATTGGTAGGTGACATGACGCCTAATTCTCTGCTATGTGACCTCTGTCCTCTGTCTGGGTGCTGGGCTCTCCATAAATGAAAGTGGCCTTCTCCATTGGTGGGTGACATGACGCCTGATTCTCTGCTATGCGACCTCTGTCCTCTGTCTGGGTACTGGGGTCTAAATAATTGAAAGTAGCCTTCTCTATTGGTGGGTGACATGTCGCCTGATTCTCTGCTATGCGACCTCTGTCCTCTGTCTGGGTGCTGGGGCCTAAATAAATGAAAGTGGCCTACTCCATTGGTCGGTGACATGGCGCCTGATTCTCTGCTATGCGACATCTCTCCTCCGTCTGGGTGCCAGGGGCCTAATTATTGAAAAGTAGCCTTCTCCACTGGTGGGTGACATGACGCCTGATTCTCTGCTATGTGACCTCTGTCTGGCTGCTGGGGCCTAAATAAATGAAAGTGGCCTTCTCCATTGGTGGGTGACATAACGCTTGATTCTCTGCTATGCAACCTCTGTCCTCTGTCTGGGTGCTGGGGCCGAAATAAATGAAAGTGGCCTTCTCCATTGGTGGGTGACAAGACGCCTGATTCTCTGCTATGAGACCTCTCTCGTCCGTCTGGGTGCCAGGGTCCTAATTATCGAAAAGTGGCCACTGGCCTCCTCTTGACTTCAATGGGGTTTGGGTTCGGGATGAAGTTCAGATCGAGTTCGGATCCCGAACCGGCAAATTTCTTTTTTTTTTAAATGCGCTCATCTCTAGTGTTGACACACTAAAATGAGCTTAATTGCCCAGTTATATATGGTAGAAAAATTGCAACTTTTTATGGGAATTAACACAATGAAACTTCTCCTGCTACAAGCACACTGCACACTGGTATTGATCCACTACAATTTCCTGAATTGCGCAAGTATAAACGGTAACAAGATTGCAACTGTCTTTTGGAAAGAAAAAGGCAAAATTGCACATTGTATGCAGCTAAATTTATGCTGCTGGTGGTGCTGAGAATATGCTTAGAAAGCATTCATGAACTGCTGAAAGTTTTTAAAAAGGAAAAGTCTGGCTCATGCACTTAAAAAAAAATCAATATGCAGACAGTGCATAACATGAACATCTCCAGCTGCTGCCCTCACTATAAGACATCTGGTGCCAGTACACTAACTGCCCCAATGCTCTCCCTACTGGTAAAACTTTGTACCTAGTAATTCAATCTAACTAAGTAAATATATCCCTACACGGTCCATGCAGCACCTTAACCACTACAGGACCGCCTAACGCAGGGATGCATCTGAGTGGACACATCTGCGCGTCATCTCGCGAGAAGCGAGACTTCCTGTGAACACCCCAAGGTATTCCGTGAGGGGCATGGCGAGTTCACAGAAAAAAAAAATTTGGCATAAGTTAGCGGAAATTGATTTTTTTTTTTTTTTTTTTTACAGTCTCATATTCCACTAACTTGTGACAAAAAATAAAATTTTATATGAACTCACCATACCCCTCACGGAATACCTTGGGGTGTCTTCTTTCTAAAATGGGGTCACATGTGGGGTATTTATACTGTCCTAGCATTTTAGGGGCCCCTAAAGCGTGAGAAGAAGTCTGGAATCCAAATGCGTAAAAATGCCCCGTGAAATCCTAAAGGTACTCATTGGAATTTGGGCCCCTTTGCGCACCGAGGCTGCAAAAAAGTGTCACACATGTGGTATCGCCATACTCAGGAGAAGTAGGGCAATGTGTTTTGGGGTGTATTTCTATATATACCCATAGTGGGTGAGAGAAATATCTCTGTAAACAACAACTTTTAAAAATTTTTATACAAATTTGACAATTTACAGAGCTATTTCTCTCACCCAACATGGGTATATGTAAAAATACACCCCAAAACACATTGCCCTACTTCTCCTGAGTATGGCGATACCACATGTGTGACACTTTTTTGCAGCCTGGGTGCGCAAAGGGGCCCAAATTCCAATGAGTACCTTTAGGACTCATGGCGGCTCACAATTTAGCCCCGCCCAAAATGCCAGAACAGTAAATACACCCCACAAATGACCCTATTTCGGAAAGTAGACACCCCAAGGTATTCACTGAGGGGCATAGTGAGTCCGTCTGAGATTTTGATTTGATTTTTTGCCAGAAGTTAGCAGAAATTGAAACTTTTTTTTTTATTTATTTTTCTCAGAAAGTGTCATTTTCCGCTAACTTGTGAAAAAAAATGAAATGATACATGAACTCACCATGCCCCTCCGCGAATACTTTGGAGTGTCTTCTTTCTAAAATGGTGTCATTTGGGGGGTATTTATACTATTCTGTCATTCTAGCACCTGAAGAAACATGACAGGTGCTCAGAAAGTCAGAGCTGCTTCAAAATGCCGAAATTCACTTTTTTGCACCATAGTTTGTAAACGCTATAACTTTTACCCAAACCAATAAATATACACTTATTGGACTTTTTTTTTTTATCAAAGACATGTAGAACAATAAATTTAGAAAAAAATTTATATAGAAATGTAGTTTTTTTTTTAAAATTTTACAACAGAAAGTGAAAAATGTCATTTTTTTGCAAAAATGTCGTTAAATTTTTATTAATGGCAAGAAAAGTAAAAATGTCATCAACAATGAAATACCACCAAATGAAAGCTCTATTAGTGAGAAGAAAAGGAGGTAAAATTCATTTGGGTGGTAAGTTGCATGACGGAGCAATAAACGGTGAAAGTAGCGTAGTGCAGAATTGTAAAAAGTGGCCTCGTCATTAAGGGTGTTTAAGCTAGGGGGGGCTGAGGTGGTTAAGATGTCTGGTTTGTGTCTGTAATTGGTGTATGTCAGAGGTATGGCAGAGGTATGGCAGACACATCCTCTCACATCACTGGCTGAGCTCACAGTGGAGTCTGTGCTCTGTGCACCAAGCCTAATGGACAGCCAATAACCTGACCCCTGATTGGCTGTTAAGCTGCCTGCAAAGCATTGTAGGTAATCCCACCAGTCGGGGCTCCGCCCAAGGTCATGTGATCTTCCATCTTCATGCTCTCTGCCCTGTTTCTCTTGCTAACATAAAAGTAAAATGGCAGGCTGTGTTTTGCACAATTCGTTTAAAAGCGAGTAGCCAAAACTTCAGATTAATTCGGCAGAAGAGTTTTTCCAATCTGTTTTGATTCAATTTGCTCATCTCTACCCCGCATGGATTCTGCATGAAAACTGCAGTGAGTGTCTGTTGGTGGTTAAGCTCCATTCATAAACATCAAAAAGGTCTACCTACATCACTGAAATTGAAAGCCAAGGAAGAAACAGTGGAAGATATTGACAGTGTAAAAATCCGACATGTGAAGATAACCTAATGCTCTAGACACAAGCTCTGATTTTTCTCCCCCCAGTTATAAAGATACTGTAAATGCTGCATAACTACATTTTTAAATATTTTAACCCCTTGAAGACACCATTTTTCACCTTAGGGGGGTTGTGATTAAATTTATATTGATGACCTATCATCAGGATAGGTCAACAATATCTGATCTGTGGTGGTCTGACACCGGGCACCTCCACGATCAGCTGTTTGATTAGGAGGCTACACTCCATGCAAGCTCTGCTTCTTGGTTTTCCAGTAGAGGGGAGGTGTAGTGTAATTACAAGTACTTGCTCCATTTAAGTGAGTGCCTTCTCCTCTTTAAAGCAGCTGATTGGTTGGGGTGCCGAGTGTCGAACCTCCGCTCATCAGATATAGATGACCTAACCTGAGGATAGGTAATGAATATAAATCACTGCACAACCTCTTTAAAGACAAAACCATATTTTGCAAATCTGACATGTCTCTTTGTGTGGTAATAACTTTGGTATGCTTTTGCTTATCCCAAGCCATTCTGAGACTGTTTTCTCAAGACATATTGTACATGTTAGTGGTTACTTTGAGTCAATATGTTTTACCTTTATTTATAAAAAAGTTAAAAATGTATTGAAAATTTCCAAAACCTATTTTCAAAATTAGAATTTTTTTTCCTTTTCAGACAGATTGTGATACCTCATAAAATAGTTATTACTTAACAATTCCCAAGTTAGCATCATTTTGTAAATATTTTATTTTTATTTTTATTTTTTAGGATGTTAATAGGCTTGGAATTTGAAAAATCTATTTTGAAATGTTCTAGAAAATTTACAAAACAGATGTTTTTAAGGACCAACCATAAATGTCCCCATTTTAGAAACTATACCCCACAAGTTCAAAAATGTCCCTTTTTTTCTTGCGTATTTTCCATTTTAATCCATTTTCTTGTAACACATCAAAGGTTAACAGCAACACAAACCTCAATATTTATTACCCTGATTCTGCAACTTACAGAAACACCTTATATATGGTCCTAAACTGATGTATGGGCACACAACAGGGCACAGCAGGGAATAAGCTCCATATGTTTTTTGGAGGGCAGATTTGGCTGGACTGTTCTTTGGCACCATGTTGCATTTGAAGAGACTCTAAGGTAACCCTAAAGTGAAAACTCTAAAAAGTTGCCCCATTTTGGAAACTGCACCCCACAAAAAAAATTACATAGCTATTACTTTTTTATTATTGTCCCTCTATAGAGGTCTGATCCCTTTTCCAATGCAGTACAATACATTCTCTATTGTACTGCATTAACCTGTCAGTTTTACACTGACAATACGCCATAGGCCTCCGTAACTGGTAGGCCCTGAGCTTCTGTGAAGCCTCAGATTGTCTTAGCATCTATTTCCCCCTATGACAGCAAGGTCGGCTGATGGGGGTCAGAAAAGAAGCCCCCTCCCTCTAAAAACCCCTTATATGCAGCGGACTGCATTAACTGCAGCCTATGACGGGTTAAACTGCCAGTATCAGCGCTTCCAGCAATGCCAGAAGATAGATGAAAGACCTGGCTGATCACTGTGTCGTACATATATAGCCCTGGTCCGGAACTCCTTGCTGGCTATTCTGTACATATATGTAGATGGTCCAGAAGGGGTTAAGCTAAGGCGTGATAAACTAGTACAGACACCTTTAGGCCTCATGCACACGGCCGTTGGTGTTTTGCGGTCAACAAACCGCGGATCCGCAAAACACGGAAGCTGCTCCTCGTTCCGTTCCGCAATTTGCGGAACGGAACGCGGCCCATTATAGAGATGCCTATTCTTGTCTGCATAACGGACAAGAATAGGACATGCTCTATTTTTTTTGCGAGGGCACGGAACGGAGCAACGGATGCGGACAGCACACGGAGTGCTGTCCGCATCTTTTGCGGCCCCATTGAAGTGAATGGGTCCGCAGCCGAGCCGCGAAATATGCGGCTTGGACGCGGACCCGAACAACGGCCGTGTGCATGAGGCCTTAGTTGACGTAGCTGTTTTTCTAAAATCTTATTTTGAGCAGCCCCAGTGCTATAGCTATTCAGTAAACAATGAGAGCCGATGAGTTCTCATATTCATGAGGATTTTTGGTGCCTTGAACTCTTTATCTCTGAAATCACCCTTAGAGCTCACACACATAACTGTAATCAGCCAAGGAAACATATGGCCGCATCTCTTGGGCTGTCTACGGCTCTCTTAAGTCGAACTCACTGTATCATAGTAATATATTATAGTCAGTCTGTATCTGATCATGGGGCTATTGCAGTGTACTCACATTATTATATGAAAACACTACAATGGCCCAGAAATCAGATGCAAACTGACATCAGAAATGACTACGATACAGGCAGTTTGGGTCAGGGTGCCATGGTCAACCCAGGAGATGTGGCCGACACACAGACTGTTTTTCCCAGGCTAATCATAGTCGTGTGAATGAGCCATTATTGTGTTACATTTTCATGTTTCTAAAGCAATAATGTACATTTTTTTCTTTTTGTCTTAGGATAACAGCAAGAACTTGCTTTCATACATTGTTTCATACTACTTACGCCACTTTGATTGTGTAAGTTTGCTTAATTTACTACTTTTTATTTAACTCAGTAATTATGTGTAATCCTTTTTATTAAAGTTTTACAATACAAAAGAAATTCTAACATAAATAGAGATAGAGCAAATGATATGCATAAAGTACAAGTTGAGGTAACAAATTTTCAGGAGAAAGTAAAACTGAAATAAGGCATGTACTCATGCAGATGAAACAGTGAGCCATGAGACCCAATAACACTAGCATATACAGTACATTAAAAACAGTTCAGGAGAGAAAGTTATACCAAAAACCAAGTTAAAACAATAACATAAACAAGTAATGCACTCAAAAAGAGAAATAAAAAGGTGGTAAGGGAGAAGTGGGATGAAGGGAGCTTGCAGTGGTTAAAACAAATCTAGCTCACTCAAAGATCTCAAAATGAAATTGTCCTAGCAAGACAGAATGGGTCGGCAAATCTGGAGGTGCGGTGCGGAATGGAAGCATGGAACGGAACCACACGGAAACACTACAGAGTACTTCGGTGGGGTTCCAATCCGTGCTTTTGTTCTGCAAAAAATAGAACTTGTTCAATTTTTTTGTGGATCGGACAGATCACGGACCTATACAAGGTAAATGGGTCTGGATCCGTCCCGGCCGCCGCACAGACATTGCCCGTGCATTGGGGACCGCAAATTGTGGTCCACAATGCATGGAACGGAGCCACAACGGCCATATGCAAGAGGCCTTATTCTGCACAGCTCTAGAGTCCACTAGAGTACAGCTATCTAGTGGAAAGGGACACCAGTGGTGAGGGATTCAGAGCATGAGCGTCATGATAGCACTGTTTAGAGATATTGCTGATGGAAACTCCACTAATTCATTGAAGGATTTGATATATATATATATATATATATATATATATACACATACATATATATATATATATATATATATTTTAATAATGATTTAACCATAAAAAAACTTTTTTGGTACCACTGCAATCGGATCAACTCATAAAATAAAGATAATACTATAAATTGTAAATAGTGAGTACCTCCAGTAGTATTTAAAAAAATTCATATTGTATTTATTGATCAGGAATGAATATTAAATATGAATAAAACATACAGTATATATCCACAATAAAATGACAATAAAGAAAGAGTTGACTCTTTATCATACATCATACCATACTATGTACGGCATTGTGCTTGGTGAACTGTAAGAAGTCAGTGGCTTGTTAAAATAGCTGATCTCCAGGAATCCCAGATGTCAGACTCCCGCCAGAGTATAGGTAATCAGTAAAAATATCTCAGAAAACCCCTTTAATGCAATGAGAGCAATAGCAAATGAAGTCAGTGACACTGACATATATACAGTGGCATGCAAAACTTTGGTCTGATCAAATAACTGTTCTGTGAACAGTTAAGCAAGTTAAAGATGAAATGATCTCCAAAAGTTAAGTAAAAGACGAAACACACTTTTCAGCATGTTAAGCAATATCAGTGTACTATTTTGGATTTGTGCAATTTTAGAGTACCTTTCAAACTTATGGGGACCCAAGGAGATTTGAGCGCTCAGATAACGTTGGTTGAGGTCTCAGACCTTAAATACCCTGTTAAAGTTAAGGCTTGTTCACAAAAATCATTAGGAAAAGCCAGGAGATGCAAATGTCAATGCTTACTAAATAGACCTTGTCCCAAAAAACAGCAGACATGGGTTCTACAGCTGTCTAACACTCTGAAAATGAAAATGGTTGAGGCCCTCAAAACAGGAGATGGCTATAAGAAGATAGCAAAATGTTTTCAGGTTGGTTCCTCAGTTTAAAATGTGATTAAGAAATGGCAGATAACACGTTGATCGAGCATGCTCGGCCAAACACTAGTTTGGCTCGAGCATCTCGATGCTGGGCAAATGGCGGAACTCGTACCACATGTGCTCGAGCTCAATGCTCGAGTTTCCTCCCCACACGTTTCTTGGCTGCTATGCAGCCAATAAACATTCAGGGGGGTACTGGCATGCACTGCAATGCCGTAGCCATGCTGCCTACTGGCATTACAGTGATTGGCTGGCCGGAACGTGTCATCGGGTGCTATATAGCACCCGATGACAAGTGTTCGGCTCAGTATTAGTCAGGGAGAGCTGAGAATAGGAAGGGACAGACAGTGTAGGGAGTGTTATTGGGAGATTTTTATTAGAAAAACTTTTCAGAGACTCAAAAGTCCTTTTAAGGACTATTGTGTGTGACAGCAGCAATATATATTTTTAGCGCATCCTGCGCTAAATAGCGTCTAGTAGTCCGCCATGGACAGTTAAATTATCCGTGCCACATCTCCTGTGTAAAGTGTGCGCATCCCTAAAATATCAGTGACATCCAGTGTACTTTTTACGTAGACAGTGTCCACTGCGGACAGTTAAATTATCCGCGCCACATCGCCTGTATAAAGTGTGTGCATCCCTAAAATATCAGTGACATCCAATGTACTTTTTCTGTAGATGGTGTCCGCTGCGGACAGTTAAATTATCCTCGCCACATCTCCTATTTAAAGTGTGTGCATCCAAAAAATATCAGTAACATCCAGTGTACTTTTTACGTAGACGGTGTCCCCTGCGGACAGTTAAATTATCCGCGCCACATCTCCTGTGTAAAGTGTGCGCATCCCTAAAATATCAGTGACATACAGTGTACTTCCCATAGACGGTGTCACTGCGGACAGTTACATTATCCGTGCCACATCTCCTTTGTAAAGTGTGCGCATCCCTAAAATATCAGTGACATCCAGTGTACTTTTTAAATAGACAATCTCCGCTTCTGAGATTGACATTGCCAGGGCCACATCTAAAGTGTAACGTGTGCGTTTAAAATTTTTTTATTTTTATGCGGCATACAGCATTTTATGCGGCATTGTTTCCTCATCCCAAATACCTGTGACATTCCCTATAATTTTTTATTAGCTGCTGGTAACAGCATTGTAATTATCTGTGGGATATCTCCAGTGTAACGTGTGTGTTTAAAAATTGTATCTGTGACATACAGTGTACTTTTTCAATAGACGGTGTCCGCTTCTGAGAGTGACATTACCAGGGTCACATCTAAAGTGTAACGTGTGCGTTTAAAATTTTTTTATTTTTATGCGGCATACAGTGTACTTTTTCCGTAGACGCTGCGAACAGTGACATTACCTGTAGTACCTCTCCAATATATTGTTTCCTCATCCCAAATACCTGTGACATTCCCTATAATTTTTTATTAGCTGCTGGTAACAGCATTGTAATTATCTGTGGGATATCTCCAGTGTAACGTGTGTGTTTAAAAATTGTATCTGTGACATACAGTGTACTTTTTCAATAGATGGTCTCCGCTTCTGAGAGTGACATTACCAGGACAACATCTAAAGTGTAACTGTGCATTTAAAAAAATGTATCTGTGGGGGCATGGTCTGGCTGCCTAGGCGGATGGGTGCATAGAGCCTGAGCTCCCGTACCGGCACCGAATAAAGCGACTAATAGCAAGCTCAGCGATTTTCAGAGATACCCTGCTACACTTACAGAAGGAGGAGATCCTCACCAGTCATGACGGGCCGAAGAAAGAAAGCGGCCAAACAGCCCAAACTCACGAAATTCTATTTCTCCAGAGACGCCGGAGAAATCCAAGATTGCGCCGGCAGTGAAGCGGTCCCTCCTGGAAAGCGCACGGCGAATGCAGGCCTGCTGATGGCTTCCCCCAATACAAACCTGCAGAGATCGGTGTCCGACTCAGCGCTCCACTCCCAGCTGGATCTGGAGGAAGGAGATATAGACACAAGCAGGGGACCGGAGAAAACCGTAGGCCTGAATGACACGCAGGGCCAGGTGAGCAGCGTTCCTTTGTCTAGCAGCGCACTGCGGGAGCTTCCCTCAGGCCACCGGGACACTTCATGGTCACAGACCAACTTGGGGGCTGCAAATACAATTTCACAGGGGGCTACTAAGCTTGTCCAAACAACCCCAGATGAGGATGGGGAATCAGCGCTGCAAGCATTAACGATATCTAACACCACCCTCACAGACACAGCCATGAGGGACATGCTTATTTTACAACGGCGTTCTATGCTGTTCTATGCGGCGTTCTATCATAGCACCTCTGCTCTCGGACAATGATGATCTAGGGGCCCGGACAGACCACCTAGAAAACAAATTTGGAGACTTTGCTTTTTCACATAATGCATTAATCGACGTGCACTCGGATCTAGAGGCAGAGGTCGAAAGCATCAAGGTCAAAATGGCCGACCTTGAAGATAGGAGCAGGCGCAATCATATAAAGCTGAGAGGGATCCCAGAGTCTGTGTCCCCCAAAGACATCCCTGAGTATGTGCGGTCTCTTCTGAAAGCGGTGTTACCGGACTGTCATGAAAGGGATTTAGAAATTGACAGAGCGCATCGTGTACCGCGCCCACGCCATCTGGAAGAATCAGTACCCCGAGATGTGTTAGCCAGGGTGCATTTCTTCAAGATCAAAGAACAGCTGCTGGCATCGGCGAGGAAAAACGGAGGCCTCCCTGCACCATTCCACAAAGTTCTCATATTTGCCAACTTGTCTGCAGCTACACTGCGACTGAGAAGAGCCTTTTTACCAGTCACGTCGGCCCTCAGAAGCACGGAAATACCGTATCGGTGGGGCTTCCCTGTACGCCTGCTGATTCATCATGGCGGAACCATCCATGCTGTCAAAGCTCTGGAAGAGGGACTGGAGCTCCTGCAAAGCTGGAATGTGTACCTGTGCCCACTACTGAAGAGGCAATTCGCCATGCCCCTGCTAAAGTCCCTAAAGTCTGGAAAGACTGGTCAAGAGTTCGCTGAATACAGCTTTAACCAGGGCGAGTGTACCTCGCCAGCCAGGTGCTGTACGTTAGTACGGGTTCTGTCGCCCTTAAATACTTTTGTTGTCCTAGGTTGCAGAGAGGACATTTGCCCTACAGTTAGTACGGAGCCTTATCAGGTTCATTATGATCTTTGTTGATATGTTATTGCTACCTTGCCTCCTATGTTTCTGGGGGTTACAATTGTTCGTAGTTCATGACATGCCTGTACCTACTAATGCTGCCTATGCCAGGAAGACATGGGCGTCCTCGCTGGGAGACGGCCTGTGTTTAACATCTCTCTTATTACCTACTACTATGCAAATGTTGTTTATTCTGATATACAATGGTAATAACCTTTGCTAGTCTGAATGCCAATGGCTTAAATAGCTCTATGCGTAGATCACATATGTGGAGGGAAGCCAAATTGTTGAAATGTGATATTTTGGGAATTCAGGAGACACACATGCTTCAACGAGAAGCATTTAGACTGAAGCATCCGCTGTTTCCCCACATATTTCAGTCCCATTTTCATTCTAAATCCAGGGGGTCATGTTAGCAGTAAAAAATACAGTTGCCTTTACACATATAGCTGATCATGCGGATCTTTTGGGGAGATATGTCATACTGATCTGTACCCTGAACAACATGTTATTCACAATAGTAACTGTATATGCGCCTAATCAAGGCCAATTGCATTTTCTCCACAAAGTGTTGAAGCTGGTCAAGAAAAAACAACAGGGAAAATTAGTGATTTGTGGTGATTTTAACTTGATTTCAGATCCATCAGTTGACACCTCCTCGCCCACAACAAGGGCCACCCCCTCCCTAGCTGATACTTTCTGGAGAGAGGAACTTTATGACGTTTGTCGTGTACACCACGCATCAGCTAGAGATTATACATTTCACTCTGGAGTTCACAATGTGTACTCCAGAATAGACATGTTTCTCGTGGACAGGGCACTTCTTCCACACGCCTAAGCCTCCTCCCTGGAAACTAGCAAATGGTCTGACCATGCTGCTATCACCTTGTCAATCTCAGAAATGGTTAGCTCCCCCCAAATATATATGTGGAGAAGTAGCCCATTCTTAGTGTCTGATCCCCAATATAGGTCAAGAATAGAGATGTGAAGGAGCTAAATCCCTCACACACAGACCCAGTGACCCTGTGGAACGCCCACAAAGCATATGCTAGGGGATCCTTTATACAGCAGGGGCCAATTAGGAAAAAACATATGGAAGCTAAAATGTCAGACATTTTATCCCAATTACAACATGTAGAAACAAATAACAAGGCAAACCCTTCTCCGCTTTTAGCTGAGGAGATCAGGCGCCTCAGGCAGGAACTGAGAGGGTATATGCTTTCCTCCTTTGAGAAAATGCATAGAAAATCAAAGGCGGCCTTCACAGGATAATAAGGCGGGAAAGCTGCTGGCATCGAGATTTAAGGCCCGGTGTACAAAAAACAGAATCCCACATATATTCCACCCGCACTCACAGGAGAAGGTCTATTCCCCCGCAGATATCGCTAATGGATTTAAGGCATATTACGCAGACCTATATAACTTACGCAATACCCACCCTACACCAGGTGAGCTTAATGACCGAGTCAACCAGTATCTCCTATCCCTGCAATTACCCACATTGAATAGTTCCCAGCTTCTGGATCTAAATTCCCCAATTGGGACCGAGGAGGTGGAGGTGGTGATTGCGTCTCTCCCGAGAGACAAGGCGCCTGGCCCTGACGGCTTTGCTAGCCACTATTATAAGGAGTTTAAACAGATCATCAGCCCTTTTTTAAAAGACTTCTGCCAAACAGCTATGTCCCTAGGATCCCTGCCAGTTGAGAATTTACAAGCTCTAATAATAACACTCCCTAAACCGGGCAAGGATATCCCTTCTAAACCAGGATGTAAAAATGTATGCGAAACTACTGGCCACTCATCTAGCTAAAATTCTCCCTTCGATTATACATGTAGATCAAGCGTGATTTGTCCCAACCCGGCAGACTTACTATAATACAAGATGCCTCCTAGGTATTCTACACCATGTCCAAAAAAATAAGACCCCCACATTGGCTCTAGCACTAGATGCGGAAAAGGCCTTCGACAGGCTCCGTTGGGCCTTTGCCTTCTCAGTACTTGACAAAATGGGGATAACAGGGCATATGCTTACAGCCATTAGGGCACTTTATAATAACCCCACGGCCAGAACATATGTGAAGGGAGCCTTGTCGGAGGTTTTCGAGCTTACAAACGGGACTCGACAAGGGTGTCCTCTCTCACCCCTCATATTTATAATAGCCATGGAGCCACTGGCCCAGGCGATCAGACAGGACTCCCGTATTATAGGGGTTAATATAGGTGGGAGCTCTCATGTCATATCTTTATATGCGGATGACGTGTGTTTGACCCTAACCAATCCTATGAAGTCTTTGAAGGAGGTTATGGCCCAAATTTTCATCTATGGGGACCTCTCTTTTTACCATCTAAATGCCTCAAAGACACAGGCCCTCCCTATTCATTTGCCGGAACATCAGGTGGTGACCCTTCACAACACTTGGAAGTTTGACTGGCGATTGGATAGCATTAAAGAGGACCTTTCATCACTTCTAAAGATATTAACTAACGATGCTCACATGTAGAGCGGCTCCGTTCTCCCGGTATAGGCTCCGGTCTCTGTGCTCACAAAGTTATAGTAGGCGGGGACTTGGGGGACTTGGTTATAGTAGGCGGAGCCTGCCCTTCATCTCCTTCTCCCAGGCTGTAGCGCTGGCCAATCGCAGAGCAGAGCTCATAGCCTGGGAGGAAAAAAACCTCCCAGGCTATGAGCTCTGCGCTGGGATTGGCCAGCGCTACAGCCTGGGAGAAGGAGATGAAGGGCAGGCTCCACCTACTATAACCAAGTCCCCGCCTACTATAACTTTGTGAGCACAGAGACCAGAGCCTATACCGGGAGAACGCAGCGGCGTCCTGGGATAATAGTAAGTGCAGGGAGATCCCTGGGAGCCGCTCTACATGTCAGCATCGTTAGTTAATATCTTTAGAAGTGATGAAAGGTCCTCTTTAAGTATCTAGGAGTCAATATGTCCTCTTCCCAAAGCCTGCTATACACTCAGAATTATGACGCCCTATTACTGTCCACAGAAAAGGAACTCTCAGAATTTACCAAACACGACACCTCGTGGTTGGGGAGGATTGCTACATTTAAAATGTTCATTCTGCCTAAGTTTTTATATCTGTATCGCACCCTGCCAATTCCCATCCCAGAAACGTTTTTTTCCAGAGCACATTCACTTCTATCTAAATATGTTTGGGACAAAAAACACCCCAGAATAGCCCGAGACAATATGACAAGGGAACGCCGCATGTGAGGCCTAGCGTTGCCAGATTTGAAAATGTACTATATTACTTCCTTGGTTTCCATGTTAAAGGGGTGGACTCGGCCCTCCCAGGATCTGCCTTGGGTTCAGCTGGAAGCTTCTCAAGCTGCTCCATATTCTCTAGAGGGATTGTTGAGCTTGCCATTTTGGAAGATACACATTCCCAAAAGGTTAGGATCAAGGAAAAATTTTCTATTCTTAGCCGGGATTTTTTCAAGTATCTCCAGCTCAGACACCTATTGCAAGACCTGCAGCCATCCGGAGTAATAATGGACAGATTGGCAAAGCTATATCTCTCGAGTGCTCTGAAAGGCTTGAAATCCCTTTATAACACCATTCTCCACCCGGGGTCCTTTAAACGCTCACATTTGATGGTGGCGTGGGAGAAGGACATGAATCTGTCTATTTCTGAAAAAGAATGGCTGCAGGCCCTCAGAATGATATACAAATATTTGAAGTGCGTATCCCATGTAGAATCAGCGAGGTGGTATTATACGCCGGATAAACTGGCACTTATGTATGACTCAGTTTCTGACAGATGTTGGAGGGGATGCAGAGGTAGGGGTACCTTGTATCATATATTATGGCAATGTCCTAAGATACAAACGTATTGGTCAGACTGTGCAGAATTATTGGCCAAAATTGTACCTCATGGGGTGGCTTGGTCCCCACAAATGGTCCTGTTATTGATTGGAATAGATGCCCTACCGGTCCGCCTGAGGGCCATTCACTATATCTTCTGTGTAACAGCGAAACTATTACTGTTGCGTAAGTGGAAAACCCAAGATATACCATATATCTCTGAATTGATAGTTACACTGAACACCACATATTCATATGAGAGAATTATAGATTTGGGAGGAGAAGGGTATGATAACACAACAATAGCTGATTTCAGGAAGACCAGCTACAAAAAATACCGTGGAGCCTCACTTAAGAGTCTCAACACAGCAATCCGAAGTGCAAAGCTCCCTGGGAAACAGGAATATGCAAAATAAATGTGGAGCCCCAGTTATGGGGCTACAACACAATGAAAGCCAGATATCCCTCAAAGGAAGGAAAACCGAGCAAAGGGGTGTCTCCATTACAGAGATCACCAAATGCACCATATTAAGTGGCCCCTATGTCAAGATTCCGCTTTTTTACAAGCTTTAAGGATGTGACAGGGAAAACCTAAGCCAGTTATCCATCCACAGACAGCTGTTTCGGGGTGTTGCCCCTCATCAGTGCGGAGTAGGAGGAGTGGGAGGAGAAGGGTATGATAAGTTCCTCCAAAATTGGAGACCATGGTCAGGTTCCGCATATAGTACCCAATATGCAAAATAAATGTGGAGCCCCAGTTATGGGGCTACAACACAATGGAAGCCAGATATCCCTCAAAGGAAGGAAAACCGAGCAAAGGGGTGTCTCCATTACAGAGATAACCAAATGCACCATATTAAGTGGCCCCTATGTCAAGATTCCGCTTTTTTACAAGCTTTAAGGATGTGACAGGGAAAACCTAAGCCAGTTATCCATCCACAGGCAGCTGTTTCGGGGTGTTGCCCCTCATCAGTGCGGAGTAGGAGGAGTGGGAGGAGAAGGGTATGATAAGTTCCTCCAAAATTGGAGACCATGGTCAGGTTCCGCATATAGTACCCAATTTTAGGAATTGCATCGGCTTGCTATGTTGTGGCCTTAATCCAAATTGCCCGACAGAGTCACACTGGTAGGAGGAGGGGACATACAGTTGTGTTCAAAATTATTTAACCCCCAATGCTGTAAAGGGTTTTTGGGAATTTAGTGTACATTTGTAATTGTGTTCAGAATGAAATCTTACAAGGACTTTTTAAAGAACCAAATGCAACTAAAATGACATCAATTGTTTTTGTAATACAGTATTAAATGTTTTTTTGGTGATTTCTTCATTGACACAATTCAATCCCTTAAAGACTACCACTCTTAAGAACAGAGGTTCATTCAAGTGTTTTCGATCAGGTATTGAAAACACCTTTGGATGTCAAGGAGCATCAATCAAGCATAATAAGCACCAATTAGGAAGATTTAAAATGACTGTGATACTCAGCTCCTTCTAGACATTTACTGGTGTGTTTACAAACATTATGAAGTCAGGAGAATGGTCCAGGAAGACAAGAGAAGAGGTAATTTCTCTTCACAGGAAGGGCAATGGCTATAAGAAGATTGCAAAGATGTTAAACATACCAAGAGACACCATAGGGATCATCATTCGCAAATTCAAGGCAAAGGGCACTGTTGAAACGCTACCTGGTCGTGGCAGAAAGAAGATGATGACTTTGACTGCTGTGCGCTACCTTAAATGCAAAGTGGAGAAAAGTGACTGCTGAGGAACTGAAAAAAGATTTGTCAGATGCGGGTACTGAAGTTTCAGCTCAGACAATAAGGCGCACACTGCGTAATGAAGGCCTCCATGCTAGAACTCCCAGGCGCACCCCCTTGCTGTCTCAAAAGAATAAGGAGCGTCGACTGCAGTATGCCAAAAGTCATGTGGACAAACCACAAAAGTTTTGGGATAGTGTTCTGTGGACTGATGAAACAAAATTAGAACTGTTTGAGCCCATGGATCAATGCTATGTTTGGAGGAGGAAGAACAAGGCTTATGAAGAAAAGAACACCTTGCCTACTGTAAAGCATGGTGGGCGGTCAATCATGCTTTGGGGCTGTTTTGCTTCTACAGGTACAGGGAAGCATGTGCAAGGTACCATGAATTCTCTTCAGTACCAGGAGATATTGGATGAAAATGGTATGCAGTCCGTCACAAACCTGAGGCTTGGGAGACTTGTACCTTTCAACAGGACAATGATCCCAAGCATACCTCCAAGTCCACTACAGCATGGTTCCAGATTAAAGGCTGGAACATTTTGAAGTGGCCATCGCAGTCACCAGACTTAAATCCGATTGAGAACCTCTGGTGGGACTTAAAGAAAGCAGTTGCAGCGCGCAAGCCTAAGAATGTGACTGAACTGGAGGCTTTTGCCCATGAAGAATGGGCGAAGATACCTGTAGATCGCTGCAAGACACTTGTGTCAAGCTATGCTTCACGTTTAAAAGCTGTTATAACTGGAAAAGGATGTTGTACTAAGTACTAAGATTGAATGTCACTTGGGGGTTGAATAAAACTGATAATGATGTGAGCACAGAAAAGACATTTGTGGTTATTTCATTATAAATGTTATGTTATATTTGTCTGACTTACAAGTGCCTCTTTGATTTAATTGTAAACAAGATGACTGAAATGATCAAAATCAGTGTCAAACTGACTAAAACATTCAATTTCAGTGGGGGTTGAATAATTTTGAACACAACTGTATATAGGAGCTCGGACTATAGGAGCTCGGACAATGGGCCATTGGCTTCGAACTTCAGTTATAGGTAGCCACTTATCTTAACTCAATAATATTTTCGCTGACAGCAGGCATTCATAGTATCTGTAATGAATACTGGTTTCTTCGTATTGAAGAACGTTTCTTTGTTATACATTATTGTTTGCCAATCGGGAATGCCCGAGGCTTTATGTTCTTTTTTTCTCTATATTGATAAACTCAATAAAAACTATCGAACCAAAAAAAAAAATGTATCTGTGATATACAGTGTACTTTTTCTGTAGACGCTGCGAACAGTGACATTACCTGTGGTACCTGTCCTGTATAACGTTTCCTCATCCCAAATACCTGTGACATTCTCTGTAATTTTTTATTAGCCGCTGGTGACAGCATTGACATTATCTGTGGGATATCTCCTGTGTGATGTTTCCACATGCCAAATACCTTTTTTAATTTTTTTGCGCATACACTTCCAAATCCTACGCTACTGTACGTGTGACATACTTTCAAGCATATATAACATTTAAAATGAAGAAGCCGAGCAATAACGGACGGGGAAGTGGACGTGATGCCGATGGTGCACGTAGAGGCCGTGGCTCTGGGCGCATTGAAACTGTGCATGCTGCCAGAGCACAAGAAAAACAATCATCCACGATACTGTCACAGCGAGGTGTAGGAGGGAACACCACACCAAAGACAAGGGGGGTAGGGGGTTGAAGGTATCTGGCCTGGAAGCTAGGGAGAGGAAAAAGGTCACCACCTAACCCTAGCCCTGTCTGCTAACCAAATGAACGGACCTCAGTGGTAGGACCGTTCATTCACTGGAACCTAAAACCTGAATTACCCTGTAATGCCCTGAGGTAGTGATAGGGACCAAAGACGACCTGTTCCTTCCCAGCTAAAGGACCAGATACCAGAAGACAGGGGAAACAACACAATACAAATACAAAGGAATGAGACACTTAACTCCTGAAGTAGAAGAACAAGCAGGAACACCAGAGGAGACAACACACACCAGCTCTTACACTGGCAATGAAGCTATACACCCCAAGGAGTGATAGGAGTAGCCAGACTAAATAGTAATGACCACTATGCTGCACTTGACTAGAGGTGTGGTCATTACCATTAACAACAAAGTGAAACTAAAAGAGGCTGTCAGATGACATCATGTACATTCAGTCTTTCAGACCTTCTAACACCTAGCCTGGGAGTGACCGTGACAGTACCACCCCTTCTACGGGTGGCCTCCGGATACCCAAGACCGACTATCTCCGGATGAGCTCTATGAAAGACCCTCACCAGACGACGGTCGCTGGGACCCACAAAATCTCCTCAGTCAACTCGGGAGTCAATTATCTTAGCGTTTTCAAATTCCAATTTACCGTCCACCATGAAAGGAGCAAGGGGCAAGGAGGACACCACAACAGGTTCAACATATCTCTTTAACAATGACTCATGGAACACGTTATGAATCTTCAAAGCTTGAGGAAGCTCAAGACGAAAGGCTACAGGGTTAATAACGCCAGTGATCTTATATGGACCAATGAACCTTGGACCCAACTTCCAAGAATGTATTTTCAACTTAATGTTTCTTGTGGACAGCCACACAGAATCACCCACTCTCAGGTCCGGACCACTCATACGTCTCTTGTCAGCCATACATTTATGCTTCTTACTCATCTTTTTCAGATTATTTAGAATTTTCTGACACATAGATGACAAAGAAGAGGAAAATCTTTCCTCTTCCGTTACACCAGAAGTCCCAGTACCAGAAAAAGTGCCAAATTGCGGGTGGAACCAATATGCCCCAAAGAAAGGGGACTTATTAGTGGACTCCTGTCTACGGTTATGTATAGCAAACTCGGCCAAAGCCAAGAACGAAAACCACTCCTCCTGTTCTCAGAGACAAAACATCTCAAGTAAGTCTCCAGATTCTGATTCATCTTTTCGGTCTGTCCGTTCGATTGGGGGTGAAAGGCCGAAGTGAAGGGCAATTGTACCCCCAGACCAGTACAGAACTCTTTTCAGACAAAACATTAGAGAGAATACCATGTAGTTTCACGATGTTGTTGACAAACACCTGTGCAAAAGTTTTAGCATTGGGAAGACCTGGTAATGGTATAAAGTGCGCCATCTTACTAAAGCGATCAACAACAACCAGAATCATGGTTTTTCCTGAAGAATTAGTTAAATCTGTGATAAAATCCATGGATAAATGAGTCCATGGTCTGGACGGGATGGACAGCGGAAGCAAAGACCCGGAAGGCAGAGTATGTGTCACAGTAGCACTTGGACAAGAACTACAAGCTGACACATAGTCCTCAACACACTTAAGCAAACCCCGGCCACCAGAATCTATGAGATATGAGATCGAAAGTGGATATGCTCCCAGGGTGTTCTGCAAGAACTGTACAGTGATGTTCCTCGAACACCTTGTGACTAGAGTTGAGCGAACACCTGGATGTTCGGGTTCGACGAGTTCGGCCGAACTTTCGAAAAATGTTCGGGTTCGGGATCCGAACTCGACCCGAACTTCATCCCGAACCCGAACCCCATAGAAGTCAATGGGGACCCGAACTTTTGGGCACTAAAAAGGCTGTAAAACACACCCGGAAAAGGGCTAGAGGGCTGCAAAAGGCAGCAAAATGTAGTTAAATCCCCTGCAAACAAATGTAGATAGGGAAATGATGAGTTAACATAAAATAAATAAAAATTAAACAATATTAATTGGAGTGAGGTCCCATAGCACAGAATGAGGCTTCAAGTCACCCACCAATGGAGAAGGTCACTTACTATTATTTTGACCACAGCACCCAGACAAAGGAGAGAGGTCCCACAGCAGAGAACCAGGCATCATATAACCCACCACAGGAGTAGGCCACCATTTAGTTACTTTGACCCCTACACCCAGACGGAGGAGAGAGGTTACACAGCAGAGAATCAGGCATTTAGATCACCCACCACAGGAGTAGGCCACCATTGAATCAGACCCCGGCAACCATGTCAGATGGCACAAGCATAAGCTTTATATCAATCAGCACAGGAGAAGGCGACTTTGACAGACTTTGACCCCTACACCCGGACGGAGGAGAGAGGTTTCAAAGCAGAGAATCAGGCATTTAGATCACCCACCACAGGAGTAGGCCCCAATTTAATGGGGACCCCGGCAACCATGTCAGATGGCACAACCATCAGCTTCATATCAATCAGCACAGGAGAAGGCGACTTTGAAAGACTTTGACCCTACACCCAGACGGAGGAGAGAGGTTTCACAGCAGAGAATCAGGCATTTAGATCACCCACCACAGGAGTAGGCCCCCATTGAATCAGACCCTGGCAACCATGTCAGATGGCACAACCATCAGCTTTATATCAATCAGCACAGGAGAAGGCGACTTTGAAAGACTTTGACCCTACACCCAGATGGAGGAGAGAGGTTTCACAGCAGAGAATCAGGCATCATATCAACCACCACAGGAGAAGCCACCATTTAGTTACTTTGACCCCTGCACCCAGGAAGAGGAGAGAGGCACCACAGCACATATTCTGGCATCATATCAGCCACCACAGGAGAAGCCACCATTGAGTTACTTTGACCCCTGCACCCAGGAAGAGGAGAGAGGCCCACAGCACAAATTCTGGCATCATACTAACCACCACAGGAGAAGCCACCATTGAGTTACTTTGACCCCTGCACCCAGGAAGAGGAGAGAGGCCCCACAGCAAATATTCTGGCATCATATCAGCCACCACAGGAGAAGCCACCATTGAGTTACTTTGACCCCGCACCCAGGAAGAGGAGAGAGGCACCACAGCACATATTCAGGCATCATATCACACACCACAGGAGAAGGCCTCTTTCAGTGATTTAGGCCTTTGGACCCAGACAGAGGAGAGAGGCACCACAGCACATATTCTGGCATCATATCAGCCACCACAGGAGAAGCCACCATTGAGTTATTTTAACCCCTGCACCCAGGAAGAGGAGAGAGGCCCCACAGCACATATTCTGGCATCATATCAGCCACCACAGGAGAAGCCACCATTGAGTTACTTTGACCCCGCACCCAGGAAGAGGAGAGAGGCACCACAGCACATATTCTGGCATCATATCAGCCACCACAGGAGAAGCCACCATTTAGTTACTTTGACCCCTGCACCCAGGAAGAGGAGAGAGGCACCACAGCACATATTCAGGCATCATATCACACACCAAAGGAGAAGGCCTCTTTCAGTGATTTAGGCCTTTGGACCCAGACAGAGGAGAGAGGCACCACAGCACATATTCTGGCATCATATCAGCCACCACAGGAGAAGCCACCATTGAGTTACTTTGACCCCTGCACCCAGGAAGAGGAGAGAGGCCCCACAGCACATATTCTGGCATCATATCAGCCACCACAGGAGAAGCCACCATTTAGTTACTTTGACCCCCGCACCCAGGAAGAGGAGAGAGGCACCACAGCACATATTCAGGCATCATATCACACACCACAGGAGAAGGCCTCTTTCAGTGATTTAGGCCTTTGGACCCAGACAGAGGAGAGAGGCACCACAGCACATATTCTGGCATCATATGAGCCACCACAGTAGAAGCCACCATTGAGTTACTTTGACCCCTGCACCCAGGAAGAGGAGAGAGGCCCCACAGCACATATTCTGGCATCATATCAGCCACCACAGGAGAAGCCACCATTTAGTTACTTTGACCCCTGCACCCAGGAAGAGGAGAGAGGCACCACAGCACATATTCAGGCATCATATCACACACCAAAGGAGAAGGCCTCTTTCAGTGATTTAGGCCTTTGGACCCAGACAGAGAGAGAGGCACCACAGCACATATTCTGGCATCATATCAGCCACCACAGGAGAAGCCACCATTGAGTTGCTTTGACCCCTGCACCCAGGAAGAGGAGAGAGGCCCCACAGCACATATTCTGGCATCATATCAGCCACCACAGGAGAAGCCACCATTGAGTTACTTTGACCCCCGCACTCCAGGAAGAGGAGAGAGGCACCACAGCACATATTCAGGCATCATATCACACACCACAGGAGAAGGCCTCTTTCAGTGATTTAGGCCTTTGGACCCAGACAGAGGAGAGAGGCACCACAGCACATATTCTGGCATCATATCAGCCACCACAGGAGAAGCCACCATTGAGTTACTTTGACCCCTGCACCCAGGAAGAGGAGAGAGGCCCCACAGCACATATTCTGGCATCATATCAGCCACCACAGGAGAAGCCACCATTGAGTTACTTTGACCCCGCACCCAGGAAGAGGAGAGAGGCACCACAGCACATATTCAGGCATCATATCACACACCACAGGAGAAGGCCTCTTTCAGTGATTTAGGCCTTTGGACCCAGACAGAGGAGAGAGGCACCACAGCACATATTCTGGCATCATATCAGCCACCACAGGAGAAGCCACCATTGAGTTACTTTGACCCCTGCACCCAGGAAGAGGAGAGAGGCCCCACAGCACATATTCTGGCATCATATCAGCCACCACAGGAGAAGCCACCATTGAGTTACTTTGACCCCGCACTCCAGGAAGAGGAGAGAGGCACCACAGCACATATTCTGGCATCATATCAGCCACCACAGGAGAAGCCACCATTTAGTTACTTTGACCCCTGCACCCAGGAAGAGGAGAGAGGCACCACAGCACATATTCTGGCATCATATCAGCCACCACAGGATAAGCCACCATTTAGTTACTTTGACCCCTGCACCCAGGAAGAGGAGAGAGGCCCCACAGCACATATTCTGGCATCATATCAGCCACCACAGGAGAAGCCACCATTTAGTTACTTTGACCCCTTCACCCAAACAGAGGAGAGAGGTTCCACATCAGAGAATCAGGCATCATATCAACCACCACAGGAGTAGGCCACAATTTAGTTTATTTGACCCCTGCACCCAGGAAGAGGAGAGAGGCCCCACAGCACATATTCTGGCATCATATCACACACCACAGGAGAAGGCCTCTTTCAGTGATTTAGGCCTTTGGACCCAGACAGAGGAGAGAGGTCAGAGATTAGCTTCATATCCCCCAGCACAGCAGAAGACCGCTTTATTTGACTTAGGCCTCAGCACCCAGACAGAAGACAGAGGTAGCATGGCAGAGGTTATGGCTTCATGTCACCCGTTAGTTTAACCGGCCACTTTCATCTGGTTAGGCCCCGGCGCCCAGACAGAGAAGAGTTTCATTCAACTGTGGGTTTCATAAAATTTGTATCAAATAAAGAAGTGGCCCGTAGCACAACAAGACATGTTTTAGGCAGTTAATAAGGACTACTCTGCACAAGGGAGGGACAGGTCCTGTGGGATCCATGCCTGGTTCATCTTTATGAAGGTCAGCTTGTCCACGTTGGCTGTGGACAGGCGGCTGCGCTTGTCAGTAATGACGCCCCCTGCCGTGCTGAATACGCGTTCAGATAAAACGCTGGCCGCCGGGCAGGAAAGCACCTCCAAGGCATAACATGCTAACTCTGGCCACGTGGACAATTTCGAAACCCAGTAGTTGAATGGGGCCGAACCATCCGTCAGGATGTGGAGGGGTGTGCAGACATACTGTTCAACCATGTTAGTGAAATGCTGCCTCCTGCTAACACGTTCCGTATCAGGTGTCGGTGCAGATAGCTGTGGCGTGGAGACAAAACTTTTCCACATTTCTGCCATGCTAACCCTGCCCTCAGATGAGCTGGCCGTGACACAGCTCTGCCTTCACCTTCCACCTGTTCCCCTGTGACATGTGGGAATGCTCTCAAGAGCGCCTCTATCAGCGTGCGCTTGTACTCGCGCATCTTACGGTCGCGCTCCAGTTCAGGAATTAAAGTGGGCACATTGTCTTTATACCGGGGATCCAGCAGGGTGGCCACCCAGTAGTCTGCACACGTTAAAACGTGGGCAACTCTGCTGTCGTTGCGCAGGCATTGGAGCATATATTCGCTCATGTGGGCCAGGCTACCCATGGGTAAGGACAAGCTGTCCTCTGTGGGAGGCGTATCGTCATCGTCCACCGTATCCCCCCAGCCACGCACCAGTGATGGGCCTGGGCTGCCACCCCGCTGTGAACTTGCTTCATCCTCGTCCCCCTCCACCTCCTCATCCTCCTCGTCCTCCAGTACAGTGCCGACTTGTGAACCTGTCCTCTGCTGCTTAAACAAACCTCCCTCTGAGCCACTTCGAACAGACTGGCCCGAAAGTGTTAGAAACGAGCCCTCATCCTCCTCCTCCTCCTCCACCTGGGCCACCTCCTCTAACATTATTGCCCTAAGTGTTTTCTCAAGGAGACATAGAAGTGGTATTGTAACGCTGATAACAGTGTCATCGCCACTGGCCATGTTGGTGGAGTACTCAAAACAGCGCAGCAGGGCACACAGGTCTCGCATGGAGGCCCAATCATTGGTGGTGAAGTGGTGCTGTTCGGCAGTACGACTGACGCGAGCGTGCTGCAGCTGAAACTCCACTATGGCCTGCTGCTGCTCGCACAGTCTCTCCAGCATGTGCAAGGTGGAGTTCCACCGGGTGGGCACGTCGCATATGAGGCGGTGAGCGGGAAGGCCGAAGTTCCGCTGTAGCGCAGACAGGCGAGCAGCGGCAGGATGTGAACGGCGGAAGCGCGCACAGACGGCCCGCACTTTATGCAGCAGCTCTGACATGTTGGGGTAGTGGTGAATGAACCTCTGCACCACCAAGTTCAGCACATGCGCCAGGCAAGGGATGTGCGTCAAACCGGCTAGTCCCAGAGCTGCCACGAGATTTCACCCATTATAGCATACCACCAGGCCTGGCTTGAGGCCCACCGGCAGAAACCACTCGTCGGTCTGTTGTTCAATACCCCGCCACAACTCCTTTGCGCTGTGGGGCCTGTCCCCCAAACATATGAGTTTCAGAATGGCCTGCTGGACGTTTACCCCGGGCTGTGCTGAAGTTGGTGGTGAAGGTGTGTGGCTGACCGGATGAGCTGGTGGAAGCAGTGGAGGAGGAAGCCGAGTAGGAGGAGGAGGCTACAGGAGGCAGAGAATGATGCCTCTGCGATCCTAGGGGGCGGAAGGACGTGCGCCAAGGAACTGTCCGCCGGGGCCCAGCCGCCACTACATTCACCCAGTGTGCAGTTAGTGAGATATAGCGTCCCTGGCCGTGCTTACTGGTCCACGTATCTGTGGTTAGGTGGACCTTGCCACAAATGGCGTTGCGCAGTGCACACTTGATTTTATCGGACACTTGCATGTGCAGGGAAGGCACGGCTGTCTTGGAGAAGTAGTGGCGGCTGGGAACCACATACTGCGGGACAGCCATGGCCATCAGCTGTTTGAAGCTGTCTGTGTCCACCAGCCGGAATGACAGCATTTCAAAGGCCAGCAGTTTAGAAATGCTGGCGTTCAGGCCAAGGGCTCGAGGGTGACTCGGGGGAATTTGCGCTTCCTCTCTAAGGTTTGAGATATTGAGAGCTGAATGCTGCTGTGTGATATAGTGGAGACGCTAGTTGACGGTGGCGGTGGTGGTGGTGTCGGTGGCACATCCTCTGTTTGCTGCTCGGCAGGTGGCAACATTCCTCTCGAGGTGGAAGCCGAGGCAGCAGCGGTAGAGGGAGCAGGGGAGCCTCAGCGAGTGCCTGGTTTTTAAGGTGTGTACCCCACTGCAGTTCATGCTTTGCATGTAGATGCCTGGTCATGCAGGTTGTGCTGAGGTTCAGAACGTTAATGCCTCGCCTCAGGCTCTGATGGCAGAGCGTGCAAGTCACTCGGGTCTTGTCGGTAGGACATTGTTTAAAGAAGTGCCATGCCAGGGAACTCTTTGAAGCTGCCTTTGTGGGGCTGGGTCCCTGTTGGCGATGTCCAGTAGCAGGCGAACTCTGGGGCGGCGGCTCGTCTGCTTTGGCCCCCTGCTCCCTCTTTGGCTTCGCTGTTGTCTCGGTCTCACCACTACCTCTTCCTCTGAACTGTGAAAGTCATCGCCACGACCTTCAGTCCATGTGGGGTCTAAGACCTCATCGTCCTCTGCATCGTCTTCCACCCAGTCTCCCTCCCTGACCTCCTCCTGTTCAGTCTGCACACTGCAAAAGACGCGGCAGTGGGCACCTGTGTTTCGTCATCATCAGAGAGTCGGTGACTCTGCTGTGGTGGTATTCCCATGTCCTCTTCATCTGGAGACATAAGTGGTTGTGCGTCAGTGCATGATATGTCTTCCTCCACTGGGGAAGGGCTAGGTGGACGCCCTGGGAAACCCTGGAAGCAGAGTCTTCAAACAGAAGAAGAGACTGCTGCATAACTTGTGGCTCAGACCGTTTCCCTGATATGCTTGGGGGTGATGTGACAGACTGATGGGCTTGGTTTTCAGGTGCCACCTGTGCGCTTCCGCAGAAGACTGGGTGGAAGACAATGTGGAGAACGTGCTGGAAGCACTGTCGGCCACCCAATCGATTAATGCCTGTACCTGCTCAGGCCTTACCATCCTAAGAGCGGCATTGGGCCCCACCAAATATCGCTGTAAATTCTGCCGGCTACTTGAGGGAGTTGGTTCCCTACTGTGTGCGCCTGGGGCCGAACGGCCACGTCCTCTACCAGCAACAGAGGCTCCACGGACACCACCACGACCGCGTCCTCGTCCCTTAATAGTATTTTTCTTCATTGTTGCAATTCAACTCGCACCACAATGAAATATATTATTTTTTATAAGCAAAATCCCCTCACTGGAATACTTTCAGTCTTTTGACTGTATGGATTACAGATGGAATGACTGTTATATGTGAGTACCGCTTTCTTTGACAGATTCTAGTATGGGTACATATATGTTTTCCCAACCTGGGAGATTAGTTTGCTAATTCCAGATGAATGAAACGCAGGCCTAACTGTATCTAGTATATTGAACGCCAGATAAACTAACTTGGCCTTTTTTAAATAAAAAAAATTCCCTCACTGGAATACTTTCAGTCTTTTGACTGTATGGATTACAGATGGAATGACTGTTATATGTGAGTACCGCTTTCTTTGACAGATTCTAGTATGGGTAAATAAATATATATTTTCCCAACCTGGGAGATTAGTTTGCTAATTCCAGATGTATGAAACGCAGGCCTAACTGTATCTAGTATATTGAACGCCAGATAAACTAACTTGGCCTTTTTAAATAAAAAAATTCCCTCACTGGAATACTTTCAGTCTTTTGACTGTATGGATTACAGATGGAATGACTGTTACATGTGAGTACCGCTTTCTTTGACAGATTCTAGTATGGGTACATATATATTTTCCCAACCTGGGAGATTAGTTTGCTAATTCCAGATGTATGAAACGCAGGCCCAACTGTATCTAGTATATTGAACGCCAGATAAACTAACTTGGCCTTGTTTAAATAAAAAAATTCCCTCACTGGAATACTTTCAGTCTTTTGACTGTATGGATTACAGATGGAATGACTGTTATATGTGAGTACCGCTTTCTTTGACAGATTCTAGTATGGGTACATATATATTTTCCCAACCTGGGAGATTAGTTTGCTAATTCCAGATGTATGAAACGCAGGCCCAACTGTATCTAGTATATTGAACGCCAGATAAACTAACTTGGCCTTTTTAAATAAAAAATTCCCTCACTGGAATACTTTCAGTCTTTTGACTGTATGGATTACAGATGGAATGACTGTTACATGTGAGTACCGCTTTCTTTGACAGATTCTAGTATGGGTACATATATATTTTCCCAACCTGGGAGATTAGTTTGCTAATTCCAGATGTATGAAACGCAGGCCCAACTGTATCTAGTATATTGAACGCCAGATAAACTAACTTGGCCTTGTTTAAATAAAAAAATTCCCTCACTGGAATACTTTCAGTCTTTTGACTGTATGGATTACAGATGGAATGACTGTTATATGTGAGTACCGCTTTCTTTGACAGATTCTAGTATGGGTACATATATATTTTTCCCAACCTGGGAGATTAGTTTGCTAATTCCAGATGTATGAAACGCAGGCCCAACTGTATCTAGTATATTGAACGCCAGATAAACTAACTTGGCCTTTTTAAATAAAAAAATTCCCTCACTGGAATACTTTCAGTCTTTTGACTGTATGGATTACAGATGGAATGACTGTTACATGTGAGTACCGCTTTCTTTGACAGATTCTAGTATGGGTACATATATATTTTCCCAACCTGGGAGATTAGTTTGCTAATTCCAGATGTATGAAACGCAGGCCCAACTGTATCTAGTATATTGAACGCCAGATAAACTAACTTGGCCTTGTTTAAATAAAAAAATTCCCTCACTGGAATACTTTCAGTCTTTTGACTGTATGGATTACAGATGGAATGACTGTTACATGTGAGTACCGCTTTCTTTGACAGATTCTAGTATGGGTACATATATATTTTCCCAACCTGGGAGATTAGTTTGCTAATTCCAGATGTATGAAACGCAGGCCTAACTGTATCTAGTATATTGAACGCCAGATAAACTAACTTGGCCTTTTTAAATAAAAAATTCCCTCACTGGAATACTTTCAGTCTTTTGACTGTATGGATTACAGATGGAATGACTGTTATATGTGAGTACCGCTTTCTTTGACAGATTCTAGTATGGGTAAATAAATATATATTTTCCCAACCTGGGAGATTAGTTTGCTAATTCCAGATGTATGAAACGCAGGCCTAACTGTATCTAGTATATTGAACGCCAGATAAACTAACTTGGCCTTTTTAAATAAAAAATTCCCTCACTGGAATACTTTCAGTCTTTTGACTGTATGGATTACAGATGGAATGACTGTTATATGTGAGTACCGCTTTCTTTGACAGATTCTAGTATGGGTACATATATATTTTCCCAACCTGGGAGATTAGTTTGCTAATTCCAGATGTATGAAACGCAGGCCCAACTGTATCTAGTATATTGAACGCCAGATAAACTAACTTGGCCTTTTTAAATAAAAAAATTCCCTCACTGGAATACTTTCAGTCTTTTGACTGTATGGATTACAGATGGAATGACTGTTATATGTGAGTACCGCTTTCTTTGACAGATTCTAGTATGGGTACATATATATTTTCCCAACCTGGGAGATTAGTTTGCTAATTCCAGATGTATGAAACGCAGGCCTAACTGTATCTAGTATATTGAACGCCAGATAAACTAACTTGGCCTTTTTAAATAAAAAAAATTCCCTCACTGGAATACTTTATGGCTTTTCACTGTATGGATTACAGGTGGACTGGTATTAGTAGGGGTGACACAAGCACACCCAAGTCCCTGATGTAGGATTTCTATGGCACAGACCACTATTACAAGTGATTAATGGACGTTGGGAGAGATTGTGCTGCAGCACTAGTCCCAAGATGGCCGCCGCCTATCAGCCCAGTAACATGTGCCACAAAATGGTCTGCACAACCTTTAAAAAAATAGCCTTGGACTGTGCTGCTAAATCGCTATTGGTCTGAATCCCAGGTGTAGATGTCTGACTTGTTTGGAGCTTTGGAATGCACACTGTGGCAGCTTCTGCTGCAGCACTACAAGTCGCAAATGGCGGCCGGCGGTCAGCCCAGGTACATGTGGATGGAAAAATCACTCTGGCCACTCTAAAAATAGCCAATCCCTATCAAAAAGCAGCTCAGCTGCAGTTGTTCAGATGAATCACAGGTGGAGGAGAGAAATTTGCTTCCAGTTATTCAATTATCCCTGCCTATTCTCGCCCTAGCATCAGCTGCGTCTATCCCTGTTCTATTCACATCGGGAGTGAGCACGTCCCGACGTGCGCACAAGCTTATAAAGAGGCTGAGTCACATGCTGCACTTGGCCAATCACAGCCTTGCCAATAGTAGGCATGGCTGCGATGGCACCTTAGGGCAAGTAGTATGATGCATGTTGATTGGCTGCTTTGCAGCCTTTCAAAATGCGCCAAAATACATGCCGAACGACGAACCCGAACCCGAACTTTTACGAAAAAGTTCGGGTTCGGGTCCGTGTCACGAACACCCCAAAATTCGGTACGGACCCGAACTATGCTCGAACTGTTCGCTCAACACTACTTGTGACGTAATTCAGATGGAACAAACAACTTCCCCGGAGGACAAGAATCCGTTGCACCTTGCTGAGCCTCCAACACCATTTCCTCCAGGTTGGGAAATAGGGCAGATATAACTACCCCTTCGGACAATATCGGACCAGGATCTTTCGAATCACCTCCCCCAGGAAAGCTACGCGACAAAGCATCAGCCTTGATGTTCTTAACCCCAGGGCGATAGGTGACAATGAAATTAAATCTGGTAAAAAACAATGACCATCTGGCCTCTCCTGGGTTCAGTCGTTTAGCTGACTCCAAGTAAGCTTGATTTTTGTGATCAGTAAGCACAGTAATAGCATGAATTGCTCCTTCCAACCAATGACGCCATTCTTCAAAAGCCAACCTAATGGTTAGCAATTCCCTATTACCCACGTCATAATTTCTTTCAGCAGTCGGAAGTTTCTTAGAGAAAAATGCACATCGGCGCCATTTACTGGGTGAAGGACCCTGTGACAAGACCGCTCTTACCCCAACCTCGGATGAGTCAACTTCCACAATGAGCTGCTGTGACACATCCGGTTGCACCAGTATAGGGGCAGAAGCAAAACACTCCTTCACAGCTGAAAAGTAGTGTTGAGCGAAAAGTTCGGGTTCGTACCAAATTTTGGGGTGTTCGAGGCACGGACCTGAACCCAAACATTTTCAAAAAAGTTCGGGTTCGGGTCCGTTGTTCGGCGATTTCTTCCCGCTTTCTGAAGGGCTGCACAGCAGCCAATCAGCTAGTTTTACTTCTTGCCCTAAGAGCCCATCACAGCCATGCCTACTAATGGCATGGATGTGATTGGCCAAGTGCAGCATGTGACCCAGCCTCTATTTAAGCTGGAGTCACGTAGCGCCACATGTCACACTGCTCTGATTAGTGTAGGGAGAGGACGCAGCTGCTCTGAGGGCGAGATTAGGCAGGGAAAAGTCAGCAAAAGCACCTGAAGTGATCGATCTACAACTGTGAATGATTCAACTTCTGCTAGTTAATTGCTCACTGGTTTTTAGGCTGCACAGAGCGTTTTTCTGTCACTTTTTTCTGGGGTGATCGGCGGACATTTTGTGACTTGTGGTGCACCAGAACAAGCTGCCACCAAGTCCATCAATCCATCAATACTAGTTTTTTTTTTTATATCCTACATCAGGGGCTTGGCTGTGCTTATTGTCACCCCTAGAAATTCAGGATAGGAATTTCTATATTTTATTAAGGGGATAAATACAATTGCCAAAATACCAATCCCCTAAATCTGGTGTTCCAGGTTTGGTTAGCCAAGTATAATACTGTTTGCTGTCTGGCAAAGGATAGATTATTTTCTGTGGTGAAATTCAATTGCCAAAATAGCATTCCCATAAATCTGGTGTCCCAGCACTGGCTGGCAAAGTATAATAGTGTCCGCCAAAACATATATTTTGTTATGGGGTGAAATTCAATTGCCAAAATAGCAATACCATAAATCTGGTGTCACAGCTGTGGCTGGCAAAGTATAATAGAGTCCGCCAAAACATATATTTTGTTCTGGGGTGAAATTAAATTGCCAAAATAGCAATACCCTGAATCTGGTGTCCCAGCTGTTGCAGGCCAAGTGTTAATCTGTCCGTAAAAGGGTATATTACACTCAAGGTGTATATACAAGTGCTGAAAGGGTGATCCTCATTAACTTCACACGCTACCATGCATCTCCCATTGGATTTCTGTCCGTTAAAGGGTATATTACACAAACTGTTAAAATAAAATTGCTGAAGGCATGATCCTACAATTTTTTCCTCACGCTACTGTGCATCTCTATGTGTAAATCTGTCCATAAAAGGATACCTTTCATCCAGGGCCTAAATAATAGGCCTACAATTGATATTCCCCTAAATCAGTGGTTACTGCTGTGCCTGGATTAGTGTAATACGGTACATAAATAAATAGGCAGATACTGTTAGGTGCCTGTAAAAAAAAGCCTAAATTTGAAATCAATACATTGGGCCAAATATTTTTTTTCTTATTGTGGTGCTTGGTGAACGGTAACAATGAGGAAAATATCTAGTAAGGGACACGGACGCGGTCGTGGTGGTGTTAGTGGACCCTCTGGTGCTGGGAGAGGACGTGGCCATTCTGCCACAGCCACACATGCTAGTGAACCAACTAACTCAGGTTCTAGTACTTGCCAGAATTTACAGCGATATTTGGTGGGGCCCAATGCCGTTCTAAGGATGGTAAGGTCTAAACAAGTACAGGCGCTAGTCAATTGGGTGGCCGACAGTGGATCCAGCACGTTCACAACATTATCTCCCACCCAGTCTTCTGCTGAAAGTGCACAGGTGGCGCCTGAAAACCAAGCCCATCAGTCTGTCACATCACCCCCGTGCATATCAGGGAAACTGTCTGAGCCTCAAGTTATGCAGCAGTCTCTTATGCTGTTTGAAGACTCTGCTGGCAGGGTTTCCCAAGATAATCCATCTAGCCCTTCCCCAGTGGTGGAAGACATAGAATGCACTGATGCACAACCACTGATGTTTCCTGATGATGAGGACATGGGAATACCACCTCATCAGAGTCCGCACATCTCTGATGATGACGACCACAGGTGCCAACTGCTGCGTCTTTCTGCAGTGTGCAGGCCGAACAGGAGGTCAGGGAGGAAGACTGTGTGAAAGACGATGCAGGGGACGATGAGGTCCTAGACCCCACATGGAATGAAGGTCGTGCCACTGACTTTCATAGTTCAGAGGAAGAGGCAGTGGTGAGACCGAGCCAACAGCATAGCAAAAGAGGGAGCAGGGGGCAAAAGCAGAACAGCCGCCGCCAATTGAGTTCGCCTGCTACTGGCCACCGCCACCAGGGACCGAACACCCCAAATGCAGCTTCAAGGAGTTCCCTGGCATGGCACTTCTATGCCAGGGAACAATGTGCTGACGACAAGACCCGAGTGGTTTGCACGCTGTGCCAGAGCCTGAAGCGAGGCATTAACGTTCTGAACCTTAGCACAACCTGCATGACCAAGCATCTACATGCAAAGCATGAACTGCAGTGGAGTAAACACCTTAAAAGCAAGGAACTCACTCTGGCTCCCCCTGCTCCCTCTTCCGCTGCTGCCTCGGCCTCTTCCTCCGCCTCGGGAGGAATGTTGGCACCTGCCGCCCACCAAACAGAGGATGTGCCACCGACACCACCACCTGCGTCCCCAAGCATCTCCACCATGTCACACGGCAGCGTTCAGCTCTCCATCTCACAAACCTTGGAGAGAAAGCGTAAATTCCCACCTAGCCACCCTCGAGCCCTGGGCCTGAATGCCAGCATTTCTAAACTACTGGCCTTTAACCACCTCAGCCCGCCTAGCTTAAACACCCTTAATGACCAGGCCACTTTTTACAATTCTGCACTACACTACTTTCACCGTTTATTGCTCCGTCATACAACTTACCACCCAAATGAATTTTTCCTCCTTTTCTTCTCATTAATAGAGCTTTCATTTGGTGGTATTTCATTGCTGCTGACATTTTTACTTTTTTTTGCTATTAATCAAAAATGACCGAAATTTTTGCAAAAAAATGACATTTTTCACTTTCTGTTGTAATTTTTTTTTTAAACTCTAAATTTATTTAATTTTTTTTTTTTTCTCTAAATTTATTGTTCTACATGTCCTTGATAAAAAAAAATTGCAATAAGTGTATATTTATTGGTTTGGGAAAAAGTTATAGCGTTTACAAACTATTGTGCAAAAAAGTGAATTTCTGCATTTTGAAGCAGCTCTGACTTTCTGAGCACCTGTCATGTTTCTTCACGTGCTAGAATGTCAGGATAGTATAAATACCCCCCAAATGACACCATTTTAGAAAGAAGACACCCCAAAGTATTCACGGAGGGGCATGGTGAGTTCATGTATAATTTCATTTTTTTTTTCACAAGTTAGTGGAAAATGACACTTTCTGAGGAAAAAATAAAAATAAATAAAGTTTCCATTTCTGCTAACTTCTGGCAAAAAAAAATTAAATCTCAGACTGCCTCACTATGCCCCTCAGTGAATACCTTTGGGTGTCTACTTTCTGAAATGGGGTCATTTGTGGGGTGTGTTTACTGTTCTGACATTTTGGGCGGGGCTAAATTGTGAGCAGCCATGTAAAACCTAAAGGTACTCATTGGAATTTGGGCCCCTTTGCGCACCCAGGCTGCAAAAAAGTGTTACTCATGTGGTATAGCCATACTCAGGAGAAGTAGGGCAATGTGTTTTGGGGTGTATTTTTACAGATACCCATGTTGGGTGAGAGAAATATCTCTGTAAATTGTCAACTTCGAATAAAAAAATTTATAAAGTTGTCATTTACAGCGATATTTCTCACAGAAAGTATGGGTATAAATAAAAATACACCCGAAAACACATTGCCCTACTTCTCCTGAGTACGGCAATACCACATGAGTGACACTTTTTTGCAGCCAAGATGCGCAAATGGGCCCAAATTCCCATGAGTACCTTTAGGATTTCACAGGGCATTTTTACGCATTTGGATTCTCACGCTTTAGGACCCCTAAAATGCCAGGGCAGTATAAATACCCCACAAGTGACCCCATTGTGGAAAGAAGACACCCCAAGGTATTCCGTGAGGGGCATGTCGAGTTCACAGAAAAAAAAAAAATTTGGCACAAGTTAGCGGAAATTGATATACAGGGAGTGCAGAATTATTAGGCAAGTTGTATTTTTAAGGATTAATTTTATTATTGAACAACAACCATGTTCTCAATGAACCCAAAAAACTCATTAATATCAAAGCTGAATATTTATGGAAGTAGTTTTTAGTTTGTTTTTAGTTTTAGCTATTTTAGGGGGATATCTGTGTGTGCAGGTGACTATTACTGTGCATAATTATTAGGCAACTTAACAAAAAACAAATATATACCCATTTCAATTATTTATTTTTACCAGTGAAACCAATATAACATCTCAACATTCACAAATATACATTTCTGACATTCAAAAACAAAACAAAAACAAATCAGTGACCAATATAGCCACCTTTCTTTGCAAGGACACTCAAAAGCCTGCCATCCATGGATTCTGTCAGTGTTTTGATCTGTTCACCATCAACATTGCGTGCAGCAGCAACCACAGCCTCCCAGACACTGTTCAGAGAGGTGTACTGTTTTCCCTCCTTGTAAATCTCACATTTGATGATGGACCACAGGTTCTCAATGGGGTTCAGATCAGTTTAACAAGGAGGCCATGTCATTAGATTTTCTTCTTTTATATTCCCTTTCTTGCCAGCCACGCTGTGGAGTACTTGGACGCGTGTGATGGAGCATTGTCC
This sequence comes from Bufotes viridis, assembly GCA_033119425.1. NCBI lineage: Eukaryota > Metazoa > Chordata > Amphibia > Anura > Bufonidae > Bufotes > Bufotes viridis. Next base: position 302,428,475 of record CM065592.1, read on the forward strand.
TGCATGAAAATCATGTTTTTCTTGAAGGATGCAGACTTCTTCCTGTACCACTGCTTGAAGAAGGTGTCTTCCAGAAACTGGCAGTAGGACTGGGAGTTGAGCTTGACTCCATCCTCAACCCGAAAAGGCCCCACAAGTTCATCTTTGATGATACCAGCCCAAACCAGTACTCCACCTCCACCTTGCTGGCGTCTGAGTCGGACTGGAGCTCTCTGCCCTTTACCAATCCAGCCACGGGCCCATCCATCTGGCCCATCAAGACTCACTCTCATTTCATCAGTCCATAAAACCTTAGAAAAATCTGTCTTGAGATATTTCTTGGCCCAGTCTTGACATTTCAGCTTGTGTGTCTTGTTCAGTGGTGGTCGTCTTTCAGCCTTTATTACCTTGGCCATGTCTCTGAGTATTGCACACCTTGTGCTTTTGGGCACTCCAGTGATGTTGCAGCTCTGAAATATGGTCAAACTGGTGGCAAGTGGCATCTTGGCAGCTGCACGCTTGACTTTTCTCAGTTCATGGGCAGTTATTTTGCGCCTTGGTTTTTCCACACACTTCTTGCGACCCTGTTGACTATTTTGAATGAAACGCTTGATTGTTCGATGATCACGCTTCAGAAGCTTTGCAATTTTAAGAGTGCTGCATCCCTCTGCAAGATATCTCACTATTTTTGACTTTTCTGAGCCTGTCAAGTCCTTCTTTTGACCCATTTTGCCAAAGGAAAGGAAGTTGCCTAATAATTATGCACATCTGATATAGGGTGTTGATGTCATTAGACCACACCCCTTCTCATTACAGAGATGCACATCACCTAATATGCTTAATTGGTAGTTGGCTTTCGAGCCTATACAGCTTGGAGTAAGACAACATGCATAAAGAGGATGATGTGGTCAAAATACTCATTTGCCTAATAATTCTGCACTCCCTGTAGTTCTTACCTGTCCTGAGAATTCCTGGCTTCCTGGCTGCTCTAGTCAGTGCCCATTGCCGCTTCTGCCGACTTCCGTGCCCATGGTCCCATGGAGCATCCCCATATACTAAAATGTACTGTCGGATTTGAGGAATTACGTTAAAATCGCAATGCGATTAATTCAAGTTATATTAATCGCATTGCGAATACAACTTAGCACTGCTATCTTACATAGGCTAAAATTAACGAATATGGAATATAGCACTAGCAGTGCTAAGTTGAAATCGCAATGCGATTACTTCAAGTTAAATTAATCGCATTGCGAATTCAACTTAGCACTGCTGCTATATTCCATATTCGTTAACTTCGTTCATTCTAGCAAGCTGACCCATTATAAACCCAGCTCTAAGTTGAAATCGCAATGCGATTAATATAACTTGAATTAATCGCATTGCGATTTCAACATAATTCCTCAAACCTGACAGTACATTTTAGTATATGGAGACGTTCCCATGGTGATGGGGACGCTCCATGAGCACGGAAGTTTATGGTTGGCTTGGTAGAATTAGCGAATAGCGACTATGACGAATGTATTCCTCATATTCCTGAAAATGAAGATAACGAAGTATTCTACATCTTCGTTTTAGCAACCTATTCGTCAACTTCGCTAATTCTAGCAATCAAATAGGAAGGTTGACTATAGAGACAGCTGTGTTAAATTCGCTGTGCGATTTTTTTTTTTTTTTTTTTTAATAGAATAATTATATTACTTGATATAATTTATTATAATTATTCTATTTATTAAAAAAAAAATGATATAATCGCATAGCGAATTAAACTCAGTTGTCTCTATAGTCAACCTTCCTATTTGATTGCTAGAATTAGCGAAGTTGACGAATAGGTTGCTAAAACGAAGATGTAGAATACTTCGTTATCTTCGTTTTGAGGAATATGACGAATACATTCGTCATATTCGTCATCTTCGCTATAATTCTAGATATGAAACCAATAGGAAAGTAGCCTTAAGTTAAAATCGCAATACACGATTATTTAAATTGCATATTATTCGCGATAACTGGAATAATGACAAATATTCGATTTCGACGAATATGAAACGAATATTCTTTCGAATATTCGCGAATTTAGTCGAAATCGAATATGGCACCTGCCGCTTATCACTACTGGTGACCCTCAAAAACATTTGGAGCAAGGGCCTGCTGGTGACCCTCTAAAACATTAGGGGCGAGGGCCTGCTCCTGAGCTGACGCTCTAAAACATTATATGCGAGTGTCTGCAGGTGAGCTGACGCTCTAAAACATGATATGCGAGTGCTGCAGGTGTGCTGACGCTCTAAAACATGATATGTGAGTGGCTGCAGGTGAGCTGACGCTCTAAAAAAGTATATGCTAGTGCCTGCAGTTGAGCTTACGCTATAAAAAATGACATGCGAGTGCCTGCAGGTGAGCTGATGCTCTAAAAAATTTGATGCAAATGCATGGTGTTCAGCTGCCGCTCTAAAACATTATATGCAAGTGCATGCTGTTCAAATGACGCACTAAAACATTATAAGCCAGTCCATGCTGTTCAGCGGACCCTGCCTTTCCACGTGGGTCGTGGGAAAGGCAGTCTAACATGAAGTCAGCCATGTGTGTCAGAGTACCAACAGGCAAGACGTCGATGTCGACATCCGGATGACTCTCCATTTCCTCATCCTCCTCCTCTGCCTATCCACGCTGAACAGATGGAACTGTCTCCAGCTCCTCCTCCTCCTCTTCATGGTCCAATTTGCGCTGAGAAGACGGACTGTGGGTGATCTGGCTATCACCCTGTGTCATCTCCTCCCCGATTATCTTGTCTGCCACATTCAGAGCATCCTCCTTAATTGTGAGCAGCGATTGTTTGAGTAGACACAGCAGTAGGATAGTTACACTGATAATAGCATTATCGCCACTAACCATCTGTGTGGATTCATCAAAGTTTTTTAAAACCTCACATACAGTGGATATAAAAAGACTACACACCCCTGTTAAAATGTCAGGTTTCTGTGCTGTAAAAAAATGAGACAAAGATAAGTCATTTCAGAACTTTTTCCACCTTTAATGTGACCTATAAACAGTACCACTCAATTGAAAAACAAACTGAAATCTTTTAGGTGGAGGGAAGAAAAAATAAAATAAAATACTGTGGGGATGTAGCTGTGTTAAGAATTAAGCAATCACATTCAAAATCATGTTAATTAGGCATCAGCATACACCTGCCATCATTTAAAGTTCATCTGCTCTAGTTGGTCTTTCCTGAAATGTTCATAGTTGCATCGCACAGCAAAAGCAATAGTCCACAGAGAGCTTCCAAAGCATCAGAGGGATCTCATCAGTCAGGAGAAGGGTACAAAAGAATTTCCAAGGCATTAGATATACCATGAAACACAGTAAAGACAGTTATCATCAAGTGGAGAAAATATGGCACAACAGTGACATTACCAAGAACAAAATTGATGAAAAGATGAGAAGAAAACTGGTCTGGGAGGCTACCAACAGGCATACAGCAACATTAAAGGAGCTGCAGGAATATCTGGCAAGTACTGGCTGTGTGGTACATGTGACAACAATCTCCCGTATTCTTCATGTCTGGGCTATGGGATAGAGTGGCAAGACAAAAGCCTTTTCTTACGAAGAAAAACATCCAAGCCAGGCTACATTTTGCAAAAACACATCTGAAGTCTCCCAAAAGCATGTGGGAAAAGGTGTTATGGTCTGATAAAACCAAGGTTGAACTTTTTGGCCATAATTCCAAAAGATATGTTTGGTGCAAAAACAACACTGCACATCACCAAAAGAACACCATACCCACAGTGAAGCATGGTGGTGGCAGCATCATGCTTTGGGGCTGTTTTTCTTCAGCTGGAACTGGGGCCATAGTTAAGATAGAAGGAATTATGAACAGTTCCAAATACCAGTCAATATTGGCACAAAACCTTCAGGCTTCTGCTAGAAAGCTGAACATGAAGAGGAACTACATCTCTCAGCATGACAACGACCCAAAGCATACATCCAAATCAACAAAGGAATGGCTTCACCAGAAGAAGATTAACATTTCGGAATGGCCCAGCCAGAGTCCAGACCTGAATCCGATTGAAAATATTGAGGTGGAAAAAGTTCTGAAATGATTTATCTTTGTCTAATTTTTTACAACACAGAAACCTGACATTTTAACAGGGGTGTGTAGACTTTTTATATCCACTGTATGTCTGACATCAATGCCCACTCCTCGCTTGTGAATAGTGGCAGTTGACGCGAAAGGCGATGCCCAGGTTGCAGCTGGTATTCCACTACTGCCCTCTGCTACTCACAAAGCCTGGCCAACATGTAGAACGTAGAGTTCCAGCGCTTGCTCATGTCGCATAACAGTCGGTGAGCTGGAAGCCGCAAGCGCTGCTGCATCGTTGACAGACCGGATGAAGCTGTGGACGACTTTCAGAAATGGGCACACAAGCTGCGAGCCTTCACTAGTAGCTCTTGCAAATTTGGGTAGGTTTTGATAAACCAATGAACCACTAAGTTTAAGACGTGGGCAAGGCATGGAATATGTGTCAGGTTGCCGAGCTCCAAAACGCCACCAAGTTACAGCCATTGTCAGACACAACCATGGCTGGTTGTAGGTTGAGTGGTGAGAGCCACAACTCGGCCAGGTCCCTTATACCCTGCCATAGCTCTGCGGCGGTGTGCTGTTTGTCCCCTAAGCAGATCAGCTTCAGCACGCCCTGTTGACGCTTACCCACAGCAGTGCTACACTGCTTCAAGCTAGCGACTGATGGCTGAGTGCTGTTGGAGGTGGAAGTGGAGGAGGAGGTGGCGGAGGAGGAAAAGTAGGGGTTGGAGCCAGTAACATAGCTGCTGGCGGAGACCATGATGAACGTAGGGCCCGCAATCCTGGGCGTGGGTAGCACCTGTGCCATCCCAGGGTACGACTCACTCCCGGCCTCCACAACATTCACCCAGTGTGTGGTAAGGGAAAAGTAGCGTCCCTGGCCACCAGCACTTGTCCATGTGTACGTAGTGAGTTGGACCTTCCCAGTGCATTGGTCAGGGCATAGGTGATGTTCTGGGACATGCGATGCTGGTGTAAGGCGGGCACAACACTCTTTGAAAAATAGTGGTGGCTGGGGACTGCTTACCGAGGGAAGGCTGCGGACTTCAGGCTGCGGAAGGCCCCAGTGTCCACAAGCCTAAATGGCAACATTTCAAGGGCCAGTATTTTCTAAAATTGCGCATTTAGGGCTATGGGCGGGTTGGTGGGTATTTGCGCTTGCGTTCAAATGCCTGTGTTATGGACATTTGGACGCTGCGCTGGGACAGGAAAGTGGATGTTGTTGACGGTTCATGTGAAGGTCCAGGTTCAGGGCGAGGGTCATCCGGGCTGGTGCCTTCAACAGGGGATTGGACAGCAGTGCATAAGACAGGGAAATAGGAGGCAGTGGTGTGACCCTCAGATCCAGATTGTGGACCCAGGCGTTCGGCCTACTTATTAGGGTGCTTGGATGCCATGTGGCGGCTCAGGCTGGTGGTGGTGAGGTTGCTAGTGTTCACACCCCGGGTCATTTTGGTACGGCACAGGTTGCAAACTACCACTCTTTTTTTGTCTACACTTTACTCAAAAAACCGCCATATTGCGGAACACCTACCCCTTGGCAAGGTAAGTTTACGCATGGGGGTGCTCGGTGTCATGGTTGCGGGCCTGTTTGGTGTGGGCTGACTTCTCCCTTTTGCAACCCCACTGCCTCTTCCAGCCTGTTGCGATGCTACGGATCCGTCCCCCTCTGTACTGCTATCCTCGCTCAGCTTTTCACCTTCCCATTGTCACGGGTGGGAGTGGGGGAAACCCCCCACCGTGCAATGTCCACGGCTGCTACGCCGGAAAGCAGGGAATAGGGAGCTGGTCACCTACAAATGCATCCCTGTAACTGTCCCTAGACTCCTAGTTGTATGAGCGGCCCCTGATGGTGGGATGGCTCATACTCATGTACCTGGAGTCCTGGCATCCCTACATCGCCCTACAAGGTAAGAGGGCAGAGACCACCCGCTCATCCAGGACAACGAATGAGCAGGCGTCTCAGAGGCCCCACAGCAGCCGGGAACCAGACCAGTATACGCCCGCATGACAGGTAAGTAACAGAGCAAACCACATACACAAGGCCCAAACTTACCTGCCGCACTGGAGAAGCCGAACCAGCACCAGGACCTTCTGGACCCCCATGCAGACACCAGATGCATGGGGGAGATCCTGGCAGGGCAGCACACCATCTGGTCTTTGCTTAAACCCCTCTGGGAAAGCAAGCCCCTTCCGGAGCACACACCGACACACATACCTCCTCGCAAACTCACACCATAAACATACACCAGGTGGGGAAGGGCAAACAGATGCACACAGGTGGGGGAACCATATACAACAAGCAATGAACAAGCAATAAATAATATAACAAATAAGGGTGGCTCACACAGACATAACATTCTGCCAGGGAGCAGAGCTCCTACACAGACAGACAAGACCAAACTGACCTCAGGCTCCAACACACCAACATATAAGGAGGCCTGAGGTCACACCCACCACACCTCACAAACACACGTTAACCCCGTACACACCAAGGAAGGGGAAGTGCACACAAAGGGGAAAACAGACCCGCATGCAGTAACGACCCTGTTGCCAGCGGCAACCGCACGTGAGACCAACAACAACACAGCCCTCACATGCGGCAACAACAAACCTCGCCGCTGGCAACCGCATGCGGCGCAACAGAGTCATGACCATAGGTGATGTTCTGGGACATGCGATGCTGGTGTAAGGCGGGCACAACACTCTTTGAAAAATAGTGGTGGCTGGGGACTGCTTACCGAGGGAAGGCTGCGGACTTCAGGCTGCGGAAGGCCCCAGTGTCCACAAGCCTAAATGGCAACATTTCAAGGGCCAGTATTTTCTAAAATTGCGCATTTAGGGCTATGGGCTGTGGGTGGGTTGGTGGGTATTTGCGCTTGCGTTCAAATGCCTGTGTTATGGACATTTGGACGCTGCGCTGGGACAGGGAAGTGGATGTTGTTGTTGACGGTTCATGTGAAGGTCCAGGTTCAGGGCGAGGGTCATCCGGGCTGGTGCCTTCAACAGGGGATTGGACAGCAGTGCATAAGACAGGGAAATAGGAGGCAGTGGTGTGACCCTCAGATCCAGATTGTGGACCCAGGCGTTCGGCCTACTTATTAGGGTGCTTGGATGCCATGTGGCGGCTCAGGCTGGTGGTGGTGAGGTTGCTAGTGTTCACACCCCGGGTCATTTTGGTACGGCACAGGTTGCAAACTACCACTCTTTTTTTGTCTACACTTTACTCAAAAAACCGCCATATTGCGGAACACCTACCCCTTGGCAAGGTAAGTTTACGCATGGGGGTGCTCGGTGTCATGGTTGCGGGCCTGTTTGGTGTGGGCTGACTTCTCCCTTTGCAACCCCACTGCCTCTTCCAGCCTGTTGCGATGCTACGGATCCGTCCCCCTCTGTACTGCTATCCTCGCTCAGCTTTTCACCTTCCCATTGTCACGGGTGGGAGTGGGGGAAACCCCCCACCGTGCAATGTCCACGGCTGCTACGCCGGAAAGCAGGGAATAGGGAGCTGGTCACCTACAAATGCATCCCTGTAACTGTCCCTAGACTCCTAGTTGTATGAGCGGCCCCTGATGGTGGGATGGCTCATACTCATGTACCTGGAGTCCTGGCATCCCTACATCGCCCTACAAGGTAAGAGGGCAGAGACCACCCGCTCATCCAGGACAACGAATGAGCAGGCGTCTCAGAGGCCCCACAGCAGCCGGGAACCAGACCAGTCTACGCCCGCATGACAGGTAAGTAACAGAGCAAACCACATACACAAGGCCCAAACTTACCTGCCGCACTGGAGAAGCCGAACCAACACCAGGACCTTCTGGACCCCCGTGCAGACACCAGATGCATGGGGGAGATCCTGGCAGGGCAGCACACCATCTGGTCTTTGCTTAAACCCCTCTGGGAAAGCAAGCCCCTTCCGGAGCACACACCGACACACATACCTCCTCGCAAACTCACACCATAAACATACACCAGGTGGGGAAGGGCAAACAGATGCACACAGGTGGGGGAACCATATACAACAAGCAATGAACAAGCAATAAACAATATAACAAATAAGGGTGGCTCACACAGACATAACATTCTGCCAGGGAGCAGAGCTCCTACACAGACAGACAAGACCAAACTGACCTCAGGCTCCAACACACCAACATATAAGGAGGCCTGAGGTCACACCCACCACACCTCACAAACACACGTTAACCCCGTACACACCAAGGAAGGGGAAGTGCACACAAAGGGGAAAACAGACCCGCATGCAGTAACGACCCTGTTGCCAGCGGCAACCGCACGTGAGACCAACAACAACACAGCCCTCACATGCGGCAACAACAAACCTCGCCGCTGGCAACCGCATGCGGCGCAACAGAGTCATGACCGAACAACCGGTCGTGACACCTATTTTGGGTCAGTGACCTCATCGTCCACCACCTCCTCTTCCACTTCCTCACTCTGCTCATCCTCCTGACTTGACCTAGCCACAACCTGAGTGGCAACTGTGTCTCATCATCATCCACCTCGTTAACGAATGATTGCCGATCATCACCGTCATCTTCTTGCGACTGTGAAGGCTCAAGAGGTTGGGAATCAGGGCACAATATCTCAGGTCCCTCTTCAAGTGCGCTGGGCAAGAGGGCCACATATAATAGTGGGGCTACAAAGAGCTCCTCGGAATATCCGAGTGTGGGATCACTTATTTGGCCAGCCTCTACATGGTGGTAGGAAGGATGGTGGAAGGAAAGATGATCAGAGTAAGGATTCGGTTGACCAGACTCTTGGTTACAGAGACTGGACCTGGTGGAAGAGAGGGTAGTGCTTAACCGATTGGAAGCATTATCTTCAGCAATCCAACCGACCAACTGTTCGCACTACTCCAACTTGGACAGTGTAGTCCTGCGCCGCCCTGCTAAGTTGGACATGTTTTTTTTTTTCTGGTGCACTGGCAGTAGGCACAGTTTCATTGTACCCAGGGCCATGGCGTCTGCATTCACCATCAGCATCATGTCCACTTCCCCACCCCTTAGTGCTCGCCTTCTTCATATTAATGGTTTTGTCACAAGTTGTGGCGCAGATTTTTTTTAGTGTCCGATAAAGACACTGTTTTGGGATGCCAGACTTTATATGTCACATAAAACAACAGAATATGGACAGTATATTAGGCCCAGATTAATGTAATTTTAAATACAGGCAATGTATTCAGAGGCCAGACTGTATATGTCACAAAAACACCAGAATAAGCACAGTTTATTTGGCCCAGATATATGTAGTTTTCAATATAGACATTGTATTCGGAAGCCGGACTGTATATGTCACAAAAAACACCAGAATATGGACAGTATATTAGGCCCAGATTAATGTAATTTGAAATACAGACAATGTTTTGGGAGGCCGGACTGTATATGTCACATAAAACACCAGAATATGGACAGTATATTATTGCCAGATTAATGTAATTTTAAATACAGACAATTTTTTGGGATGCCGGACTGTATAGGTCACAAAAAACACCAGAATTTTGACAAAATTTTAGGCCCAGTTTAATGTAATTTTAAATACAGACAATGTATTCAGATGCCAGACTGTATATGTAAAAAAAAAATAACAGAATATGGACAGTATATTATGCCCAGATTAATGTAATTGGAAATACAGAACCTGTTTTGGGATGACAGACACTATATGTCACAGAAACCCCCAGAAAATGGACAGTATATTATTGACAGATTAAAGTAATTTTACATACAGACAATGTATTCGGATGCCGGACTGTAAAGGTCACCAAAAACACCAGAGTTTTGACAATATTTTAGGCCCAGATTAATGTAATTTTACATACAAACAGTATATTCAGATGCCGGACTGTATATGTCACAAAAAAAACTGAATATGGACGGTATATTATGCCCAGATTAATGTAATTGGAAATACAGAACGTATTTTGCGATGACGGACACTATATGTCACAGAAACTGACAGAAAATGGACAGTATATTATGGTCAGATTAATGTAATTTTAAATACAGACACTGTTTTGGGATGCCGGACAATATATGTCACAGAAATCCACAGAATATGGACACTATTAGACCCAGATTAATGAAATTTGCGCTACAGACACTGTTTGCTGATGTAGTACAGTATCTTTACACAAAGCCACACACTATGGTCACTAGATGTGGGCCAGATTATTACAGACACGGTCTGCGGATGATGTACACTATTTTGCGACTTTTTAAATGGTCGCAATAGTAAATCTGTCTAGAGTTTCATTTACATAAGAAAACACGCCCACTTTCACAAAACTGGAGAGCTTAGTGCAGAGCTTGAAAAAGTTGCAAAAAATGCGCGAAAAAACACCTAATTTCTCTCCCTGTACTATATTTCTCTTCAGAATCACTGTCCCTGAGACTGCAAGAGTTAAATTGATTGCTGCTGTAAAATGCACACACACACACTGTTGTCCTTAAAAGGACATTTGGGTCTTTTCAAATCTTGTTTCTGATAAATTCTGTTAAATTTCTCTCCCTACTCTGTCTCTCCCTGACTACACTCTGCTCTCCCTGTCTATGTCTGAGCCGAACATGCGTCATCCGGTGCTATATAGCACCCCATGACGCGTTCCAGCCAGCCAATCACTGTAATGCCAGCAGCCAACATGGCTACTGGAATTACAGTGAGGGCAGTACTTACCTGCAACTTGATTGGCTGCTTATAACCCACGAAACGTGCGGGGCAGAGACGTGAGCATGGCGCTAGAGCAAATGTGGTATTCGGCCGAGTACTGCCATGTGCCGAGCATACCAATGCTCAAGTCGAACCAGTATTCGGCCGAGCATGCTTGTTCATCACTAGTTTTGAGACAATAATGGTGTGAGCAGTTGAATGCTGGATATTATAGATTGTGGTGGAGTGGGGGCTGGGGAGAGCTGATTTAAGGGAGGATTCTCGGAGAGGTTGAGAGGTAATGCTAAGAAAAGTTCCGGACTTGAAATGGGCTCACTATATGTGGAGATATTATGAATATCTGTTTCGGATGTGGACGTAAGAGGGGATGTCGTGATTCATCAGCCTCGGCAACAAGGGGTGGATATTCCATATGCAATAGTGATGTGGCTTCTACAGTCACTGGTATATCATGATTAGTTATAGACTGATGCTGAAGGGGGCGTGCACAATTTGCAAAATATATGTGACTGGAGATGGAATTATAGGAGCACTGAATGGAGTGGGGGATGCATATGTATACTGGTTTGATTGTGAGTGGTCATGTCGCCCCTAAATTACTATTGCAATATGTTTTTGTTTTGATCATGACAGAATTGTGGAGCTAGGGATATGTATGCAATTTGGTAGGGATAGTGGAACAGAGTGGTTCCATGTGAGCGGAGGGGGGAGGGGGGGTACAGACGCCTTTTCTTTCTCTCCCATTTATGTATTGTGTGTGTTGTAGTCCGACATGTCACGTAATAATTTGGAACATTTCTTTCTTACTGTATTATATTTGTATTTCCAGAGGAAAATCCTACTCTGGGTGAGAGTGGTGTGGTGAGTGGTGCTTCCAGTATTCAGATAGGATCTGATCCGGGACGCCAATGTTCCACATATTGACCTACGTTTGGTGATTAGAAATTTTAAGAAATGTCGGAAACAATCATTTGTAATCCTGTATCATTCTGATGAAAAATGTTTATCATCAGGGAAGGTCGGTTTCAAAGTTATAGGTAAACCCCTCAGGATCATGCCCTGCTTAAAGTAAAATACAAGGAAAAGCTAATCCAGTTTATGGTGCAGAAGGTTTTGTATATCATTCCTGAAATTGTGATCAAAGTATGTTGAGTTTTCGGTACAAATCCCTGTAGTGTCCAATATTGAGGATGACCAAGTGTCTCTTATTCTGGGTCCAATATGTCGGTTAGACTACTCAAAGTATCAGGGACCTGCTAAACTCAAACCCTTCGAATATAAACAAAAAACATGCCAAACACAGTGTCTCCCGACACTTCGCACAGGTACATTCTGGTGATGCCTACTTTTTGCGTTTTACTCCAATCGAATGTGTAGCCAAATCCTTCTTACGTTTATGTAGGAAGGAGATGTATTGAATTTTTAGTTTCAATTCCTTAACCCCCTTCAGTCTTAACAAGGCTTTAGAATAAAACAACTACTGAATTGAATTCATCCTTCAGTCAATATTTAACTATATCAACCATATGTATATATATTGTAAGGGAGTCTGCGGTTCAAGTTCCCTCGCGGGCAGACACGGTGGAGTGTCCGCGTGGATGCTGGAGTGGAAGACCGCGGAGGCAGACTTGCTGGGCTGATGGCAATATGTCGCGGATGGTCCTGCCTCCTGTGGGTTCCGTTCTGGCATCCATGCTGATGCGATCCCGTGCCGAGTCGGTTGGGCGTCCGCGTGCACGCTGCTAAAGAGTAGGATCATCGCATGACCTATGAGGATCTGACAAGCAGCACTCTGTGATTGGCCAGCAGGTGTTTAAAAGGTGATCTTCCTGGCTGATCAGTGCTCACTGTTGTTTCTACAACCTGGGAGTATGCTGGTTTATATTCAAGTTTGGTCCATGCACGAACTCTGTTTGTCTTCATCTAGTGAGTGCCTCTGGAAACCTCGTCTTTGCTCTACAGTTGCACCGTGTATGACCTCGGATCGGACCCTGGATACCTCACCGTCTCATCCTTCGGTACCTCGTTTCATGGATTCTTCTGTATGAACTTTAGCCTGGTCTGGCTTTTCTCTGACGCTTTCCCACAAAGGTTATTATTTGGACTACGTTACTTCTGTATGATTTCTGGCTTGGACTTTACTACTGTGTTTTCAATAAATCCACGTTTGTTCAAACCTTTGCCTGGATGCTTGGGGTTCTGCAGCATTACAGAACAGTGTGCCCCAACTTCCAGTTATCATGGATCGTATCCAACAGCAGGTAGTGGAATTGATCGAAGAAGCCAACCTCTTGGTCCAACAAAGGATTAACATCTCTGCTGTGAATATTAATAAGATCCATGCACAACTGGCAACAGTCGGGGACGAGCTTAAACTACTACTCTAGGGAGTTCAGGGTTTGCTCGACCCAACTTCAGCAGAATGCCCAGTGGATCTTAAGATACCCCTACCTGAGGATTTTTCAGGTAATAGGCAGGAGTTTCCCAACTTCTGTGACTCCTGCCACTTATACTTTGAACTGCGCCCTGCATCATCGGGTAATACTAAGCAAAGGATCGGCATGGTGATGTCTCTATTGAGGAAGGACCCACAACGCTGGGCTTTTAACCTCCCGGCAGGGGATCCCATATTTGACTAAGTAGAGGCCTTCTTTCATGCTATGTGTGTTTTGTATGATGACCCAGATCATACTCGAACTGCTGAGACTCAGCTAGAACGCCTCCAACAAGCACGACGCACAGCGGAAGAATTTTCTGCAGAGTTCTGTCGCTGGGCCACTTTTACAAACTGGGGGGATGCTGCTCTTCGCCACCGGTTCCGGTTGGGACTCTCCGACTCTATCAGAGATCTACTATTATCTCTACCATCTCCACCATCGCTAATCGTCGCATTCGAGAACGTCGTCTGGAGAGGGCTTCTCGTTCAGTCTCGTCCACCCCATCTCCACAACCCTGTAAACCGGCTAAGGAACCCATGGAACTGGGGTCTTCGCACCTTCGCCAGAATGAGGGTCTTTGTTTATATTGTGGAGGAGTTATGCACCGACTAAAGAAATGTCTATTACTATTGTCGGGAAACGACAAAGCCTAGTGGAGAATGAGGAGAATCCACTAGGTACTCTGCTGCCTCCTCTTAAAAGAAATCGTCTTCTCATCCCTATTACTATTGAGTGGCAAGGGAAAGACCATCCTATCTCCGCCTTACTCAACTCGGGAGCTGCTGGAAATTTCATTGACTCTTCTCTTATCCAACGACTACAGATTCCAGTCTTCAAACCGGGAGAGGCCATTTCCATCACCGCTGTAGATGGATCTCCCCTTCAAGAAGGCCGGTCGTTGTGGATGACACCCGGGTTGCAGGTAACAGTAGGGGTTGGTCACTGGGAAGTCTTAAACCTTTTAACCCTGGATATGCCATCCACTCCTGTGATTTTGGGTCTCCCCTGCTTCAGACTTCATAATCCAGTAGTGGACTGGCATTCCGGACAAATTGGAGTTCTGACTGCTTCACCAGGTGCGTTTGCCCGGTGTTGCCAATTGCGTCCTCTGAAGTGCTGAGTGCGTTACCCAAACACAATCATCACTTCCAAGACGTGTTCAGCCCACAAGGGGCCGATGTGTTACTTCCTCATAGGCCATATGATTGTCCTATTGATTTATTGCCAGGTACCATGCCACCCAGAGGGCATCTTTATAATCTCACTGGGCCTGGAATCCAGGCCCAGTGAGATGATATAAAGGAGAATCTCGATAAAGGTTTCATCCGACCGTCCACTTCTCTCGCAGGGACAGGATTCTTTTTCGTGGAGAGACGGCAGATTGAGACCCTGTATTGTTTTTCGCCCCCTCAATCGAATTACGGTGAAAAATCGGTACCTCCTTCCACTTATTGGGGATTTGTTTGCTCAGGTGGCATGGGCCCGAGTTTTTACCAAACTCGATTTGAGGGGTGCGTACAATTTAGTACGTATACGTAAGGGTGACAAATGTAAGACCGCATTTAATACTAGAGACGGGTATTATGAATATCTTGTGATGCCTTTCGGTCTCTGTAATGCTCCTGCAGTCTTCCAGGGCTTCATTAATGATGTCCTCCGGGATTTCTTGTCTGGTTGCTTGGGGTTCTGCGGCATTACATATATATATTTTTTTTTTTTACCATAGTTTCTATTAATAGCTTTTGAATATTTATTTAATTGAATATCTATTAAATCATCTATTGACGTATTATATCCAATAACCACTGAATATTATTCTTAATTGAAGATTTATGAGAGTTTTTAATGGGATTTATGGGAGTATTTATTAAACTAATTTCGGTTATTCTCTCTTTTATATTTTACTCATTTTACTGATTTATTGATTTATTCACCTATCAATGTTTTACTTTTTATTTTTATCTTTATACTATATACTTGGGCCATTGTTCACATCTTTATATTTATTGTATTGTATCCATCTATTGTATTGTATCCAGCACAATTGAAGGAAAAACGACCAATCCTCTATATACCAGAATCCTGCACTCCTTGCTGTAGCGCAGGGTTGACACCACATGTGTGCCTGTGTGCGTTCCACTCTGGAACGCAGCAATCCATTCCCTTTCCCTGCCCTCAACACAGCCGGTACGTTCCACTGTGGAATGAGCACATCGACTTTATATGTTTAGGATTCTTCTATGAGCTCTGGGATAAAGGGCACCTATCGATTAGAATTTCCTTTATTTGAGTTTTAGCGATCTAAACATGTTATTTTCCATGCATTCCACCGTGGAACGCATGGATAGGAATTTTCTTTTCCGGCACCCATATGCTTAGGATTACTTTTACGCTTAATCAAGTCATCATTATTATCTTTTAGTTGTGCCTACATGCAACATTTGATGATAAGTTGGAAGGCTGGTACAGCCTGCATTTGTGGGAGGGGCTGTATGTATTTAAACCCCCTCAGCCACGGCAAAGGGGTGGCCGTTCTTTCTGCATCCTCCTGCACTTGTCGTCAGTACGTCTTCCTCTGCCTTTCGGCGTGCCAGTGTGCGGTTCCCTCCCTCCTTCCTCGCGTCAGGTAAGTGCGATCCTACTCCCGGCGGCGTGCGCCGGGCACGAGTCTCCCTCTGAGCATGACAGCTCACACCCACCAGATGGCGGGCGTGCCGCTCGCTGTTTTCTCGGACGCCCGCGCCGCGTCCTCCTGGTGGGGACCCCACGCGGCGGCCTCCCAGTCGGGCGTCTGCCGCAGGGGGCTTGCTAAAGTGCAGGTAGGCTCTCAGCAATCTGGGGGTACAATAATCACGCTCATACTATCGGCAGGTTCTTCCATTCACAGGTTCAGCATGTCTCACAATTACTATAACTGTACAGTTACTATATTTTGTCTATCCCTGTTTATCTGATTACAATCAGTCACAAAAGCTAATTTTATCTGTCTTTTTCCTGGTTTAGGAGAGGGGGAATTTTCAAAATACATTTCTCTTTGACTTAAAATCTTAAATTTGCAATTTTTTTTACCTGCTACTACCTGAATGCCTCATGTGTGCACACACTTGTTTGGCTGCTGATGTCCTCCATATCTGGCTGTTTGATTGAAGGGAGCTGTTACTTGCCTGCATTTCTTCCCCCATGCAGGAACCAGGGGAAGGACCCTGGCCCCCGTAGTACGTTGTGGTATACTGTTATAGGGAATTAGGCTCGGTCAGCTAGTGCTTCTGGGGGGAGCCCTTGGGTACCTGGGGAGTAGTTAGCAGTTGTGTGCCTCATTCAAAAAAAAAAATAATAATAATAATAAAATAAAATATATATAATGACATGTCCTTGCCGGGCGCGGCGGGGATGGATTTGCCCAATGTTCCGGTCACCGCTGGCTGAGCAGACAGCGTGCCCCTCCACCTTGATTGGCAGGGACGCGTTATTTTCTCATCAGGCCACGGGCGCAGGTTTGTTTTTTTGCTGCTCACGTCCACGCAGGGGATCCTGCTTCAATTCGGGCTCCGCGTGGTCTCCCAGCGAAAAAAAAAAAAAAAACACTCAGGGCACTCTGCCGGCAGTTGCCTGTGGCCTGAATCGCTCAGGGTTCTACTGCGGGTTGTTTGCCTTCTCCCGCAGTTTTTTCCGTTGGACGTCATCTGCACAAGGGTCGCTGGCTCCACCTCGGTTCACTAGCTGGCGTTCCGCAGGCAAGATTAGTCCGCTCGTCCTTCTCGTCTCAGCTCACCCCTTCGGGCAACCTCACGTGCTGGTTAATGGCTTCTGGGCACGGGGGGGGGGTATTGTCGTCATGGCCCTCAGCCCAGGCCGGGTTCTTCCAGGGTTGTTCCAGCAGCATTCTTTATTCAGCCACTTCGGGCAGCACTACTGTCTCTTTCTCATTGGGGTTATTCACAGGCGACCTGCCTTCGTCACCACTGCTATTGGTGCTCGGTCTCTCGCCTTTCTTCCTCATTCAGGTTCCTTAACTTTATTGGTCATGGGTAGTTGTTCATGTTTGTGTTGCAGGCCGTGCTCTTCATCGCCATCGCCTTCCCGGCAGGGTCCGGTTGTAGGGTCATCTTGCAAGCGCCTACGGGTTCCAGCGGGTCTGCGGTAGGAGCGGCTTTATATGTTAAAAAAAAAATATATATATATATATAAAAAAAAAAAAAAAAACTGGTTGCTAGCTGTGTGTTTCCATTGACAGGTTCAGCATGTCTCACGCATCGGACATTGAGGACCACATCTCAGGTGCCGGCTCGTCAGTTTCGGGTCGTTCGGGCAGCCCCACATATCGGTGGTGGACTGTCGCCAAACTCATTGCTGAGCTAAATAGGCGGGGCATTGCTCATCCAGCTTCGGCTAGGAAGGCCGAACTCTATCGCCTCCTGAGGACCGAGACCACAGGCGCTGGGGAACAGTCGTCACCTCCGTCCATCCAGACGGCACTGTCCCAGTTACAAGCCACAATGGACAATCTCGTGGGCTCGATGTCCAGCATGCATTCTAGAGTATCGGACTTGGAATCCCGCGTTTCCGCGTTACCCGGTCCCTCGGCAGTCATCGCGATCCCTTCCACTTCACAAGAGCCGGGTCCAGGTACTACCCCCACGGGCCCCTCGCCAGCCGCTCCTCCCGCAGTGGCCCCGTCTCACTTCATTCCGGAAAACTTGAGGAAAGAGTTTCTAGCAGGCAAAGATGTCAATTTTGCATCTATCCTTATAGCAGCTCAAGACGTAGCTGAGAATAAGATCATTAATTGCGGTGAGGTGGCAGTGGTGTTGCGGGCTAAAGACGTTCGGTTGAACCGCAAACTTTCTATTAATGAATTCGTCCTGGCGTTCAGCCTGTACCGGGATGTAATCTGCTCGGCTCAACCGCAGCGTCGAGAAGAGCTGGATACCTATCTCTACCGCATCGCGGACCTGGCTTACAAATATGGTGGATCAAATTTTTATGATTATCACCGGTCCTTCTCGGCAAAAGCGGCGGCAGCTCTGGCTCAGTTCCAGTTCGTCACCAATTGGGCGGACTTGGACATGGAGCTATTCTGCCGCCACTTCGCCGGGCTCAGGGCTCCAACCTGCTCATCATGTCAGTCTATTCTACACACCGCAGATTGGTGCCCGAACCTAGTACTGCCGGGACAGGACCGGGCGATGCCTAGCTCATCAGCTACGTCTAGAAGCCAGCCCACTTTGGACTGCTTGGGCAGGCCTATTGTATACCTGGGCCAAAGCCAGGTATGCAATAACTTCAACTCAGGTGGTTGTGCCTTCAGTGGTTGCAGAGCGTTGCACGTTTGCTCGCTCTGCTTCAGAGCTCACCCTCGTTCCAGCTGCCGAAGAAGCAGGCTAGGTCCTGACTAGCCGACGTCAATACTGACCTCTTGGTGGCTCTCCTCAGGGCCCACCCTGACCAGCAGGCGGTGTCTTTTCTCCTCTCAGGCTTCCAAGAAGGCTTTGATACTGGCTTGGTGGCCCTCCCCCAGGAATCCTGGGAGGGCAAGAACTTGTTGTCGGCTAGTCAGGACCCTGAAGCTGTTCTTGCCCTTCTGCAGAGCGAAGTCCAAAAAGGTTTTCTCCTTGGTCCTTTTACCTGTATCCCCTTCGACTCCTGGTGCATCAGTCCGATCGGTTTAGTATCAAAACAATCCTCCAATAAAAAACTCTTAATCTATGATCTCTCCGCTCCGCACATGTCCTCCTTACCCAGTTTGAACTCTCTCATCCCTTCGGAAGAATTTTCCATGTCTTACTCATCCATAGACGAGGCAGTCAGGTTCATCTGGCAGTCAGGGAAGGGAGCTGTTTTGTCAAAAGCAGACATCTCCGACACTTTCAAACTGCTCCCTATCTTGCCTCGTCTATGGAAGTACTATGGCATCAAATGGGCGGGCAAGTATTATTTTGCAAACAGACTTACCTTTGGGTCTAAGAGCAGTCCCTGGCTGTTTGACCGCTTTTCCTCTATGCTCCACTGGATCCTCATCCAGCATGGGGGTATTGACAAAGTCATCCACTACCTAGATGACTTCCTGATTGTCGAGAACCCCACCAGCACACCCTGCGCTTTGGAGACCCTGTTGTCCATCTTCGCCAGCCTGGAGGTTCCCGTTTCCCCGGCCAAGACCGAAGGTCCTGGCACGAGGGTCACGTTCTTGGGCATTGTCCTGGACACTTCGCGCACGGAGGCCAGTCTGCCAGCTCCGAAGCTAGAGAAATTCCGCACAGCTGTCGCTGCAGCTGTCTCCTCCAGACTGTTGTCTAAGGTAGAGCTTCAGTCACTCCTGGGCTCCCTCAATTTCGCCACCATAATCATGCCCCAGGGCAGGGCTTTCGTGTCGGGCCTTCTCAGTCTTCTCTCCTCCGCCCCGGAACAGGAATCCCTGATCCACCTAGATAACCAAGCGGTCGCTGATTTGCTCATGTGGCGGTCCTTCCTGGAGCACTGGAATGGCATCTCTCTCTTTGTCCCGATGCCACGAGTCTCATCACCAACTGTATACACGGATGCTGGCGCTTCCCGTGGCTTCGCAGCAATATTCCACCCCCACGGGCTGGCAGGAGCATGGCCAGTGGAGTTTCACTCCGATCAGGCAGTCTTGAAGTCATCCCCCTTGCTGGAATTGTATCCTTTGGTGGCAGCGGCCCAGGTTTGGGGCCACCAATTGGCCAACAACTCAGTGCTATTCATCACCGACAGCCAGGTCTTGGTCGATATAATCTCCAGGGGTAGGGCCAAGTCAGCTAGGATCATGGCTTTCCTGCGAAGGCTGGTATGGCTCTCTCTTAAATACAATTTCCATGTTTGCCCATCACATATCGCGGGGGCCAGCAACACGGCAGCCGATGCGCTATCCCGCTTCAATTTTGACATTTTCTTTCAGGAACTCCCTGACGCAGATCCGGCAGGCACTCCTATTCCTCTATACGAATCCCTAATCATGGGTTGATGCGACTGGTCGAAGCCGCGAGGAATCTGGCCCAGAATTCCTTGGCTCCCAACACGGCTAGGAATTACGCCAATGGGCACAAGGCCTTCCTGCAATTCGCCCTGACCCACCCGCCGGGAGAGTTAGACGAGATTTCCCATATCCTAGCGTTCATCGCCTATTGCTACACCCGCTTGCATTTATCCTACGGCTCTATCAAAGTCTACCTGTCAGGGGTACAGCATCATCGCCTGCTGGAGGACCCGTCTTGCGGTTCGTTCCTAGCCAACCACGCTATCAAAGCAGCCCTTAGGGGAATTCAAAAAGATGCTTCCAGCTCGGCTGTTCGGAGGCAGCCGGTCTCGGGGGAGTTATTTAGAGGCCTCTCTTCAGCCCTAGATGGGGACCCCTTTGGGTGCCTAATCAGTGTGGTTATCAAATCCGCTATTTACTTAGGGTTTTACGGCTTCCTTAGGCCAGCGAATTTACCGCTACCCCCAGCTCGCGTTTTACCTTGAGGAAGCGTCATCTCATCTGGCGTGGTTCCCACTTCGTCTTGCTTCTCGTCCGCTCCAAAACCAGCCAAGTGGGCCCGCCGGTTGAGGTGAGGTTTTTTCCATCCGGTAACCCTTGGTGTCCCGTCGAGGCGCTTCGGGAACTGTTGGACGTCCTGGCCCAGTCAGGCCCGGATGATCCGTTACTCCCTTTCCTGGGTAAGCCATTGACTACTGTGCAATTCCTAGCACATATTCGTCCACTAGCTTCAGGATTGGGTTTTAGGCCCGAATCCATTACTGGGCATTCCTTCAGGATAGGCGCGGCATCGGCCGCCTCCCGGCACCAGGTTCCCGCTCACGTTATCCGTAGCATGGGGTGGTGGAGGTCTTCATGTTTTGCCAGATATGTACCCAATCCGCAGGCAGAGATATCCAAGGCTTTCTGTTCTTTGGTTTTGTAAGTCATGTCCGAACTCATTAAAGTTGTTTGCACTCTTCTAATGGTTTGATCCTTTTTGCCCGTGGCTGGCTCTAGGCACATCTCAAGCCATGTAAATAGGTAGGGGCTGCAGCCAGCCCCCTTCACCAATTATCAGACCATACCACAAGTTGGAAGGCTGGTACAGCCTGCATTTGTGGGAGGGGCTGTATGTATTTAAACCCCCTCGGCCACGGCAAAGGGGTGGCCGTTCTTTCTGCCCCTCCCGCCCCCCCTCCTTTCATATATCCTCTTCCT
Organism: Bufotes viridis; assembly: GCA_033119425.1. NCBI lineage: Eukaryota > Metazoa > Chordata > Amphibia > Anura > Bufonidae > Bufotes > Bufotes viridis. The sequence goes on from CM065592.1 coordinate 302,449,845, forward strand.
GGGGTGGCCCACACATCCAGGCTATACCCCGCGGCTGGCTCTAGGCACATCTCAAGCCATGTAAATAGGTAGGGGCTGCAGCCAGCCCCCTTCACCAATTATCAGACCATACCACAACTATATGTTTACATTCACAAACAACTGAATTGATTATCTAGTGTCACTCTGATTTGACTAGAACCCGGAAGTGATGTCATCACGCTTCCTGTTTCCTGAACAGCTAATTATGTACCATGTGTTATCTTCCATATATATATATATATTGTAACAACACTGGGTCATTTAGCTCTTCCTGATCGCTGTCTTAACGCCTTAGATGGTTGGCACACATCAAGAAGCCACTCCACCACTGTAGATTCGGGTGCAAACTGGCCACGACCAGCTTTATTGTCACAACAGCAGTACAACAAAATCATAAAAAAAAATCCTCGGCCGTCTGGCCACTGACTAAACAGTCTTTCCCTCTCTTTCAGGATCTGGGTCTACCACCCAGCTCCCCAAGACACATTACCAGTGCTTACCCTACACCCAGGGTTAGAGGGTCCCGGCTCCCACAGGCCTTGACACAGCCTGCTCCTTTCCCAGACTGGGAGCCCTGATTGAGAAGCTCAACCCACATTAATCCAAGCTCCTCAGCTGGCTGATAATTATCCCCATTACCAGCCTGACTGCTGCAGACAGTGGGAAAAACTATTTTCCCAACCTTTCTTGTTCTCACCCAGCTTTCTCTGGGTGAGATACGCCACTTGAATAGCCTTCCTATGGCCTTCTGGTAGCTCCATTGCCACATATATATATATATATATATATATATATATACACTAGACATTAGGCCCATTACAATAACGGGCGCTAGAACATTAGTGCTTGCACTGTTATGGGGGGGGGGGGGGGAGTCTGTGGCCGACGCACTGTGATGGGGGTGGTCAGTGGCTGACACTTATGGGGGTCTGTGGCTGACACCTATGGGGGATCTGTGGTTGACACTGTTATGGGGGATCTGTGGATGACGCTGTTATGGGGGATCAGTGGATGACACTTTTATGGGGGATCTGTGGATGACACTGTTATGGGGGATCTGTGGATGACACTGTTATGGGGGGTATCTGTGGTTGACACACTGTTATGGGGGATCGGTGGATGACACTGTTATGGGGTATCTGTGGATGACACTGTTATGGTAGATCTGTGGATGACACTGTTATGGATGATCTGTGCGTGACACTGTTATGGGGGATCTGTGGATGACACTGTTATGGTAGATCTGTGGATGACACTGTTATGGATGATCTGTGGATGACACTGTTATGGGGGTTCTGTGGATGACATTGTTATGGGGATCTGTGGATGACACTTATCGGGGATCTGTGGATGACACTGTTATGGGGGGTATCTGTGGATGACACTGTTATGGGGGGTATCTGTGGATGACACTGTTATGGGGGGTATCTGTGGATGACACACAGCATCTTTTGCTATGTGTCATCCACAGATCCCCCCATATGAGTAATAATGATCTTCTACATGGTGAGGCAGGCACTGGTAGCGCAAGTCACTATGTCATGCGCCTGCGCCGCCTGCCCTGCTGGGCAGGGCAGGGGCGTCACTTAGTGACCTACACATTGGACGGCAGTTCTTTCTTCATTTCCGCCGCGGGAGACGCAGAACTGAGGATATGCAAATGAGCTAGCTGCTTCTCCCGCGGCGGTTTAATGCTCCTCCATTAGGGGTCCTTTCACCTCACTGTGCTGCGGCCGCGTCCCATATGCCCTGTGCAGTCGGTGGAGGCTCCATGCTCCTCCATCTTAGGCGGCCCTGTCAGCTCACTATGGACGCGGCCGCTTACCTCCTGCACGTCTTTGTCCTGCAGCTGCGTCCCATATGCCTCCTGTGCCCTGTAAAGTCCGTGCAGTGTGTGGCGAATCCTCTGTGCGCCGCGCATGCGCACTTTAGAATTCGGCACACACGCACGGACGTCAGGGACACAGGGATTTTATTAGTATAGATATATATATATATATATATATATACTGGTATACATGTGTTTTATTTATGCTCTTGATAAAGGGATATTATCCCGAAACGTGTCAAGCTTACCTTACTGATTAAAGACTTCTGTTATACCTGGGAGCCCTGGTGTCATCTTTTGGGAACACAAAAGGCATGTTTGCAACCAACAAGTGACCTCGGAATATTTTATACTTGCCGTTTGTGGTATAGTTCAAGTTCTGCTCAGTTTGCAGCTGTGCTTGCACAGTGGAGACTTCAGCTTCCATCCTCAGAAGTGCGCAGCCCAGGCATCATCTTGTGTGCACAAGGGGAAGCCTGGCAAGTAATCATTAGAGAACGGACCTTCACAGTGACGTCACAAGCTCCTATGGATGCCTCTTGGGTACACAATTCCATCCAACGTGTTTCAGAATGCACGGATTCCTTCGTCAGGGATGGGTGTAATCACTCCTCCTGAGGATTAAAATAGGCAGATATGTGACCTATCTTGTCACGGACTTTCGTCTTAGGATAGAGTTAGTTTATGTAGTTATAGTAGAGATATACGTTATCCAGTTGGTGGGTAGTCTATAAGTAATGCCAAACGCGTTTCAAGGTCCTCTGACCTCTTCATCAGTGGCTATACTTTTCTATAATGATTACCCGCCTTTTGTAGTGATATATTTTGATTGGCACTTGTACCCACCAACCGGATTTCTTTATTGTTGGAAGCATATATAGTCCTTTATTTGTTCTTTTGTAGATAATATATATAGTAATTCCTGCATAGTTGTCCTTCAAATGAATATTATACATTGTTTGTATAAACATCATTTATGTATATGGATTATATCAATTCATAGATAAATATAGAATATAAGAAATATAAAAAATACATTACAAATACATAAAAATACATGAAAATATATATCATTTGTACAAATGGCCCCATGAATTATACATGGAGCTGTAGAAAACTATAAAAACAATTTTTGGTATCTATATATAGTCTATCATGTAGTTATTTGTTTGTTTCCTTCATTTTTTGGCCTTTTTTACTCTTTTTCCTATTAGTTTTTTTCTTATCTTGTGTTTGAGGATCTTAATAGTGGGTGAGGGGTGGGGACCAGGCCCCAAGACACGAACGTGGTGCTGGTAGACAGTCGGACACACGTTTATTAAAGAAATCCAAATAATTCAAAATCTGAATTCAGACCATTTGGTATTAATGTTTCAAAGTCATAGATTCTCCTCGATTCCTGTCTAGACATGCGTGATACATGATCTCCTCCTCTCCAGCTATATTCTACTTTCTCAAAAGCTGCGAAGATTAGTGAACTCGGATCCTTATTGTGATAGTCCATAAAGTGTTTTGAGAGTGGATGATTTTCTTTGCCTTTTTTTATATTGTTAATGTGTTCTGAGATTCTTCTCTTAAGTGGTCTTTTTGTCCTGCCTATATATTGTTTTGCGCATGGGCATTGGATCATGTATATGACATTTGACGAATTACATGTTAGTAGTTCGCTGATTTCATATGTAAATTCATTTGTAGTTGATGTAATGGTAGTTGTTTTTCTGGCGAATTCTGTAGTTTTACAATTGCAGCAGCGACCACATCTGAAAAAACCTTTTAGGTTAAACCAATTTTGCGTATCTTTTCTTTTATTAGTGTTTTTAACCATTGGGGCTACTTTGAGTGATAGGTTAGAGGCTCTAGTATATGTGATTGTTGGTGTGTTATTTTTAATAGATCCTATTAATTTATCTTTTTTGAGGAAATGCCAATGTTTTTTCACTATTGTTTCTACTCTTTTATGATCCGCATTGTAGGGTAGAATCATTCTAATGGGTTCTTCTTTAGTATTTTGATTATTCTCATTTGTTTTGAAAAAATCATCTCTTTTCATTACATTTACTTTAGATATAGATTTATCAATTAATTTTTCTGGATAATTTTTCTAAAACAATTTCTCTTTTAACTGTGCAGCTTCTATTTTAAAATCCCTTTCATGTGTACAACTTATTTTTAATCTTTGAAATTGTCCGGTTGGGATATTCATTAGCCATCTCGGTAAATGGCAGCTTGAGTAGAGAATGTAGCTGTTCTTGCATAAGGCTTTTTGGTATGTGTTACATACAAGTTGATTTGTATCTGTTTTTATTGTTAAGTCTAGAAAATTGATTTCTTCTTTGCTTATCTCTGCTGTACATTTTAGATTATCTTGATTATTATTGATTTCCTCTAAAAAGGTTTCAAGCTGATTTTCAGTCCCTCTCCATATGAAGATGATGTCGTCTATAAATCTGCGCCAGAGCACTAGGTTTTCCCCCAGCCTTGGGCCAATATATTGTTCCTCCCATTGTGCCAGATATAGATTAGCATAGCTGGGGGGCAAACCTAGTGCCCATGGCGATACCACTCATCTGGAGGTAAAACTCTGTGTTGTATGCAAAATAGTTATGGGTCAGAATGAACCAAACTGCCTCTCTTAGAAATTGAATCTGTGATTTGTCAAGATTACTGTTTGACTCTAGTTGTTCTTGTAGGGCTTGAGTGCCTTTTTGATGGTCTATTATCATATACAGGGAACTAATATCTAATGTCCCTAATATCCAATTTGGTTGGAATTTCAGACTTTCAATTATATTGATCAAATGTGTACTATCTTTTATATAGGAGGGGATCTTCTTTACAGTTGGTTAAAGCAGTTGGTCTATATACTGGGAAGGGCTTTTTGGGGTGCTGTCAGGATGCTGTCCTTACAGCAGATAAGTCTTTGAGGATTGGAGTGGACACAGAACACTGGCCTAGCTAACGCTTTCCCTATTTATTCAGCAGCAGCAGCAGCACTCTCTTTGCTCTAACTAACACTGCAGCTTCAGAATAAATCTAAGATGGATGCTGTCCTTGCTTTTTGATAGGAGGTGGGAGGGTCTGGGAGGGAGGGTATGCTGATTGGCTTGAATGTGTCTGCTGACTGTGAAGTACAGGGTCAAAGTTTGCTCATTGATGACATATAGGGGGCGGACCGAACATCACATATGTTCACCCGCCGCTGCGAATGCGAACAAGCGATGTTCGCCGGGAATAGTTCGGGACATCTCTACTCACTTGTAGGCCATCACTGCAATGTTTTATGGGGTTTGTTAGGCTTCAGGCCCTCACTTCCAATTGCTTTATACGGTCTGCCCACCTGTAGGCCATCACTGCAATGTTCTATGGGGTTCGCTAGGCTTCAGGCCCTAACCTCCAATGCTTTATACGGTCTGTTCACCTATAGGCCATTACTGCCATGTTTTATGGGGTTCGCTCACCTTCAGTCCCTCACCTCCAATGCTTTATGCGGTCTGCTCACCTGTAGGCCATCACTGCAATGTTTTATGGGGTTCGCTCAGCTTCTGGCCCTCACTACAATTTTTTATAGGGTCCGCTCACCTTCAGGCCCTCAACTATAATGTTTTAGAGGGTAACCAGCACGCCCTTGCTTCAAATGTTTTTGAGGGACACCAGTAGGCCATCAATGATAATTTTTCAAGAGTGTGTATGATGCCCTCCTTTATGTGTAATAAATGGTGTATTGGAGTGTTGGTTCCTTGTCATTTTTGCCAGCCCTTTCACTTGCAGTGCATAGGCTTTATGAGTGCAGCAGTGTACCTGAACAATTGTAGCACCATGTGAACGAGGCCCTCCTTTATGTGATATACAGTGTTTCTTCTTGTAATTTTTGGCAGAATTTGCACTGTATATACAATTGAATATACAGGAAAGAATGTTTCCTAACAATTTCTCTTGGGGGCGGGAATTCGGACATGATTTTGTCGCCATGTAAAAGTGGCAGACAACTGGGACAATATGGTTCCCAGCAGCGACATTGGAGTCCAAGATGCACCCAAGCATGGTCCCTATTATGTTCCAGATCTATTTTGGTGGTGTTTCTGTCACTTTCAGACCTTTTCCAATGGACCAGGCACCCTCCCCTCATCCGAGCAGAAGGTGCCTAGTTGTCTACCCATTGACTTACATTATACTCGGGTGCTCGGCCGAGCGGACGAATATCGCTATAATAATAATCCAACTCTTATATAGCGCTGTCTCACCCTAACTTGCCAGCCAAGCTGCAGCTCATCAGGCCTCGAGGCACTTTGAAAGTAACATAGTCACTATTACCCTCAATGATACTCGTTTTACCAACCTCGGAAGGATGGAAGGCTGAGTGGACCCCGCCGGGATCGAACCTGCAACCCTGAGGGCTTAGGTGATCACAGATTGCAGCAACGGAGTGTTAGCCCACTGCGCCATCTTACCAAACACCCAAACACCCAAACACCCAAACACCCAAACAAACACCCAAACAAACACCCAAACAAACACCCAAACAAACACCCAAACACCCAAACAAACACCCGAAACACCCGAACACTTTGGTGCTCGCTCATCACTAGCCTGTATCATCAAGAAATTGTTTATGGCCTTTTTCTGTTCATATAATCGTTCCAACATATGGAGGATGGAATTCCAGTGAGTGGAAACGTCGCATATCAGCCTGTGTTGGGGGATGCCATTCTGCCGCTGCAGCTCAAGGAGGGTGTGCTTTGTGGTGTATGAGTGGCTGAAGTGCATGCAAAGTTTCCTGGCCATTTTCAGGATGTCTTGCAGATGGGGTGAAGATTACAAGAACCGCTTTTCAACCAGATTGAATACGTGCGCCATACAGGGCGCATGGCTCAGCCCTCCTTGACGCCCTGGGTCTGATTTTGAGTTGTTGCGGAGAAAGCCAGGATTCAATTTTTTGATGAAGGACACAGAGCAGTTTCTCCCCTGTGTGACTCTGTTAGTCCAGGCAAACTAGGTGCAGAACAGCGTGACACCGCTGTGCTCTGCAAATGTGGTATGCTGGAGGAGCACTGTGAATTGTCCCTGCAGTGGAGGCTGAGGATACGGTGAAAGATGAGGAGGCGGAGGCGGTGTCACCTTGCCAAGTTGCTGGTGGGGCTGGGCAGGAACCACATTTACCCAGTGAGCCATAAGGGACATATATTGTCCTTGACCAAAGTGCGCTGCTGTGCACTTTTGGCAGACATCGAGAAATGACGGCTTGAGACTCTCCACCTCGGCTCGGCCCGAGCCATCAGTTCTATGAAAGGTGCAGAGTCCACCACTTGGAAAGGGTGGGACTGCAGCACCAGGAACTTGGCCAGGAGCATGTTCAGCTTCTGCACCTTTGGATGAGTGCACGCATACTGTTGTCTCTTGGTGATCGCTTTTGTGATCGATTTCTGATGGAATAACTGACTAGGAGTAGGAGGAGGAGGAGCAGGACCATCAGGACCCGCAGATGATGGGAAGGACAGACAGCTCCCTTTAGGTGAGGTGGTGGAGCCTTGACTGCATGAAATTGGGTGCGTTCCACTGCGTGATACAGCGGTTGCTGCCACAGGCTGAACCCCCACATCAGAGCCATGATTCTCCCAGGCCACTTTATGGTGACGCTGCATGTATTGACCCAGGGCCATGGTGCCAAGCTTCACCTTCTGCTCACAAATTCGGCAAGTGGCCATGTTTACCTACTTCGGCAGCCTAACAAAAAATTGCAACACCGCCGAGTATGCCATTTTCACCCCAACACTCCGTGCTGACTGCGTGCTACCGCTGCCTCTGTGAACCCCTGCACTGCTACTTCCTGGGCAGGTAGGCTCCTGCGAGGCGGGTTGTCTACTCTTGGCACGTTTGGCTCCCGACCTCTCACTGCTTCCACCCTGCTGACTCACAGCCATGCTACCACCCTACTGGCTCAGCCGTTGCTTCACGCACAAGTTGCTACCCTCTATTCCCCTTCTTCACCCGGCTATCAAGTGCGATCGGCTACATTATCATCATCCACTACTGTCTGCACGTCACTAATGTCCCCTTCAACGGTCCCAGGGCCAAGAGCCTTACCGCTAGCAACACCTGCTCCCACACGACTCTTAACATCACTACTTTCCCGCCTACCGGAGGAAGCAGTGGATGTCTCCTCCAGATCTTGGCTGGGCAGCAGCTGCTGACTGTCCTCTAGTAGCTCTAGTAATTGGTAGACATCATCATATAGTAGTGTAGACACTGCACTTTAATTCTCAATTCTGTATGTAAGAAAATAAGATCTGTGCTAATGTTATTGAGATCTGTTTTGGTCAGATCCATCACCCTTTTCATTGTATTTGTATTTTTTTCTTCCATTTATATGGAATTGTTATATTTTTTTCTCCTTTAAAAACAAATAAAACACATATGCTTAAAAAAAAAAACTACTTCTATTCACTCTTGCTTCTGGGGTAAATTTGTGGCCTGATACAAACAGTTTTGGAGTGTATTTATTTTATATATATACACTCACCTAAAGAATTATTAGAAACACCATACTAATACGGTGTTGGACCCCCTTTTGCCTTCAGAACTGCCTTAATTCTAAATGGCATTGATTCAACAAGGTGCTGCTAGCATTCTTTAGAAATGTTGGCCCATATCGATAGGATAGCATCTTGCAGTTGATGGAGATTTTAGGGATGCACATCCAGGGAAGCTCCCGTTCCACCACATCCCAAAGATGCTCTATTGGGCTGAGATCTGGTGACTGTGGGGGCCATTTTAGTACAGTGAACTCATTGTCATGTTCAAGAAACCAATTTAAAATGATTCGAGCTTTGTGACATGGTGCATTATCCTGCTGGAAGTAGCCATCAGAGGATGGGTACATGGCGGTCATGAAAGGATGGACATGGTCAGAAACAATGCTCAGGTAGCCCGTGGCATTTAAACGATGCCCAATTGGCACTAGGGGGCCTCTGTTTATGCCAAATTCGGACTCTACCATTTGAATGTCTCAACAGAAATCGAGACTCATCAGACCAGGCAACATTTTTCCAGTCTTCAACAATCCAATTTTGGTGAGATCGTGCAAATTGTAGCCTCTTTTTTCTATTTGTAGTGGAGATAAGTGGTACCCGGTGGGGTCTTCTGCTGTTGTAGCCCATCCGTCTCAAGGTTGTGCTTTGCTGCATACCTCGGTTGTAACGGTTATTTCAGTCAACGTTGCTTTTCTATCAGCTTGAATTAGTCGGCTCATTTTCCTCTGTCCTCTAGCATCAACAAGGCTTTTTCGCCCACAGGACTGCCGCATACTGGATGTTTTTCCCTTTTCACACCATTCTTTGTAAACCCTAGAAATGGTTGTGCGTGAAAATCCCAGTAACTGAGCAGATTTTGAAATACTCAGACGGGCCCGTCTGGCCCCAACAACCATGCCACGCACAAATTTGCTTAAATCACCTTTCTTTCCCATTCTGACATTCAGTTTGGAGTTCAGGAGATTGTCTTGACCAGGACTACACCCCTAAATGCATTGAAGCAACTGCCATGTGATTGGTTGACTAGATAATTGCATTAATGAGAAATGGAACAGGTGTTCCTAATAATTCTTTAGGTGAGTGTATATATATTTTGTAGGGGATTTTCTCAGTTTCGGGGGTCACTTTCACAAGTATCTTTCGGACACACGGTATCAATGTCCAAACTAGGACCCATGCAACCCACTACCGGGCGTTGCTTCGTCCCTCAAGACCAGGCTATACCAAGCATTGTGGTCCTCCAGCCTTGCCCAGCTGAGGCCACCTCACAGAGCCCTCCCAGGCCTCTGCTTCAAACTCTCTCCCAGAGCCTCCCTGGCTCTGGAATAGGGGTGTGGACAGCACTATCCACCCCTTCCTTACCAGTAACCAGAGCGAGACCTGTCACTGTCTCACATACCCCCTCCCTTTGTTTAAACCCGTGAGGGTGAACACATGTATCAACATGGGAGGCTGGTGAGAGGGCATTTACATTAATTACAGTTTTCCCGTTGTTTTGCCATATCCATGCCAGCAGAGCCCAGTTTATCACATACACTGTCTTCCTACCTAGAAGAAACTGTCTAAAGGCCTTCTGTGCCAGATACTCTTTTTCTACTATTTTATGAGTGACAATACCATGCTCTCGCACTCTTTGATTCTTGTGCTCATGCTCAGGCCTTTTATTGTACTGCTGCAGCTCTTGACTGGCCTGTTTGCATAGTTGCTCCCAGTCATGGTCGTGTTCACACTCGCTTTGTTTCTTTATTCTATCAACAGATAGCACTTCTCTATTTTCTTTAGTCCCCACAGGGGTTGCCTCAGGTTTGGCTTCAGTTTCAGAGTCTTCTACTTCTTCAATGGCTCTCCCCACTTCGGCAGACCCCTCTTCAGCCTTATCCTTGGTCTCTGGAACATCTAAGGATTACTCCCACTCCAACATATCGGCCTTAGCTCCTTCAACCTTTGAGTCTCCTTTGGAGTCTTTTATCACTTTGTTAGCCTTCTCATCCTTCTCAGACATGGCATCATATTCTTCCAATCTGAACCCCTCCTCCTCTTTCTCATCAAGGTTGGAGGTACTGGGGACATCGGGGTCTTCACTAGACCCGTCGTCTTCTGGAATTTTCTCCATAGGCTTACCCAGGATATTGTTCTCCTTTCGGGCAAGATTCAGGAGAGCCAGCCCATCGTAGTAGACAGGATCCACATCAGCCCCATCAACTGGTTTAGCAGATACATCTTCCATCTTCTTCTCTGCCTCGCCTGGCACCACGGCACCACCATCTCCAGACCCATTCTTAACACGCTCTAGCTTGGACTTCCCGACGGTTGCCCTCGGCAATGGCACATATCTGCTGTTTATCGGATTCTACGCTCCACAGCTGCCAGAATAATGGAAAGTCTTTGCCAAGCACAAACTCCACTTCCAGATTCTCACATTTTAAGAGCTCTCATTGTACAGAACCATAGTCTGTTACTAAGGTCAGTGACAAGGTGACATCTGTCTCTGGCCCCCTCTCTAGAAAGTCCAGTACTTCGGGCATGACCCGAGACACCTGCTGGCAGGAGTCTAGTCTAACCCCCAGCGGTATCCCCCGAATCTCCAACTCACAGGACTTTTCCCACGGGCGCCACCATTTTGCAGCCATTAAATGATTGACTCGGTCTTCTATGTACTTTCACGCAAGAGTCAGTGGGTTCCTCTGACATGACGCTTAGATAGCATGGCCCGGGAACAAGCTCTGTGCTCCCACCTGTCCTCAACCTGCTTCTGTCATTTTCTGTTCCCTCAGCTTAATAAGTATTGTATACCCTCGGATCAGCTCCACTTTTTAGCAAGGACTAGATTCTATAAAACAGTCAGCAGCTACTGCCCAGCCAAGATCTCGAGGACAGATCAGATCCGCTGCTTCCTCTGGTAGCTGGGCAAGTAGTGATGATGAGAGTCGCACAGGAGCTGGTGTTGCGAGTGGTCAGGAATATGGCCATGAGACTGGTGTGGGTGACATGCAGACAGTAGTGGATGATGTTGTGGTTGATCACACGTGGGAGCCAGGTGTAGAGGGGGGCTTTATCATCATCAGGAGAAGAGGGTGGCAGCTTGCACGTGAATCAGCAGGGTGGCAGCGGTGGGAGGTCGAGAGCCAAACGTGCCTGGGATAGACCGCCCGCTATGCAGGAGCCTACCTGTCCGGAAAGAAGTAGCGGTGCAGGGGTTTATCGAGGCAGCGGTAGCAGGCAGTAATACTCGGCAGTGTGGCAATTTTTCATCAAGTCACCAGAGGACGGCAGCATGGCCATTTTCAGAATCTGTGGGCAGAAGGTGAAACATGGCCAGGGTGCCAATGTTGGCACCACGGGGCTACATCACCAAAAAATGGCCTGAGAAAACTGTGGAGCTAATGTACTGGTACAGCCTGAGGCAGCAACGGTTGAATCACCCATTGGCCCGCACCATTTTTCCTGCAGTCAAGGTTCCACGACCTCAGCAGAAGGGAACTGTATTTCCTTCCCATCATCTACTTCCTGATTTTTCTGCTCCTCCTACTACTTCTCCTTGTCACTCGTCAGAAATCGATCACAGAGGCGATTGCAAAAATACAACAGTATGCGTGCACTCAACGAACAGCGCAGAAGCTGAACGTGCTGCTGGCCAAGTTGCTGGTACTACGGTCCCTCCCTTTCCATGTGGTGGACTCTGCACCTTTTAGAGAACTGATGGTATGTGCTGATCCAAGGTGGAGAGTACCAAGCCATCATTACTTCTCCAAAATAGCAGTACAAGCTCTGCACACCTATGTTGAACAGAAGGTAGACCAGTCCTTGAGCCTGTCAGTGTTTGCTAAAGTTTATGGTAGCGCTGATGAGTGGAGCTGTAACAACGTCAAGGACAATATATATCCTTAATGGCCCACTGGGTAAATGAGGTTTATGCCCAGCCATACCAGTAACTTGGCCAGGTGACAGCACTGTCGCCTCCATGGTCTCAAGCTGTTGGTGCTGAGCCAATGTCCTTCGGTGCCTCCTCATCTTCCACCTTGTCCTCAGCCTCCACTGCAGTCACAATTCGGAGTGCTCCTCCAGCATACAACATGTGCAGGGCACTGCGGGGACACGATGTTCTGCACCCAGTTTGTCTGGGCGAACTGAGTCACATGGGGGAGGAACTGCTCTGCATTCTCCATTAACAAATCGATTTCTGTCTGTCTCCTCGCCAAGTTAAGATCGGAACCATGGGAAGAACATTGATGTAGGCAGACAGGCGCACCCCCCTGTGTAACTTTGACGTTAGCCAGTGGCAGCTCAGTCTTTACACCTGTCATTTGCTCAGGACCTTTGAGGAGCCCACTTTGTCAGTTGCCAGGACTATGGGATTAACAATGTCATTCCACTTCTTCATGTCCTGGAACTGATACTGCTAAAGCTGGCTGGCAAGGGGACAGGAGATGCGTTGCCTACCTCTCACGGCCACCTGAGCCCTCTGGGGTCTGAACTGGGGGAGGAGGAGGACATTCATGCACAAGCAATGTATACAGAAATGGGTGTTTTTTCTGTATAGGTGACAGGAGAGGAGGAGCAGGAAAAGCTAGAGGGCAATGAGGAAGCCTAGGCAGATGACCCCAAGACATCAGTGGCAGTATGCATTGGAGACGGAGGCAGGGAGTCCTTCTGAGTCCATTGCGCAAATGGCCCGATGTATGCTGTGTTTTTTGCATAGTGACAACCGAATTCTCACAATTTGGAAAAGGGATGACTACCGGCTCTCAACCATGTTAGACCCTTGCTACCACTCCAAAATGGGGGCATTTTTTACACCCGCTGAGAGGGAGGATAAACTGAACTATTACCGAGACATAGAGTCAGATGGACGCTGCCTATGTGCGCCATCGCCCATCCTCACGACGATCTGACTATGGGGGCCCTCTGCGCTCACCTTTCACTGCCATGGCTGCTGGAGGGGGTGGGGGGGGTGGAGCAGTACCAGCTACATCCCCAGCAACTTAAGTCTAGAGTCTCTGATGAGCTCTTTTCTTCACCTTACTAGTGAAGAAACCACACACTAGCAGCAGCAAGACATGGAGCAGAACCTGAACCAGCAGGTGGTGGCATACTTGGAGTGCACCCTGCCACCCAACATCGAAGATCCCCTGGACTACTAGACAGCCAAACTCGATTTGTGGCCACAACTGTCTGAGTTTGCCCTGGACAAGCTTTCCTGTGCGGCCAGCAGTGTGGCATCAGAACGGGTGTTTAGCGCGGCGGGGGCCATAGTTCCCCCAAGGAGAACTCATCTGTCCACCCAAAATGTGGAGAAACTGACCTTTGTGAAGATGAATCAGGTGTGGATTAGCCAGGATTTCCATAAGCCAATGCATGATGCATCAGACTAGATCATTCTGGGTGCCACACCCAAACTTTGTGAAAAGAGACCCATTTATTCTGGCCACCTGCTTCAGCCACTATTCGAATGTTGCCACCCTCCTGATATAACACACCTGCTACCATGCGCTCCTACTGCCACGCACCATCTTATATTGTTACTCCCACTGTTTTTGCTCTCCACCTCACACTCTGTGACTGGGCCACTGTATTGACTCCTCATGCTGTTGCCACCTCACCACTCTGTGACTGGGCCACCGTGTTGACTCCTCATGCTGTTGCCACTTCACCATTGTTATGACCAGCGGGTGAGAACACGCTGTCCCACGTGACCAACTCCCTCTGAGGGCGATGCCTAAGCATATCCCTCATTCTTCACACAATACCTCTGATGGTGAGAAGAGACTTTCCCGAGGGGTATACCAGGTGACCCCATTGGACTGACCTCCAGGTGACACAATACACCTAGTGGGTGCAGGGGGATCAGAGGCTGATCAGACAAAATTGTAGTCAGGGTAAAAAGGCAGAGGTTAGAGCAGGCGGCAGTCAGGCAAAGTCAATAAATGTAGATCACGATCATGGCAGGCGGCAATCAGGTAAAGTCCATGAAACTTAATCGTGATTCATCTCAAATAAATTTGTATCAAATTGAATCTTTTTGGGAAATTTGGCGAACCATCCGAATCGAATTTAGAAATTTGCTTATCTCTAGTCATTAATATCAGATTTGTTGGGGAGGTCAACTCCCTGAACCCTTGCCGATCAGCTGTTTGAAGAGAAAACAGCACTTATACAAGTACTGCACTCTTTTGCTGTTTATCTGCTCTTCGTCGCAACTGCAGCAGTGAGCAGGTATAATTAGAGCTCTTTCATATTCACTTGAACAGGAAGGAGCCATTCCATTGAAGTCAATAGGGATGCCGAAGTTGTAATCACACCTGCTAGTTGCTGCAGTTGCGACAGTGAGCAGGTAAACTGTGAAGACAAAGCAACAATCATAAGAAAAAAGTGGAAAACCCCTTGAATTGCATATAACACTGTATCACGATAGCTTTATGAGGGAATGGTCCTGTCAAACAAATTTAATCAGTTTCTAATAGGAGGTAATTAGGTAAATTCTAGACTTTACTGGGGTGAGTCAAAGGATTTTGTGTATGTTGACTTCTCCAAAGCATTTGATACTGTACCACATAAAAGGTTGGTATATAAAATGAGAATGCTTGGACTGGGAGAAAATGTCTGTATGTGGGTAAATAACTTTGCTCAGTGATAGAACAGAGGGTGATTATTAACGGTACACACTCAGATTGGGCAATTGTTACTAGTGGGGTACCTCAGGGGTCAGTATCCTCTTCAATATATTTATTAATGATCTTGTAGAAGGCTTGCACAGTAAAATATAAATTTTTGCAGATGACATTAAACTGTGTAAAATAATTAACACTGAAGAGGACAATTTACTGCTACAGATGGATCTGGATAGATTGGAGGCTTGGGCAGAGAAGTGGCAGATGAGGTTTAACACTGACAAGTCACCAGTGGGAAGGAATAATGCCAGTCACCAGTACATATTAAATGATAAAACACTGGGTAACACTGACGTGAAAATAGACTTAGTAAACAGCAAACTAAGGGAGAGTTCAAATAAACATTTCATTTTCCTTTCTTCTGATCTGTCAGAAGAGCAGAAATAAACAGACCCTGTGCATCATTTATGCATACATTTGAGCCATTTCCCTCAGAGATCCGTTTTTTTAGAAGGAAAAAAAGTACTGCATGCAAGAGGAAGCATAGAGGCATGCATGCATGAAAAGGGACCTGCATGCACATGATGAGAACGTAGTCCTGCTATGTTACAAAGTACTAGTCAGTCCACACATGGAGTACTTCTGCTGCCACTACTTTTGCAGCTTCTTGCCTCTATTACCGTACTCTTTCTACATCAGCATTGCACTGCTGCTCCCAATTCAAAGGAAGTACTTTTCTAGGCTCATTCATAATAAACCACTTTTTCTTCTGTCAATTAACACTTGTGCATGTCATATGGGCAGGCATTTTGACCCAGTCAATGAGTCAAGGCATAATTTTTTTAAACTTGGTTCTCCCAAAAACCTCTATAACACCATGTGTGTTCAAACACCATCTGCCCTGATAAGGGACACTTTTTGGAAGCTTTGGAATATGAAAAAGCAGAATATGTGCTGGAGCTAAGTGTTTTTGAACATGCTGTGCAATAATGCCATCAAACATTTGTTTACCCATAGCTATGTATGTCAGTGTCACTCAGACATAATTTACTATTGTTTTCTTCTAGTTCAAGATCTTAGGGAGGGGAAGGGGGGAGGGGGAGAAAAAAAAAGCAAAAACTAATTAAAAAATTAACAAAAAGAGATAAGATGTTTTCCTAAAAATTCTGAGTCCTAGGAGACTAGAGGATGTTATATATCAATTTCCAGGACAATTCCAGCCAATTTGGTTCAGTCTGAATTGATTTGGGTATGATTTATGAATCAAACTTTTTAAAAACTTAAATCGGAATCTGAACCGAATCTCGTCAGGTTCATTAATCTCCAGTGTGAATACATTTTATGTGCAGACATTAGCATGTACTTTATATGAGCTGCACAAATAACAGTTTATGAATAAATGCTAAATAACTGTTTCCATGGCTCAGAAAACTGATACATTCTTTTAACTTTCAGAATGCTGGCAAGCAGGAGAACAGTTACATATTACCAGAGCCTCAGGATCTCTTTCAAGCTTCCCAAATAAAGTTTGAAGACTTTGTGAAGGATCTTCGTAAATTAAAGAAAGATGTCCTCGGTATGTTATATAATCCATCTATCTACACATTACTAAAAGCATGGGCTTAACTACCAGTGTAGCAGGAATACCTCAGCCATTTCTCAAGGATTTATAAATGACCACTCTGTAGGCTTAATTCGATTTTTTAGCCTTGGTTATAGTTACATCTATTGGTAAACTAAGTTATAAAAAATTGGATTTGGCTACTTCACCGAATTTCGCAAAAACATTCGATAAGACATTTCTAAAAATACATACTCACCTTATTCATTTGCTTGTGGAGAGGCCGTTGTGGCAATCTTGATTAAAGCAAATGGATGAGGTGAGTATGTTCTTTTTTGGCTGCCATTTCCAAAAAAATTGATTCGTTCCCACGAAGCACAAGGAAATTCGGTTTTGAGGCAAATCAAATTTTTCCTGAAATTCGGATCCAAGTAAATTCATTTGGCTTTGATCCAATAGTGGCTCAACCTATATACACACCACTGTTGTAATATCACATATATTTGTATGCTGGCTGATGACCCGGCGTTGTTTATTGCAATTTTATATTAAATAACAGTGACTTTTACAATGGCTGCCCCTTTAAAAGTGAGCTCCCCTTTAATAATAATAATAATAATAATAATAATAATAATAATAATATTTTTATAGCGCTTTTCTCCCTGGGGACTCAAAGAGCTGTAACCCTGCGTTCTGCAGTCTCAAAGGCTCGGGAAAAGAGGTGGGGTTTTAGCTTTATCTTAAAGTTGTCCACAGAAGGGGCCTCTCGCACTGATTGTGGGAATGAGTTCCACTGAGTAGGGGCTGCATAGAAAAATGCCCGTGGACCAAATGATTTTAAGTGGATCCTGGGAATAACCAAATTCATCTTATTGGCGGAGAGGAGGGGCCATGTAGGGGCATATAGCTCCAATAGATTCGCTATGTATTTGGGTCCCCTGTGGTTTAGTGCCTTGAATGTCATTAGGCAGATCTTAAAATGGATTCTCCATTTTACTGGCAACCAGTGAAAAGTTTGCAGTACTAGGGAGATGTGTGAGCCACATGGAACATTGGCTAGGAGTCTGGCTGCTGCATTCTATACTAGTTGTAAGGGGCGCAGAACTTTATCCGGGGATCCGATGAATAGGGTATTACAGTAGTCCAGGCGGGAGCATACAAATGCATGAATTAATGTAGGCAGGTCTTCCGCTGGGATAAGGTGTTTAATTCTCGCTATATTTCTCAGATGAAAGAAAGAGTCTTTATACTGCAAGGTATCTCCCCCAATTGCTAGTTTGAAGTGTGGGGACATTTGGACTTCAACCATCAAGTTCAGACTCAGCCAGCTGGTGTTCATCCAGTTTTGTAATTCCACTAGACAGGCATTGATGGATGCTGATGGGTCTTGAGTGCCAGGCTTGAAGGACAGATACAGTTGTGTGTCGTCCGGGTAACAATGGTAACCTAGGCCATAGTTCTGGACACTTTTGCCCATTGGGAGCATGTAGACTGCAAAGAGTAACGGCGATAACACCGACCCCTGTGGGACTCCATAAGCAAGTGGCACAGGATTAGAGTAGAGGGTGCCCAGGCACCTTGCTGTGACCTGCCAGATAGGAAGTATTGAAACCAGCTGAAAACAGCACTCCCTAGACCACAGTAATTCTTCAATCGCTGGATTAATATTTCATGATCCACGGTATCAAATGCTGCAGACAAGAAGAAGTCAAGAAGAATAAGAACTGAGCACTCACCTTTGTCTCTTGCTGTAAGTAGATCATTCATTACTCGGACTAGTGCCATTTCAGTGCTATGCCTTTTCCTGAATCCTGACTGAAAGGTATCAAATATGTTGTCAGTAGTAAGCCTGGCTTCTACCTGTTTGGCGACTGCCTTCTCTATAACTTTTGATAGGAATGGTAAGTTTGCCACAGGTCTGTAGTTGGCCACATAGTCAGGGTCCAGTAATGGTTTCTTTAAGAGGGGTTTTATGATTGCTTTCTTTAGTTCCTCTGGGTATAGCCCACTTTGCAAGGAGCACTGGGTTATTTTGTGTAGTGCTGGTCTGATCAGTTCTGGGCACTGCATTAAGGGACCAGATGGGCCAGGATCCAGGTCACAGGTAGTAGGTCGGAGACTTTGGTTGCGAACATCAAAATCTTCTTCGCTCAGAGTGTCAAAGACTTGCCATGGTCGTACGGCAATAGGCACATGCAAGGTCAAAGGGTCAATTGATGTTGCTGGTATAATGCTGGCCCGGATAGCAGACACTTTATTCGTGAAGAAGGCAGAGAATTCTTCACATCTTTCCCTGGAGAATGTGGCTGGGGGTTTTAGGCATGAAGGATTGCAGAGTGTTTCGACTGTGTGAAAGAGTTGAGCAGCTCTGTTCTTGGCCATAGATATTTTGTGTGAGATGAAGTCAGATTTTTTCTTGGTTATTGCTTCTTGGTATTGTTTGAGGTGAAGGACTAGGCTGGATTTTAGGTCATCGGACCCTGATTTTTGCCACTGTGTTCTAGTCTGCACCCTTTCTTCTTTAGATCCCTGATGGTTTCATCATATGTATTGTACCATATTGTTGTACTGGGTTACTAGGGTGTTGGGGTCCATTGGACTGTGGAGCAGATTTGTAAAATCCAGGTTGGCAGTTATCCTCTCTGGTGTTAATTTATTTAGGGGACAGTATCTGATTGTTTCCTTAGGGTGCTGCTTGATAGGGTGATGTTCAATGGCAAACTGTATTATGTGGTGGTCTGACCATACTACACGAGTTACCGTTATGTTGCAATTGATCACTTTTAGGTGGAACAGCAAGTCTAGGGTGTGTCCTCCTTTGTGGGTAGCAGATTTTACAACTTGTGTGAAGCCTAGTCCACCCATGAGGTTTATTAGTTCAGTTGTATCTTGTGAAAGAGTTTCATCAGAGTGTTGAAGTCACCAAGGATAATCCATCTGGGGTAAGACAGTGTCAGTGTGGCTAGCAGTTCTGAGAATTCCTGTAGGAGTGGGTCAGCATCTCCAGGGGGACGTTAAACCACTAAAATTCTGATGCCCTTACCTGCTGGGATCTGGGTGCCTATTCATTCAAATGAC
This sequence comes from Bufotes viridis, assembly GCA_033119425.1. Lineage (NCBI taxonomy): Eukaryota > Metazoa > Chordata > Amphibia > Anura > Bufonidae > Bufotes > Bufotes viridis. The sequence goes on from CM065592.1 coordinate 302,469,468, forward strand.
TTTGTTGGTCCAACATTCAGGGCTCTGAGCTGCAGGGTTGTTTTACCACAGATTGCTACACCCCCTCCTCTGCGGTCTTGTCTTCCCTCACTTAGGACCGAGTAATTGTTTGGGACGGTTGCTTCCAGAATGGGACCTGCATTTGTATCAATCCAAGTTTCAGTGATACACGACAAATCGCATGTCTGAATATTTAACAGTGACTTTCACAGTGGCCGCTTCTTTAACGGTGATCGTCCCTTTAACAGTGACTTTTACAGTGGCTGCCCCTTTAATTGTGACCACCCCTTTAACAGTGACTGCCCCTTTAATAGTCACTTTGGCCACCCCTTTAACCACTTCAGCCCCCCTAGCTTAAACACCCTTAATGACCAGGCCACTTTTTACAATTCTGCACTACACTACTTTCACCGTTTATTGCTCGGCCATACAACTTACCACCCAAATAAATTTTACCTCCTTTTCTTCTCACTAATAGAGCTTTCATTTGGTGCTATTTCATTGCTGCTGACATTTTTACTTTTTTTGATATTTTGCTTTTTTTGACGAAATTTTATCAATACCCATGCTGGGTGAGAGAAATATCTCTGTAAATTGACAACTTTGTATAAACAAATGGAAAAAGTTGTCATTTACAGAGATATTTTTCACACCCAGTATGGGTATATGTAAAAATACACCCCGTGTACGAGTACGGCGATACCACATGTGTGGCACTTTTTTGCAGCCAAGATGCGCAAAGGGGCCCTAAATCCAATGAGTACCTTTAGGATTTCACAGGACATTTCTACTCATTGTCCCGGCATTTTAGGGGCCCCTAAAGCGTGAGAAGGAGTTTGGAATCCAAATGCGTAAAAATGCCCTGTGAAATCCTAAAGGTACTCATTGGAATTAGGGCCCCTTTGCGCATCTTGGCTGCAAAAAAGTGGCACACATGTGGTATCGCCGTACTCAGGAGAAGTAGGGCAATGTGTTTTGGGGTGTATTTTTACATATACCCATGTTGGGTGAGAGAAATATCACTGTAAATTGACAACTTTGTATACATTTCTTTTAAAAAGTTGTCGTTTACAGCGGTATTTATCACACAAAGTATGGGTATATATAAAAATACACCCCAAAAGTCATTGCCCTACTTCTCCTGAGTACGGCAATACCACATGAGTGACACTTTTTTGCAGCCAAGATGCGCAAAGGGGCCCTAAAACCAATGAGTACCTTTAGGATTTCACAGGGCAATTTTACGCATTTGGATTCCAAACTCCTTCTCACGCTTTAGGGGCCCCTAAAATGCTGGGACAATGAGTAGAAATGTCCTGTGAAATCCTAAAGGTACTCATTGGATTTAGGGCCCCTTTGCGCATCTTGGCTGCAAAAAAAGTGCCACACATGTGGTATCGCTGTACTCGTACTCGTACACGGGGTGTATTTTTACATATACCCATACTGGGTGTGAAAAATATCTCTGTAAATGACAACTTTTTACATTTGTTTATACAAAGTTGTCAATTTACAGAGATATTTCTCTCACCTAGCATGGGTATATGTAAAAATACACCCCAAAACACATTGCCCTACTTCTCCTGAGTATGGCGATACCACATGTGTGGCACTTTTTTGCAGCCAAGATGCACAAAGGGGCCCCAATTCCAATGAGTACCTTTTAGGATGGCATTTTTACGCATTTTTCTTCTCACGCTTTAGGGCCCCTAAAATGCCAGGGCAGTAAAAATACCCCAAATGTGACCACATTTTAGAAAGAAGACACCCCAAGGTATTCTGTGAGGGGCATGGTGAGTTCATAGAAAGTTTTTGTTTTTTCACACAAAGTCTCCCTTTCCGCTAACTTGTGACAAAAAATTCAATCTTTCATGGACTCAATATGCCCCTCAGCGAATACCTTGTGGTGTCTTCTTTCCAAAATGGGGTCACATGTGAGGTTTTTGTACTGCTCTGGCATTTGAGGGTCTCCGGAATCATTACATGTATGGCTAGCATTAGGAGTTTCTGCTATTCTCCTTATATGGAGCATACGGGTAATGAGATTTTTGTTCCGTTCAGCCTCTGGGCTGAAAGAAAAAATCAACAGCACAGATTTCCTCATTCGCATCGATCGATGTGGATGAAAAAATCTCTGCCAAAAAATATGCAAAAAAAAAAAGAGGGGCCTGGCGATTGCCAGGACATAGGGGCTCCGCCCAAACATCCATACCCACTTCAGCTCCTATGTCCTGGCAAACGTGATTTCTCCATTCACATCGATCAATTGATCGTTGTGGAGGAAGACATCTTTGCCAGATTATTGATACAAAGTGTTTGCCAAAGCATATGAACTCCAACGCCTCTCCTCAGCTCATATGCCTGGGCAAACGTACCTGTACTGCAGAGGAGAAATCTCGTCTTGCAGTGCCGCATACACCGACTTAACGTGTCTTCTGACAGCAGCGCAATGCTTCTCTCAGAATTCACATCAGTGCTGCGGCGTTTTCATCGGTTGGTCCGTTGATCTACCTGGAAAATAAAGGGTGGTTAGGGGAAAAAAAAAAAAAAAAAAGAAGAAAAAACAGGCAGCAGGCACATAACTTGAACGTTACAAACTTTATAAAACATGAATAAAACCTGAACATGAAAAAAAACGGAACTTTTAAAACCTGAACTAACTCAAGATTTTTTTTCTTGCTACCTGTTAAATTTTTTTTTCTTTTTTTAACCATATCACTCTTTATTTTCCTAGCAGAAACCTCTCCTTTCCCATGGGACAATGTGTAAAGTGTAAATCCCACAGAGATGGTGAGAAGTACACTATACACGTTATCCCAAGTGAAAGGAGAGGTTTCTACCGTTTCACACTTCTGCTGTAGCACAGCAGCACCGTCCCCTATGTGTTAGGGTCTCTCAAAACCTAGTATCCTGAGAGACCCTTGAGCCTGATTGTAAAAACTACCTGTGATGTGCTGTCCCTAGGTCCCTAAGTGTACCTGGGTGTGGTACTTCCGGAAACACTCCCCTAGGCATAGGGCAGGGTGGTCAGGACAGTCAGGACAGAAATAACGGGTGTCACGCCTTATTCCACTCCTGCTACAGACACGACATTTTTTTCGGGGTGGCGGTTGGGTTGAGGTACCGGTAACGACACTGGGGAAGTGTCGCTCGTGTAGACAGCTTACTACACTGGTGGATGGGGCCACGGAACCTCCTGGATACAGGAGTTCCGAAATGATCTCTTCCTGAAATTTGAGGAAGGATCCTGTTCTCCCAGCCTTACTGTAGAGAACGTAACTATTATAGGCAGCCAATTGAAATAAATATACAGACACCTTTTTATACCAGCGTCTGGTCCTGCGGGAAATCAAATACGGGGCCAACATCTGGTCGTTGAAGTCCACCCCTCCCATGTGGAGGTTATAGTTGTGGACTGAGAGGGGCTTTTCAACGACACTGGTTGCCCGTTCAATTTGGACTGTCGTGTCTGCGTGAATGGAGGAGAGCATGTAAACTTCACGCTTGTCTCTCCATTTCACCGCGAGCAGTTCTTCGTTACACAATGCAGCCCTCTGCCCCCTCGCAAGTCGGGTGGTAAGGAGCCGTTGGGGGAAGCCCCGGCGACTAGGTCGCGCGGTGCCACAGCAGCCAATCTGTTCTAGGAACAAATGCTTGAAGAGGGCCACACTTGTGTAAAAGTTGTCCACATAAAGATGGTACCCCTTGCCGAATAAGGGTGACCCCAAGTCCCAGACTATCTTCCCACTGCTCCCCAGGTAGTCAGGGCAACCGACCGGCTCCAGGGTCTGATCTTTTCCCTCATAGATCCGAAATTTGTGCGTATAGCCTGTGGCCCTTTCACAGAGCTTATACAATTTGACCCCATACCGGGCGCGCTTGCTTGGGATGTACTGTTTGAAGCCAAGGCGCCCGGTAAAATGTATTAGGGACTCGTCTACGCAGATGTTTTGTGCGGGGGTATACAAATCTGCAAATTTCTGGTTGAAATGGTCTATGAGGGGCCGAATTTTGTGGAGCTGGTCAAAAGCTGGGTGGCCTCTGGGACGGGAGGTGGTGTTGTCACTAAAGTGCAGGAAACGCAGGATGGTCTCAAAACGTGTCCTGGACATGGCAGCAGAGTACATGGGCATGTGATGAATTGGGTTCGTGGACCAATATGACCGCAATTCATGCTTTTTGTAATGCCCATGTTGAGGAGAAGGCCTAGAAAAGTTCTAAATTCGGAAACTTGGACTGGTTTCCACCGGAAAGGCTGGGCATAGAAGCTTCCCGGGTTGGCGTTTATAAATTGAGTGGCATACCGATTTGTTTCTGCCACGACTAAGTCATAGAGCTCCGCAGTGAAGAGCAGCTCAAAAAACCCCAGCGCCGATCCTATCTGAGCTGTCTCCACCCGAACTCCTGACTGGGCGGTGAAAGGGGGAACTACTGGTGCGGCTGAAGTTGGAAGCTGCCAATCAGGATTTGCCAGCACCTCAGGGACTCTAGGGCCTCTACGGGCCTGTCTGCGCGGTGGCTGCGACGGGGGAATTACTGCACGTGCCACCGTACCAGCTTCAACTGCCCTTCTGGTGCTCGCCACTTCACCATGTTGTACGGCAGTGCTGGTAGAAGGTCCAGGACGGGCTGCGCTGCTAGTGTATGCCTCACCACGTAATCCGGCAGCGCCAGCCCCACTCTGCTGCCCTTGAAACGGATCCTGCGCTACCTGCGGTCTAGCGACACGGGGCCGGGTACGCCTGGTGGTGTCAGGGACCTCAACCTCCTCGTCCGAACTTTGGGTCAGACTGCCACTGCAGTTCATATGCTTTGCGTACGGCAGTCGGAAAGAAGTTAACAGTGACCGCCCCTTTAATAATGACTTTCACAGTGGCCGCCCCTTTAACAGTGACTGCCCCCTTTAACAGTTACTATCACAGTGACCGCCCCTTTAACAATGACTTTCACAGTGGCCGCCCCTTTAACAATGACTGCCCCCTTTAACAGTGACTATCACAGTGACCGCCCCTTTAACAGTGACTTTCACAGTGGCTGCCCCTTTAACAGTGACTACCCCCTTAAACAGTGACTATAACAGTGACGGCCCTTTTAACAATGACTTTTACAGTGGCTGCCCTTTAACAGTGACTTTCACAGTGGCTGCCCCTTTAACAGTGACCACCCCTTTAACAGGGACTTTGGCTGCCCCTTGAACAATAACCGCCCCTTTAACAGTGATCGCTCCTTTAACAGTGACTTTCACAGTGGCCGTCCCTTTAACAGTCACTTTCACAGTGGCTGCCCCTTTAAGAGCGACTGCCCCTTTATTGGTGACTTTCACAGTGACCGCCCCTTTAACAGTGACCACCCCTTTAACCCCTTCAGGACACATGACGTACCGGTATGGCATGTGAATAAACTAAGATTGCGGCGCTGCAGGGGTTAATGGGGACAGGATGCCTGCTGAAATCATTCAGCAGGCATCCTGTCACAACACCGAGGAAGGTCATGTGACCCCCCCGTATTGGTGATCGCAGAAAACCGCAGGTCAATTCAGACCTTGACCCCCAGGTCACAAACCGCAGGTCAATTCAGACACCCCCCCCCCCCCATTTTTTGGTGGTTCCTTTTTTTTTTTTTTGTGCGTGCGCTTACTGTGGCTGGCACTCTTAGTGTCCGGCCACTGTTTGCGCATCGCTCGCCCCACCGCTGATCAGCGTCGTACCGCTGATCAGCGAGTTAGAACTTTTTTTTTCCACACACAAGGACATACAATAAAGTTTTACACACATGCACATACACACGCACACACACCCATGGCCCGCCAGACGTTCTCGGTGGAGGAGGCATATGCCCATACGCTCTCCGACTCCCAGAGCCCCAGTGAGGATGAGGATGACCCCACGTTCCTCCTTTCATCCACATCCTTCTCATCATCATCTGATGACGATGAGCCCCCAAGGCAGCTGAGACGCCGCCAGGCGGGGCCAGTGGCCCCGCCTGCTAGGGACCCTGTGGCCCACACCAGTACGAGCAACCCTGGGGCTCGTACTGGTTTCCCGGCCCACCAAATAAGCACACCAGAGCCCCCTACAGGTTAACTTAGCCGGTGTCCCCTTGTGGACTACGAGCCTGCGATTCCGGAATTTTGTTGGCAATCCTGGAATCCAGATTCCCACAGTGAGGTTCACTGAAATATACTTTTTTAGTTTTTTTTTTCAGTGACCCATTGGTGAATCTGATGGTGGAGCAGACTAACCTGTACGTCCAACAGTTCGTTGCTCAGCACCCGGGCTCCTTTTTGGCTAGACCCGGTGGCTGGTCAGTGCAGCCAAGATGAGGACGTTTTGGGGCCTTGTGCTGCATATGGGTCTAGTGCAAAAACCGAGCGTCAGGCAATACTGGAGTGGGGACGTCCTCTACCAGATCCCACTGTACAGTATGGCCATGACGCGCTCACGGTTTGAGGCCATCCGGAAATGCCTGCATTATGCAGATAATGCAGCATGTCCCCCCCCGCAGTGATCCTGCCTATGACCGTCTGTATAAGATACGGCTGGTCATCGATCATTTCAGGGCCAAATTTGCGCAGGCCTACATACCTGGAAGGGAGGTCGCGGTTGATGAGTCTCTCGTTGCTTTCAGGGGAGACTCAGTTTCCGCGAATTCATTCCTTCTAAGCGAGTGAGGTATGGTGTGAAAATGTACAAAATTTGTGAGAGTACCTCAGGGTACACTTACAAATTTAGTGTGTACGAGGGGCGAGATTCCCGGATTGAACCCCCAGAATGTCCCCCCACTCTGGGTGTTAGCGGGAAACTCGTGTGGGACCTTATGTACCCACTACTAGATAAGGGTTACCACTTGTACATGGATAACTTTTACACTAGTATTCCTTTGTATCAGGCCCTCTACGCCAGATCCACGTTCGCTTGTGGGACCGTGCGGAAAAATCATCGCAGGCTCCCTACCCACCCACTCCAGGTACCTATCCCCAGAGTTGAGACCCGTGCCCTTACCAGTGGAAACCTGTTGCTGGTCAGGTATAAGGACAAGAGGGATGTCCTTATGCTGACCACAATTCACGGTAACAGCACCACCCCCATCTCTGTGCGAGGTACCACGGCAACGGTCCTCAAGCCCGATTGTATCATCGAATACAATCGGTATATGGGTGGAGTTGATCTATCTGATCAAGTCCTCCAACCATATAATGCCATACGGAAAACCCGGGCATGGTACAAAAGGGTTGCAGTCTACATGGTGCAGGTTGCCATGAACAACGCTTTTGTACTATCCCGAAGCGCTGGCAGCACAGGGACGTTCCTCCATTCTATTAGGCAGTCCTCAGGGACCTGATTTTTTCAGACCGGAAAAGAGCAAGTTGGAGTACCTCGGGAACTTGAGGCGCCAGGATCGTCCCTGGCCAACACTTTCCAGGTGTGGTCCCCCATACTGGAAAGAAGGGACGAATCCAAAAAAGATGCAGAGTGTGTCACAAGAGGGGGATACGGAAGGACACCACCACTCAATGTAACACGTGCCCCGATCATCCGGGCCTCTGCGTTACCAATTGCTTCAGGGAGTATCACACTTCCATGGAGTACAAAATTTTTATGATTCCCGACAGTCCCCTAGAAAATTTATAAAAAAGCTATGGCTCTCAGACTTTGGAGACACGGAAACAATTTTTTTTTCCAAAAATGATATTAGTTTTAGTGCAGGCATCCTCAAACTGCGGCCTTCCAAATGTTGTAAAACTACAACTCCCAGCATGCCCAGCTACAGCTATCAGCAGGGCATGGTGGAAATTGTAGTTTTACAACATCTGGAGGGCCGCAGTTTGAGGATGCCTGTTTTAGTGTCTCCTAAGTCTGAGAGCCATACATATTGTGCATCGCCGCGTCCGTAAAGATCTGCTGTATAAAAATACCCCATAAACTAGCCCCTTGGATATACGACCTCAAAAAAATTAAATAAAAACTATGTCAAAAAAGCTATTTCTATTGTCACCTAACATCACAAAAAGTGTAATAGCGAGCGATCAAAAAGTCATATGAACCCCCAAATAGTGCCAGTAAAACCGCCATCTCATCCCGCAAAAAATGAGCCCCTACATTAGATAGTCACCCAACAAAAAAAAAAAAACTGTAGCTTCCAGCCAATGGAGCACTAAAATTATTTATTTTTTGTTCCCAAAATAATAATATAGTGTAAAATCTAAATAAATTAAAAAAGGAGACACATCAGGTATTGGCGCGTCCGTCATAATCTTCCCTATAAAAATAACATTTGACCCAACCCCTCGGATGAACGACGTTAAAAATAAAAACCATGTAAAAAAAAAGCCAATTATGTCACCTAACACTACAAAAAGTGTAATAGCTAGCAATCAAAAAGTCATATGCACCCCCAAATAGTGCCAATAAAACCGCCATCTCATCCCGCAAAAAATGAGCCCCTACATTAGATAGTCGCCCAACAAAAAAAAAACTGTAGCTCTCAGGCTATGGAGATAGTTAAATTATTTATTTTTTGTTCCGAAAATGATAATATAATGTAAAAAGTGGAAAATCTAAATAAATAAAAAAAGTAGACATAATAGGTATCGGCGCGTCCGTAATAATCTGCCCTATAAAAATAACATTTGACCCAACCCCTCGGATGAACAGCGTTAAAAAAAAAAAAAAAAAACGGTGCCAAAACACCAATTTTTTAGCAAAATTTCAGTTTTTTATCCATATTTTCCAGTAATAAAGCAAGGGTTAACAGTCAAACAAAACTAAACGTTTATTGCCCTAATTCTGTAGTTTGCAGAAACACCCCATATGTGGTCGTAAATGGCCATATAGCCACACGGCAGGGCATAGAACAAAGGGAACGCCATATGTTTTCTGGAAGGCAGATTTTGATGGACTCGTTTATTTACACCATGTCCCATTAGACCCTGATGTAGCCTAGACTAGAAACTCCAAAGAAGTGACCCCATCTAAGAAACTACACCCCTCAAGGTATTCAAAAATTACTTTACAAACTTTGTTAACCCTTTAAGTGTTCCACAAAACCTAATGGCGAATGTAGAAACAATTTTAGAATTTAAATGTTTTGTTAGCTTGCCTCAAATAAGTGTAATATAGAGCAACCAAAAATCATATTTACCCTAAAATAGTCCCAAAACAACAACCACCTTATCCCGTAGTTTCCTAGATTGGGTCACTTTTATGGAGTTTCTACTCAAGGGGTGCAGCAGGGGGCTTGAAAGTGTACATGGTGTAAATAAACCAGTCCTGCAAAATCTGCCTTCCAAAAACCATATGACGTTCCCCTTCTTCTATGTCCTACCGTTTGTCCTAACAGTAGTTTACGACCACATATGGGGTGTTTCTGCAAAGTAAAGAATCAGGGCAACCCATATTGAGTTTTGTTTGGCTGTTAACCCATTTTTTACAGTAATAAAGTAAGGGTTAAAATGGAAAATTTTCCAAAAAATCGAAATTCCAAAATTGTTTCTCCATCTTCCATGAACTCTTGTGAAACACCTAAAGGGTTAACAACATATGTACCCCCATTTTTGAATACCTTGAGGGGTGTACTTTCTTAGATGGAGTCACTTTTTTGGAATTTCTATTCTTGGGTGCATCAGGGGGGCTTGAAATAGGACATGGTGTAAAAAAAAAACAGTCCTGCAAAATCTGCTATTCAAAACGCATATGGCGTTCCCCTTCTTCTATGTCCTCCCGTTTGGCCAAACAGTAGTTTAGGACCACATATGTAGTGTTTCTCTAAACTAGAGAATCAGGGCAACCCATATTGAGTTTTGTTTGGCAGTTAATCCCTACTTTATTACTGGAAAAAATGGCATAAAATGGAAAATGTTCCAAGAAGTTGAAATTCTAAAATAGTTTTTCCATCTTCCATGAACTCTTGTGGAACACCTAAAGGGTTAACAACGTTTATAAACCCAGCTTTAAATACCTTGAGGGGTGTACTTTCTTAGATGGAGTCACTTTTTTGGAATTTCTATGCTAGGGTGCATCAGGGGGGCTTGCAATAGGACATGATGTTAAAAAAAACAGTCCAGCAAAATCTGCCATTCAAAACCCATATGGCGTTCCCCTCCTTCTATGTCCTCCCGTTTGGCCAAACAGTAGTTTAGGACCACATATGGAGAGTTTCAGTAAACTAGAGAATCCGGGCAACCCATATTGAGTTTTGTTTGGCAGTTAACCCTTACTTTATTACTGGAAAAAATAGATTATAATGTAAAATTTTCCAAAAAATCTAAACTCTTAAATTTTATCTACATTTTCCATGAACTCTCGTGGAACACCTAAAGGGTTAACAAAGTTTGTACAATCAGTTTGAAATACCTTGAGGGGTGTAGTTTCTAAAATGAAGTAATTTTTGGGTGGTTTGTATTATGTAAGCCTCACAAAGTTACTTCAGACCTGAACTGGTCCATAAAAAGTGGGATTTGGCAAATTTCTGAAAAATTACAAAATTTGCGTCTAAACTTCTAAGCTATGTAACATCCCCAAAAAATAAAATGGCATTCCCAAAATGATTGAAACATGAAGCAGACATATGGGGAATGTAAAGTAATAATTATTTTGGGGGTATTACTATGTATTAGAGAAGTAGAGAAACTGAAACTTGCTAATTTTTCCAAATTTTTGGTCAATTTGGTATTTGTTATGCAAAAAATTTTACTTTTTTGACACCATTTTAGCAGTTTCATGAAGAACAATATGTGACGAAAAAACATTCTCAAAACGGCCTGAGTAAGTAAAATCGTTTTAAAGTTATCACCACATAAAGTGACACTGGTCAGATTTTGAAAAAATGGCCTGGTCCTTAGGGTGAAATAGGGCCGTGTTCTTAAGGGGTTAACAGTGACTTTCACAGTGGCCGCCACTTTAACGGTGACTTTCACAGTGGCCGCCCTTTTAACAGTGACTTTTACAGTGGCCGTCCCATTAACAGTGACTTTGGCCTCCCGTTTAACCTCATCCCCTACAATCTATCCTCAACTCTGCTGCCCGACTAATCCATCTCTCCCCCCGTTACTCCTCTGCATCTCCCCTCTGCCAGTCCCTGCACTGGCTCCCCATTGCCCAGCGAATTCAGTTTAAAATACTAACCCACACATACAAGGCCGTCCACAATCGGTCCCCTCCCTACATCTCTGAGCTACTTCCCCGATACATCCCCACACGCAATCTTCGATCCTCACAGGACCTCCTTCTCTCCTCTCCTCTTATCACCTCTTCCCACACTCGCCTCCAGGATTTCTCCCGTGCATCCCCTATACTCTGGAACTCTCTACCCCAACATATCAGACTCTCACCTACAGTGGAATCCTTCAAAAGCAACCTGAAAACCCACCTCTTCAGACAAGCCTACGACTAGTGACACTGCTGCTTCTATACCGCCATGACCAGCTTCACCCTCGCCTACTGTCTCCATCCCCCATACCATGTAGATTGTAAGCCCTCACGGGCAGGGCCCTCTATCCTTCTGTACCAGTCTGTAACTTGTCTCGTTCATGCTTAAGGCTATTGTCTTATTATGTATGTGCACCGCTTATGATATGTACAGCGCTATGGAATGAATGGCGCTCTAAAAATAAATAATAATAATAATAATAATAATAATCCCGACCGCCGAACGCAAGGCTGCATTCTGCGGGCGGCCAGGATGTTCCTCCTTGATGCGTCGGCACGTCATCTTGCGATGCAGCTCACAGCTCGGCAGTTATACTACAGCCTGCCAGCGATGATCAATCGCTATCAGGCTGTAGAAGTTAAATAAATCACATCAAACAGGTATATCAGACGCTGTTTTGTTAACAGCGTCTGATATACCTGCTAACTGGTCCTCTGGTGGTCCCATTTGCTGGGATCGACCACCAGAGGACCAGGTAGCTAAGTAAAGTAGCACCAAGCACCACACTTCACCCCCCCCCCGTCACTTATTAACTCCTTATTAACCCCTGATCACCCCATATAGACTCCCTGATTACCCCCCTGTCATTGATCACCCCCCTGTATGGCTCCATTCAGACGTCCATATGTCATTTACATATGTGTTTTGGGATTTATTTTGATATATACCCATACTTTGTGTGAGAAATATCTCTGTAAATGACAACTTTTTAAAAACTTTTATACAAAGTTGTCAATTTACAGAGATATTTCTCTCACCCAGCATGGGTATATGTAAAAATACACCCCAAAACACATTGCCCTAGTTCTTCTGAGTACTGCGATACCACATGTGTGCCACTTTTTTGCAGCCTAGGTGCGTGTAAAGGGGCGTAAAGTCCAACAGGTACCTTTAGGTTTTACAGGGTTGCTCACAATTTAGCCCCGCCCAAAATGCCAGAACAGTAAACACATCCCACAAATGACCCCATTTCGGAAAGTAGACACCCCAAGGTATTCACTGAGGGGCATAGTGAGTCCATGGGAGATTTTTTTTTTTTTGCCAGAAGATAGCAGAAATGGAAACTTTATTATTTATTTATTTTCCTCAGAAAGTGTCATTTTCCGCTAACTTGTGAGAAAAAATGAAATTATACATTAACTCACCATGCCCCTCCGCGAATACTTTGGGGTGTCTTCTTTCTAAAATTGTGTCATTTGGGGGGTATTTATACTATCCTGACATTCTAGCACCTGAAGAAACATGACAGGTGCTCAGAAAGTCAGAGCTGCTTCAAAATGCGGAAATTCACTTTTTTGCACCATAGTTTGTAAACGCTATAACTTTTACCCAAACCAATAAATATTCACTTATTGGATTTTTTTTTTATCAAAGACATGTAGAACAATAAATTTAGAGAAAAATTTATATAGAAATGTAGTTTTTAAAAAAAAAATTTACAACAGAAAGTGAAAAATGTCATTTTTTTTGGCAAAAATGTCGTTAAATTTTTATTAATAGCAAAAAAAGTAAAAATGTCAGCAACAATGAAATACCACCAAATGAAAGCTCGATTAGTGAGAAGAAAAGGAGGTAAAATTCATTTGGGTGGTAAGTTGCATGACGGAGCAATAAACGGTGAAAGTAGTGTAGTGCGGAATTGTAAAAAGTGGCCTGTTCATTAAGCGTGTTTAAGCTAGGGGGGCTGAGGTGGTTAAGCACTTCAGCCCCCCTAGCTTAAACACCCTTAATGCCCAGACCACTTTTTATAATTCTGCACTACACTACTTTCACGGTTTATTGCTCGGTCATACAACTTACCACCCAAATGAATTTTACCTCCTTTTCTTGTCACTAATTGAGCTTTCATTTGGTGCTATTTCATTGCTGCTGACATTTTTACTTTTTTTGATATTAATCAAAAATGACCAAAATTTTTGCAAAAAAATGACATTTTTCACTTTCTGTTGCAAAATGTTTTTAAAAAAACTACATTTCTATATTAATTTTTCTATAAATTTATTGTTCTACATGTCTTTGATAAAAAAAAATCCAATAAGTGTATATTTATTGGTTTGGGTAAAAGTTATAGCGTTTACAAACTATAGTGCAAAAAAAGTGAATTTCTGCATTTTGAAGCAGCTCTGACTTTCTGAGCACCTGTCATGTTTCTTCAGGTGCTAGAATGCCAGGATAGTATACATACCCCCCAAATGACACAATTTTAGAAAGAAGACACCCCAAAGTATTCGCGGAGGGGCATGGTGAGTTTATGTATGATTTCATTTTTTTTCACAAGTTAGCGGAAAATGACACTTTCTGAGGAAAATAAATAAATAATAAAGTTTCCATTTCTGCTAACTTCTGGCAAAAAAAAAAAATAATCTCCCACGGACTCACTATGCCCCTCAGTAAATACCTTGGGGTGTCTACTTTCCGAAATGGGGTCATTTGTGGGGTGTGTTTACTGTTCTGGAATTTTGGGCGGGGCTAAATTGTGAGCAACCCTGTAAAACCTAAAGATACTCATTGGACTTTACGCCCCTTTACGCACCTAGGCTGCAAAAAAGTGTTACTCATGTGGTATTGCAGTACTCAGAAGAACTAGGGCAATGTGTTTTGGGGTGTATTTTTACATATACCCATGCTGGGTGAGAGAAATATCTCTAAAAAAATTAAAGTTGTCATTTACAGAGATATTTCTCTCACCCAGTATGGGTATATGAGACATTGTAAGAAAAGAAAAAAAAAAGCCTGCTAAGTTGTGCCAAAAAAATAATCTTCTATGAACTCGCCATGCCCCTCCGGGCCGCAGCTAGGCAAAAGATAGAGCATGTCCTATTCTTGTCCGCAATTGCGGACAAGAAAAGGTATTTTCTATATAGTTCTGGCAATGTGCGGATCCGCAAAATGCGGAAAGCACATTGCCGGTGTCTGTGTTTTGCGGATCCGTGGATCCGCAAAACACATATGGACGTCTGAATGAGCCTTACAGGGGGGTGATTAGTGATGGGGGGTGATCGGGGGGTGACATGGGGTGATCAGGGGATAATCAGGGGTTAATCGGGGGTTAATCAGTGACGGGGGGGTGTGGATGGGTGGGTCTGTGTGGTGATTAGTGCACTTACAAATGTTTCCTCTGGTGGTCCCAAGCAAAAGGGACCACCAGAGGAGCAGGCAGCATGCATATCAGACGCTGTTAACAAAACAGCGTCTGATATGTGATTTTTTTTTTAACTACTAAAGCCTGCCAGCGCATGATCATCGCTGGCAAGCTGTAGTTTACCTTCCTCCCGACGCGATTCCTGAGAGCGCGCGGGTTCACAGGAAATCTCATCTCTCGCGAGATGACGCGTCGATGCGTCCACCCAGAATAAACCGCCCGCCTTACGCATCCGTGCGTTAGGCAGTTCGGGCGTGGTTAAGAGCCAGCAGGAACTGCTCTACAAATAAGACTTTTAAAACACAATGAGATAATCTAATTTAGAGGTTCAAAGTCCATGGTGACCCCACAAAAAAACTTAATAAGGCCTTCAAAAGAGTCAAAAAAAGTGACGGGAACATATTACTCAGTGATAATTTTCAGATAACAAGGAAGAAAAATTTGATTCATAGGCACTTACGATAAGATCTGACAAACATCTAAACTACACTTCCCAGTATCACATACAGAAGAGGACCCAACCTAAAGGACCACTTGGTTCATAGCTTTCTATGCGATGATATAAAAAAAAAAACATAAAAAGAAACTTACCTGGAAGATGGTCAAGCTTGAAAGGTATTGCACCATGCGTTAACTGCACATTCTTCAAAAATATACCAAAAATAAAGGCATTTATTAACCCTATTGATAATAAAGTTATGAAATCCAACAGCTGATAAGGCTACTTTCACACTTGAGTTAGGTGCGGATCCGTCTGTTATTTGCACAGACGGATCTGCACCTATAATGCAAACGTGTGTATCCGTTCAGAACGGATCCGTTTGCATTAGGTTTAAAGAAAAATGTCAAAGTCAAAACGGATCCGTTTTGAATTACATTAAAAGTCAATGGGGGACTGATCCGTTTTCAAATGCATCATATTGTGTCATTGAAAACTGATCCGTCCCCATTGACTTACATTGTAAGTCTAAACGGATCCGTTCGGCTCCGCATCGTCAGACGGACAACAAAAAACGCTGCAAGTTGCGTATTGGTGTCCGCCTCCAGAACGGAATAGAGGCGTAATGGAGCCGAACTGATGCATTCTGAACGGATCCTTATCCATTCGGAATGCATTGGGGCTGAACTGATCCTTTTGGACCGTTTGTGAGAGCCCTGAAACGGATCTCACAAACGGAATCCAAAACGCCAGTGTGAAAGTACCCTTACATGCAACGCTCAAGGAGTAGCATACATAGCACCATGTGTCAAAAGTTATATGCTGGGAAGTCAATACAGGAATTACATAGATTCTTTTCAGGAAAGATTAGTACTAGTGTTGATTGAGCACCAAAGTGCTCGGGTGCTCGAGTAGAATACCTTGGGATGCTCGGGTGCTCTACTGAGCACCTGAGCACAATGGAAGTCAATAGGAGAACCCGAGCATTAAACCTGGCACCCCCTGCTCTGAAGAGGGGAGGTTGTCTGATTTGCATGAAAAGGTCAGAAATTGATGGAAACACCACTGACATGGCTCGGGAACAGCATGGGGAGGATGTCTGGATGCATCTTGGACCCCCAGGTTGCTTCTGGGAACGATGTTGTCCGAGTAGTACACCAATTTTACAGACTGACAATAATACGCACAAAACCGAAGATAAAATCGATTTTAGAGGAAAAATTGTTAGGAAACATTCCTTCCTGTATATTTACTTGTATATAAAGTGCAAGTGCTGCCAGAAATTACAAGGAAAAGGCACTCCGCTACAACCTGTATATCACATAAAGGAGGGCCTCATTCACATTACATAGTAACATAGTACATAAGGCTGAAAAAAGACATCTGTCCATCCAGTTCGGCCTGTCATCCTGCTAGTTGATCCAGAGGAAGGCAAAAAACAAAAGAGGTAAAAGCCAATTTTCCCCACTTAAGGGGAATAAAAATTCCTTCCCGACTCCAATCAGGCAATCAGAAAACCTCCCTGGATCAACGACCCATCTCTAGTAGCTATAGCCTGTAATATCATTATACTCCAGAAATACATCCAGGTCCCTCTTGAATTCCTTTATTGTACTCACCATCACCACCTCCTCAGGCAGAGAGTTCCATAGTCTCACTCCTCTTACCGTAAAGAATCCTCTTCTATGTTTGTGTGCAAACCTTCTTTCCTCCAGACGCAGAGGATATCCCCTCATCACATTGTGGTACAATTGTTCAGATAGTGGGACTCCTACACTCATAACTGCTATGCATGCTAGCAAGTGAAAGGGCTGCCAAAAATTACAAGGAACCGGCACTCCAATACACCCTTTAATACACATAAAAGAGGGCATCATACACAAAATTATGATTGATAACCTGCTGGTGACCCTCAAAAACATTAGGAGCAAGGGCCTGCCGGTGACCCTCTAAAACATTAGGGGCGAGGTCCTGCTGCTGATCTGACCATCTAAAACATTATGGGAGAAGGCCTGCTGCTGAGCTGACAATTTAAAACATTAGGGGCAAGGACCTGCTGCTGAGCTGACCCTCTAAAACATTAGGGGTGAGGGTCTGCTGCCAAGCTGACTCTCTAAAACAATAAGGGGCAAGTGCCTGCTGCTGATCTGAGCATGGAAAAAATTATGGGCGAGGGCCTGCTGCTAAGATGACCATCTAAAACATTAGGTGTGAGGGTCTGCTGCTGAGATGACTCTCTAAAATATTAGGGGCGAGTGCCTGCTGATGATCTGACCATCTAAAACATTATGGGAGAGGGCCTGCTGCTGAGCTGACCATCTGAAACATTAGGGGTGAGGGTCTGCTGCTGAGTTGACTCTCTAAAACATTAGGAGCGAGTGCCTGCTGCAGATCTGACTATGGAAAAAATTATGGGCGAGGGCCTGCTGCTGAGCTGACTATCGTAAAAATTATGGTGGAGGGTCTGCTGATGAGCTGACTCTCTAAAGCATTAGGGGCGAGTGCCTGCTGCTGATCTGAGAATGAAATAAATTATGGGCGAGGGCCTGCTGCTGAGCTGACCATCGAAAAAATTATGGTTGAGAGGCTGAGCCTACTGCTGAGCTGACCCTCTAAAACATTAGTAGCGAGGGCAGCCAAATAAGCATGTTGATATGATGGAGGAGAAGGACGAGAAAAGGAAGATTGAACCATGTACCCTTTTTTGTGGTGGAAGGGGTGCATGGGAATACAGTGTATTCAATACACTATAAAAGCCACATTTAAAGTGCCTTTATGATCAGCCGCTTTCCTCTGGTGGAGTAGAGAAGTCAGGGGCAATCCAGGCCTTGTTCATTTTTATAAGAGTCAACCGGTCAGCATTTTCAGTTGACAGGTTGCGCTTATCAGTTATTATGCCCCAAGCAGCACTAAATACCCGCCCTGACAAAACGCTGGCTGCAGGGCAGGCAAGCATCTCCAAGGCGTAGAGCTCCAGTTTGTGCCACGTGTCCAGCTTGGACACCCGATAGTTGTAAGGCACAAAGGGATCATTGAGGACGCAGATACGTACTCATTCACCATCTTCCAAAAATGTTCCCTCCTTGTGACAGTAGGCCGCGCATTAGGGTGAGGATGCTGGCGGGGTGTCATGAAACTATCCCAGGCCTTGGAGAGTGTTTCCCTGCCTCTGTTGGAACTGCTATGTGTTCCCCTCTTATTCCCTGCTCGGTTGCCCAAGGAACTACGTTCTCTGGCACCAGCGTTGTCAGCTGGAAAAAAAATTTGAGCTATTTTTCCACAAGGACCTTCTGCTATTGCACCATTTTGCTAGTCCTCTCCACCATAGGAATGAGAGATGAGAAGGGTGAAATCGGTATTGGCCAAAATGTGTGGGTAACGGGAGAGGCAGCATAACATAAAGTCAGCCATGTGAGCCAGAGTCCCAACAGACAAGACTTCGCTGTCCTTAATTATCAGGATGACTCTCAATCTCCTCATCCTCTTCCTCCTCTTCTGCCCATCCACGCTGAACAGATGGAATAAACCTTCTATGGGTACTACTCTCTGTAGCAGAAGCAACCATCTCCTGCTCATCCTCCTCCTCATCATCATCCAATTTGCGCTGAGAAGAGGAAATGAGGGTGGTCTGGCTATCACACTGTGTACTGTCTTCCCCCATTTCTACCTCTTCCACATGCAAAGCGTCTGACTTCATTGTGAGCAGCGAGCGTTTTAGTAGACACAGAAGTAGGATGGTTATGCTGATAGTTGATTCCTCAAAGTTGCGTAAAACCTCACAGAGGTCAGACATCCATGCCCACTCATCGCTTGTGAAGAGCGGAAGCTGACTGGAAAGGTGATGACCATGTTGCAGCTGGTATTCCACTCCTGCCCTCTGCTGCTCGCAAAGCTTGGCCAACATGTGTAATGTGGGGTTCCAGCGTGTGCTCACATCGCACAACAGTCAGTAAGCTGGCATTTGCAGCGTTGCCAGACCGGCAGCAGCTGTAGATGACATTCGGAAATGGGTACACACGAGACTCACCTTCACCAGTAGCTCAGACAAAGTGGTTTAGGTTTTGAGAAACCGCTGAACAACTAAGTTGAACACATGGGCTAGGCATGGTATGTGTGTGAGCTTGCCGAGCTCCAAAGCAGCCACCAAGTTATGGCCATTATCAGACATAACCATGTCTGGTTGTAGGTTGAGTGGCGAGAGCCACAGCTCAGTCTGGTCCCTTATACCCTGCCACAGATCTGCGGCGGTGTGCTGTTTGTCACCTAAGCAAATAAGTTTCAGCACAGCCTGTTGCCGCTTCCCCACTGCAGTGCTACACTGCTTCCAGCTACTAACTGATGGCTGACTGGTGCTGCAAGATGAGAGTGCAGAGGTGGAAATGGAGGAGGAGAAGGGGGGGTTGCAGCCACTAATGTAGGTGGTGGCGGAAATCATGATGGAAGTAGGGCCCGCAATCCTTGGTGTCGGAAGCACCTGTGCCATCCCAGGATACGACTCTCTCCCTGCGTCCACAATGTTCACCCAGTGTGCCATCAGGGAAATGTAGCGTCCCTGGCCACAAGCACTTGTCCATGTGTCAGTCGTTAAGTGGACCTTCCCAATAACTGCGTTGGTCAGGGCACGGGTGATGTTACAGGACTCATGCTGGTGTAAGGCGGGGACGGCACATCAGGCAAAATACTCTGCGCTGGGACACAAAAGTGGATGTGCTAGCTGATGGTGCTTGCGAAAGTCCAGGTGCAGGGTGGGAGGTATCTGGGCCTGCGTCTTGGACAGGGGATTGGCCAGTACGTAACACAGGGGAAGAGGAAGCAGTGGTTTGACCCGCAAACACTGATTGTGGACCCACCTATTAACATAGTAACATAGTAACATAGTATATAGGACCGAAAAAAGACATTTGTCCATCCAGTTCGGCCTGTTTCCTACAAGTTGATCCAGAGGAAGGCAAAAAACCCACTTGAAGGGAAAAAAAATTCCTTCCCGACTCCAATCAGGCAATCAGAATAACTCCCTGGATCAATGTCCCCTCTCTAGTAGCTGTAGCCTGTAATATTATTACACTCCAGAAATAAATCCAGTCCCCTCTTGAATTCCTTTATTGTACTCACCATCACCACCTCCTCAGGCAGAGAGTTCCATAGTCTCACTGCTCTTACAGTGAAGAATACTTTTCTATGTTTGTGTACAAACCTTCTTTCCTCCAGACGCAGAGGATGTCCCCTTGTCACAGTCACAGTCCTGGGAATAAATAGATGATGGGACAGATCTCTGTACTGACCCCTGATATATTTATACATAGTTATTAGATCTCCCCTCAGTCGTCTTTTTTCTAAAGTGAATAACCCTAATTTTGATAACCTTTCAGGGTACTGTAGATCCCTCATTCCAGTTATTACTTTAGTTGCCCTCCTCTGAACCCTCTCCAGCTCTGCTATGTCTGTCTTGTTCACAGGAGCCCAGAACTGTACACAGTACTCCATGTGTGGTCTGACTAGTGATTTGTAAAGTGGTAGGACTATGTTCTCATCACGGGCGTCTATGCCCCTTTTGATGCAACACATTATCTTATTGGCCTTGGCAGTAGTTGCCTGACTCTGGGTTTTGCAGCTTAATTTGCTGTTTATTAAAATTCCTAGATCCTTTTCCATGTCAGTGTTACCGAGTGTTTTACCATTTAATATGTACGGGTGACTTGCATTATTCCTTCCCATGTGCATAACTTTACATTTGTCAGTGTTAAACCTCATCTGCCATTTTTCTGCCCAAGCCTCCAATCTAGGGGTCGACCGATATTGATTTTTTTAGAGCCGATACCGATATTCGTGAACTTTCAGGCTGATAGCCGATATTTTATACCGATATTTTGCGCATTTTAATTTTGGGATTTTTTTTTTTCTGTTACAGCGTTCAACGCTTTTTAAAAAAAAATATTTTAATAGTTTGGACTTTTTGGGCACGGCGATATGTTTTTTTATTTATTGTTTATATATTGTATATGTAAAATTGGAAAAGGGTTAATTTATACTTAATATTTTGATTTTTTTTACTATTTTAAATTTTTTTACTTTTTATTTTAGTACCATTTCCCCCCTTAGGTGTAGAACCTGGGCTCTTTACATCCCTTGTCCTATTCACCCTAATAGAGATCTATCAGGGTGAATAGGATCTTACACTGTCCCTGCTGCCCTGTGCTATGGGCACACAGCAGCAGGAACCGACCATGGCAGCCAGGGCTTCAGTAGCGTCCTGGTTGCCATGGTAACCGATCGGAGCCCCAGCATTACACTGCTGGGGCTCCGATCAGAAGAGAGATGGTGGGGGACCCTGTGGCCATTGCCACCAATGATATTAATACTGAAGGGATGGGGGAGGGGGATGGGGAGGCGCACTGGCCACCAATGTTTTTATACTGTGGACAGGGGGGGCTGAGGGCGCACTAGCCACCAATGATAATAACGTTTAAGATATTACAAGCGCAGGCATTAGAAGCACATTGCCCAGACCCTGCCTCTGATAGAGCGCTGCGATCCGCGGCAATTAACCCCTCAGGTGCGGCACCTGAGGGGTTAATTGCCGTGAATCGCACCGCTCTATCAGAGGCAGGGTCTGGGCAATGTGTTTCTAATGCCTGCGTTTGTAATATCTTAAACACTTTATCATTGGTGGCCAGTGCGCCCTCAGCCCCTCCTCCTCCTCTTCTCTCATTGGTGGCCAGTGAGCCCTCAGCCCCTCCTCCCGTTCTCTCCATTGGTGGCCAGTGCGCCCTCAGCCCCTCCTCCTCCTCCTCTTCTCTCATTGGTGGCCAGTGCGCCCTCAGCCCCTCCTCCTCCTCTCCATTGGCAGCGCGGCACAGGGGGAGGGAGATACACTGCCTCCTTCTCCCCGTGCTGCTGAGGGAACATGGCCGCGCTGAGAGCGGCGCGCTCATGTTCTGTGATAGCACAGTTATCAGTATATCGGCCTGGTTAGGGGCCGATACCGATCATGAATAACGGCCAATAATATCGGCCAAACCGATAATCGGTCGACCCCTACTCCAATCTATCCAGATCCCTCTGTAGCAGAAAACTGTCCTCTTCAGTGTTAATTACTTTACACAGTTTAGTGTAATCTGCAAAAATAGATATTTTACTGTGCAGGCCTTCTACAAGATCATTAATAAATATATTGAAGAGAATAGGGCCCAATACTGACCCCTGAGGTACCCCACTATTAGGGTGCTTTGATGCCATGTGGCGGATCATGCTGGTGGTGGTAAGGTTGCTAGTCTTCAAGCCCCTGCTCATTTTGGTACGGCACAGGTTGCAAATGACAATTCTTTTATCGTCCGCACTTTCATCAAAAAAGTGCCAGACTGCGGAACACCTTCCCCTTGGCAAGGGAGATTTCCGCAAGGGGGTGCTCCGGGGGACAGTTGCGGGCCTGTTTGGTGAGGCCATCTTCTCCCTTTTGCCACCCCACTGCCTCTTCCAGCCTATTGCGGTGCTGTGGATCACTTCCTGGTGTACTGCTGTTCTCGCTCAGCTTGCCACCTTACTAGGTTGGGTCAGTGATTTCATCGTCCACCACCTCCTCTACCACTTCCTCACTCTGGTCATCCTCCTGACTTGTTGACCTAACAACAACCTCTTGACAACTGTGTCTCATCCTCATCATCAATAGTTTTGGGTGGGAAAAAACCATTTAGTGTATAAGAACCTCCCCACAGCCATTTTCTACAGTTTATTAAAGTTCTGAGAGAGACAGCAGTGTCATTGCTGTGCTCTCTTCTTTCCCGTGTCACATTACATTAGATAGTTAGTTAGTTAGCTTATATACGGTATATAATACAGATAGTTAGTGAGAGATAGTCAGTGTAGGTTAGATTGTTATATAGTGTAGCAGGGTGTTAGGTAGGTTCTGCTGTCCATACATGCATACTGTAGTGCTGAATGTATGTATGTATGCTACATACATACATACATAGTGCTGTGATGTCACAAGTTTACAACAATACTTAGTGCACCAATCACTAATATGTAGTCAGACCTGCTAAAAAAATATGCGCATCATTAATTGCCAATTTGCGCAATCGCAAATATATCTATGTCTTAATCTGCATATAAAGCTATTGTAATGTTCTGCCATGCCAACCATTTTCTCCAGAGTCAGGAAACTTCTAGCAGCTTGAAAAATGTAGCTATAGTGACCCACACATGTATTGTGCATGCATTAAGCATATATTACATTGCCGATTTTTGCAATCAAGAAAATAACCGCTAATTCGCGAATAAATAATGAATATTCTACCAAATATTTGCGAAATATCGCAAGTTCAAATATTGCCCGTGCCGCTCATCACTATCATCAACCTCTTGTTGACTTATTGGCAATTGTGTCTCATCATCATCATCCACCTCGTGAAACACTAATTGCGGTTCCCCACCACCATCTTCTTCTGACTGTGGATGCTGAAGAGTTTGGGAATCAGGGCACAAGATCTCCTCATGTCCCTCTTCAAACGGGCTTAACGAGAGGCCCAAATTAAGCAATGGCGATGAAAAGAGCTCCTCGGAATATCCAAAGGTGGGATCACTTGTTTTCAAAAACTCTCCATGGTGGGAGGAAGGAGGATCAGGGTAAGGATTCTGTTGACCAGACTCTTGGCTACTGAGACTGGACTTTGTGGAAGACAGGGTGGTGCTTAACTGACTGGAAGCATTATCTGCTGCAATCCAACCGACCACCTGCTCGCACTGATCTGACTTCGACAGTGGTGTCGTGCGCCGCCCTGCAAACTGGGACATGAAGTTAGGTATCGTGGATGAGTGTGTTTCTTGTGCTCTGCCAGCAGGTACAGTTTCACCGCGCCCAGGGCCACAGCTTCTGCGTGCTCCATCAACAGCACAGCCACTTCCCTGTCCCTTACTGCTCGCCTTTATCATATTAAATTGTATATATGCTTGCAAGTATGTAACACTTTTTTTTCTTCAATTGTCTTTTTATTGAAAGATGTGTAAACAGACATGTAATAATAACATTTCTTTTACATGTTTTTCAAGTAATTAAAAGTAACAGAAGGATGGCACATCCAAAGAATTTATGAATCTCAGTATAATATACGCAAAAAAAAAAAGAAAGAAAGGGAGGTCGGTATCACCTCAGTAGTAGAGTCCCGAGAACAGCAACATAACCAGAACCATCAGCATTTGGTCTTTAATATGTAAAGCAAAGTAGTAACATATACTAGAATAATAATAACCACGAGAAAGAAAATGGTAGAACAGGACATAAAATTAAGACAAAAGGGGGAAGACAAACCTCAACAGGACAAGACACGAATAGGGAAAAATGAGCTGGTGAAGGAGATCTACTATAAGGAATACAGCTGCGAGACCGTATACATATCCCAAGCCTGCCAGGTCTTGTCAAATCTGGTCACCTGATCCGTCATAAGCGCTGTTAAGTACTCCATACGTCTAACCTCCATGATACTAGCAGTAAGGTCAGTATGTCACACAGTAGCACAGTTTTTTTTAAGTGTATGCGCAAATAACTTACAGTCAATGTCACAGATATTTGGGATGCGGAAACGTAATACAGGAGTAGAGTTGAAAAAATGTCGGTCCCTGGCACCCAGGCAGAAGGGGTTAAATCACGGCAAAAGGGGGTTCATGTCACCCACCAATGGAACAGGCAATTTTTAGAAATGTAGGCCACTGGCACCCAGACAGAAAAGGGGTTAATTCATGACAAAATGGGGTTAATGTCACCCACCAATGGAACAGGCGATTTTTAGAAATTTAGGTCCCTGTCACCTATGCAGAGCAGGGGTTTATTTTACAGCAAAACAGGTTCATGTCACCCACCAATGGAACAGGCGATTTTTAGAAATGTAGGCCCCTAGCACCCAGGCAGAGCAGGGGTTAATTCACGGTAAAACAAGGTTAATGTCACCCACCAATGGAACAGACGATTTTTTAAAATGTAGGCCCCTGGCACCCAGGCAGGGGAGGGGTTTAGTAACGGCAAAATGAGGTTTATGTCACCCACCAATGGAACAGATGATTTTTAAAATGTAGGCCCCTGGCACCCAGGCAGAGCAGGGGTTAATTCACAGCAAAACGGGGTTAATGTCACCCACCAATGGAACAGGCGATTTTTAGAAATTTAGGTCCCTGTCACCTATGCAGAGCAGGGGTTTATTTTACAGCAAAACGGCATTCATGTCACCCACCAATGGAACATGTGATTTTTAGAAATGTAGGCCCCTAGCACCCAGGCAGAGTAGGGGTTTATTCACGGCAAAAATAGTAATATTACACCCAACAATTTAAAAGAAGATTTTTCAAATTTTCGTTCCCTGTCACCTATGCAGAGCAAGGGTTTGTACCGGGCAAAAATGGTAATATTTCAACCAACAATTTAAAAGAAGATTTTCCGCATTTTTGGTCACTGTCACCTATGCAGAGCAGGGGTTTGTACATGGCAAAATGGTAATTTTGCACCCAACGATTTAAAAGAAGATTTTTCAAATTTTCGGTCCCTGTCACCTATGCAGTGCAGGGTTACTTGACAGCAAAAAATTGGAATATGTCAACCCCTGAACTCCCAGACGGATTAACTATATTATTGTCCCCGGCACATATGCAGCGCAGGCCGCAAAGGTATTTCCTGGCCTTAAAAAATATAATTTTTTCACCACCCATGAATAACATGGATTTAAGTGGTATATTTTGGTTGTTCTCAACATCATCGTCCACCCAGTCTTCACCCCTGCCCTCTTTGTCGGACTGCACACCGCAGAAAGCCGCAGCAGTTTGCACCTGTGTTTTGTCATCCTCAGAGACTTGCTGCGGTGGTCTTCCCATGTCCTCATCCTCAAACCTAAGTGGTTGGGCATCCGTGCACTCAATCTCTTCCACTTCTGGGGCAGGGCTATGGTTATGGCCCTGGGAAACCCTGCCAGCCAAGTCATGAAAAAGCATAAGACTGCTGCATGACTTGGGGCTCTGACTGCTTGGCTGATTTGCAAGGGGCTGAGGTGAAAGACTGATGGGCATGGGCTGCAGGTGCCAACTCTGAGCTTTCAGCAGGGGACGGGTGGGAGACAACGTGAAGGAACTGGAGGCACTATCAGCCACCCAATCTAGTAGCACCTGTACTTGTTCTGGCCACACCATTCGTAGAGCAGCATTCGGGCCTACCAAATAAGGCTGCAGGTTCTGTCGCTGCTCACACCTGAGGAAGGTGTTTCACTTGGACCTGTAGTTGGCACTGAACGGCCACGTCCTCTCCCAGCAACAGGAGCTCCAGCAACACCACCACGACCATGTCCACGTTAGTGATGAGCGGCAGGTGCCATATTCGATTTCGACGAAATTCGCGAATATTCGAATGAATATTCGTTTCATATTCGTCGAAATCGAATATTCGTCATTTTTTCTAGTTATCGCGATTAAAATGCGATTTAAATAATCGCATATTGCGATTTGTACTTAAGGCTACTTTCCTATTGGTTTCATATCTAGAATTAGCGAGGATGACGAATATGACGAATGTATTCGTCATATTCCTCAAAACGAAGATAACGAAGTATTCTACATCTTCGTTTTAGCAACCTATTCGTCAACCTCGCTAATTCTAGCAATCAAATAGGAAGGTTGACTATAGAGACAGCTGTGTTAAATTCGCTATGCGATTTTTTTTTTTTTTTAATAAATAGAATACTTAAAATAATATTATCATATCAAGTAATATAATTATTGTATTAAAAAAAAAAAAAAAAAATCGCATAGCGAATTTAACACAGCTGTCTGGTAAGTCAACCTTCCTATTTGATGATGATTGCTAGAATTAGCGAAGTTGACGAATAGGTAGCTAAAACGAAGATGTAGAATACTTCGTTATCTTCGTTTTGAGGAATATGACGAATACATTCGTCATATTCGTCATCCTCGCTAATTCTACCAAGCCAACCATAACTTCTGTGCTCATGGAGCGTCCCCATCACCATGGGAACGTCTCCATATACTAAAATGTACTGTCGGATTTGAGGAATTACGTTGAAATCGCAATGCGATTAATTCAAGTTATATTAATCGCATTGCGATTTCAACTTAGTGCTGGGTTTATAATGGGTCAGCTTGCTAGAATTAACGGAGTTAACGAATATGGAATATAGCAGCAGTGCTAAGTTGAAATCGCAATGCGATTAATTTAACTTAAAGTATTCAGCATTGCGATTTCAACTTAGCACTGCTAGTGCATAGCTATATATTCCATATTCGTTAATTCTAGCCTATGTAAGATAGCAGTGCTAAGTTGTAATCGCAATGCGATTAATATAACTTGAATTAATCGCATTGCGATTTCAACGTAATTCCTCAAATCCGACAGTACATTTTAGTATATAGAGATTTTCCCATGGAAGGGGACGCTCCATGAGCACGGAAGTCGGCAGAAGCGGCAACGGGCACTGACTGGAGCAGCCAGGAAGCCAGGAATCCTCATGACAGGTAAGAACTACTTTTGGGAAGTGGGAAAGAAAAAAATATAACTAAAAAAAAAAAAAAAAAAAAAAAAAAATATTCGAAATAGCGAATTTATAGCGCTATATTCGAAATATTCGCGAATTAGCGAAGTGCCGATATTCGCTAAAAAAATTCGCTTTTCGAATATTCGCGCTCAACACTAGTCCACGTCCCTTATTTGATGTTCTCCTGATTATTTGCGTTCACCCACCAAACCAAACAGATGGTTTATCTCCGGTGTCAATATAACTGCCAATAGTCAACAATTAAGTTCACTAACAGTAAGGCAGTGCCCGTGTCTTAAACAGAATACATTTCTTTAGGTCACACAACAGTGTAACGGAGCAATTCAATACAATTACTTCACTATCACCAAAAATTTGATTTTTCAAACCAACAATGTAAAAGCAGAAGTTAACGGCTTAATTTGACTGTCAGAAATGCAGCGTACACCACTAATGTGCTATCTACCACAAAACCTGTGTGTTTGCAATCAACTAAATAAATGCAGAGTTCAAAAGGTTACTTAAAATGACTGAAATACAGGGTAGGCCTCAGATCTGCTATGTAGCACAAAACCAGTGTTTATTGCAACAAACTACAGAAATGCATGTCACTGCTAAATTTTAAAATAGGTTTTTGTGCGTTGTATGCCAAACTGCTCTGTGGAACAACAATACGGGTTTATTTCCCCCAAATACACAAATGCTGTATGTCACTGCAAAATTTTAAAATAGGTTTTTCAGCAGTGTATGCAAACGTGCTCTGTGGTACAACAGTACGGGTTTATTCCACCAACTACAGAAATGCACTATGTCACCGCAAAATTTTAAAATGGGTTTTTCAGCGGTGTATGCGAACGTGCTCTGTGGTACGACAGTACCGGTTTATTCCACCAACTACAGAAATGCACTATGTCACTGCAAAATTTTTAAAATAGGTTTTTCAGCGGTGTATTCAAACATGATCTGTGGTACAACAGTACGGGTTTGTTAACCCAACTACAGAAATGCAGTATGTCACCCCAAAAATTATAAAACAGGTTTTTCAGCGTTGTATGCAAACGTGCTCTGTGGCACAACAGTACGGGTTTATTAACCCAGCTACAGAAATGCACTATATCACCGCAAAATTTTAAAACAGTTTTTTCAGCGGTGTATGCAAACGTGATCTGTGGTACGACAGTACGGGTTTATTCCACCAACTACAGAAATGCACTATGTGACCCCAAAATTAGAAAATAGTTAATATAGTGGGACTTGACCTGCCAGAAAAAATACATTTTTCCTCCACTGAGCTACCAAAAAATAATTAGACTGATGTCCCAGGCAGGCTGGCACACATGCAGGTCACATGCTGTTCCAAGGACACTGCAGTTGCTAAAATGGCTGCCGACCCCCACCTCAGTATTAGATGGATTAAAAATTATTTTGCAGTATCACTGGGCTCAGGGCTGGGTAGAAATATGTAGCATAGCACCCTCAATAATTGCTGTAGTTTGAAGAGTTAACACCACCAAGTTCAACAGATTTCTTCTCTAATCTGTCCCTCACAGAAGCGGTAGCATCCTTTCCCTACACTGAGAAGAGCAGAGGGATGTGCGGGACTACGTGACTCCAGCTTTAATAAAGGCTGGGTCACATGCTGCACAAAAATTACACTGGATGTCACAGATATTTTTAGGATGCAAAAATATTATACAGGAGATGTAGCGCAGGTAATGTAACTGTCCGCAGCGGACACCATCTACGGAAAAATTATACTGGATGTCACTGATATTTTTAGTATGCACACACGTGAAACAAGAGATGTAGCGCAGATAATGTGGCTGTCTGCAGCGTCTACGGAAGCGTCTACAGAAAAAGTATACTGGATGTGACAGATATTTTTAGTATGCTCACACGTTAAACAGGAGATGTAGCTCAGATAATGTCGCTGTCCGCATGGTCTACGGAAAAAGTACACTGGATGTCACAGATATTTTTAGGATGTGCACATGTTAAACAGGAGACGTAGCGCAGATAATGTCGCTGTCCGCAACGTCTACGGAAAAAGTACACTGGATATCACAGATATTTTTAATATGCGCAAACGTTATACAGCAGGAGATGTAGCGCAAGTAATGTCACTGTCCGCAGCGTCTACAGAAAAAGTACACTAGATGTCACATATATTTTTAGGATGCGCAAACGTTATACAAGAGATGTAGCGTAGATTAAGTCGCTGTCTGCAGCGTCTGCAGAAAAAGTACACTGGATGTCACAGATAATTTTAGGATGCGCACATGTTAAACAGGAGATGTAGCGCAGATAATGTCGCTGTCCGCAGCATCTACGGAAAAATTACACTGGATGTCATAGATATTTTAAGGATGCACACACGTTAAACAGGAGATGTAGCGCATATAATGTCGCTGTCCGCAGCGTCTAAAGAAAAAGTACACTGGATGTCACAGATATTTTTAGGATGCGCACACGTTAAACAGGAGACGGTGCACACATAATGTCGCTGTCCGCAGCGTCTACGGAAAAAGTACACTGGATGTCTCAGATATTTTTAGGATGCGCACACATTAAACATGAGATGTAGTACAGATAATGTCGCTGTCCGCAGCGTCTACGGAAAAAGCACACTAGATGTCACAGATATTTTTAGGATACGCACATTTTAAACAGATGTTGCGCAGATAATGTCGCTGTCTGCAGCGTCTACGGAAAAAAGTACACTGGATGTCACATATATTTTTAGGATGTGCACACGTTAAACAGGAGATGTAGCGCAGATAATGTCGCTGTCCACATGGTCTACGGAAAAAGTACACCGGATGTCACAGATATTTTTAGGATGTGCACAGGTTAAACAGGAGATATAGAGCAGATATTGTCGCTGTCTGCAGCTTTACGGAAAAAGTACACTGACTGTCACAGATATTTTTAGGATGCGCATATCTTATACAGGAGATGTAGCGCAGGTAATGTAATTGTCCGCAGCGGACACCATCTACGGAAAAAGTACACTGGATGTCACAGATATTTTTAGGATGCGCTCACGATATACAAGAGATGTAGCGTAGATAATGTCGCTGTCCGCAGCGTCTATGAAAAAGTACACTGGGTATCACAGATATTTTTAGGATGCGAAAACGTTATAGAGGAGATGTAGCGCAGGTAATGTCAATGTCCGCAGCGTCTACGGAAAAAGTACACTGGATGTCACATATATTTTTAGGAATCTTAAAACGTTAGACAGGAGATGTAGCGTAGATAATGTCGCTGAAACAAACACAAGGGGGGGTGTTCAGTCAGCACTCCCTGTATGCAGGTGCACATAGCTATGGCAACTATACATACAAACACAGAAATGCACAGCACTCTGCAACAAGAGCTCTGCCCAAGATGGGAGCAATAAGAGGACATTAGTGATATCGTATGCAAACAGTGGAGACATTGGTTTACATTTTGATCAAAAGGTAGTAAGCCCACTCACCCCGACACGGTTGTCTCCTAGAGTGGGTACTAACGCTAAATCTGACCTGCTATGGGCCATGACAGCCACATAAAATCCTCCTAACGCTAAGTCCTACCTGTTATGGGCCACGACAGCCACACAAAATCCAGGGAGTGTGGGCCCAGCATGCATGCTGGGATAAACCGTACTCATTAACCCCTTCTGGTGCTGTAACAGCCTCCATTAGATCCAGGGATGCAGGTACCAACATGCATGCCGAGCCCACTGTGCACTCCTCCTGGAGCCAGATGGCTACTAGCAGGCAATGTGAGTACACATTCAGCCCTATACTCACTCTGATTAAAAACCATTTCTGTGTTTGTATGTATAGTTGCCATATCTACGTGCACCTGCATACAGGGAGTGCTGACTGAACACCCCCCCCTTGTGTTTGTTT
The DNA here is from genome assembly GCA_033119425.1 of Bufotes viridis. Taxonomy (NCBI): domain Eukaryota; kingdom Metazoa; phylum Chordata; class Amphibia; order Anura; family Bufonidae; genus Bufotes; species Bufotes viridis. Next base: position 302,500,896 of record CM065592.1, read on the forward strand.
CTGTTTAATATGAGTTGGAGGTGTGGCGACCTCCACTTCAGTCGTGCACACCTGACTAGTGTTTCTGCCCTAGATGCTGGTTTTTAATCAGAGTATAGGGCTGAATGTGTACTCACATTGCCTGCTAGTAGCCATCTGGCTCCAGGAGAAGTGCACAGTGGGCTCGGCATGCATGTTGGTACCTGCATCCCTGGATCTAATGGAGGATGTTACAGCACCAGAAGGGGTTAATGAGTACGGTTTATCCCAGCATGCATGCTGGGCCCACACTCCCTGGATTTTGTGTGGTTGTCGTGGCCCATAACAGGTAGGACTTAGCGTTAGGAGGATTTTATGTGGCTGTCATGGCCCATAGCAGGTCAGATTTAGCGTTAGTACCCACTCTAGGAGACAACCGTGTCGGGGTGAGTGGGCTTACTACCTTTTGATCAAAATGTAAACCAATGTCTCCACTGTTTGCATACGATATCACTAATGTCCTCTTATTGCTCCCATCTTGGGCAGAGCTCTTGTTGCAGAGTGCTGTGCATTTCTGTGTTTGTAGATAATGTCGCTGTTCGCAGTGTCTGCAGAAAAAGTACACTGGATGTCACAGATATTTTTAGGATGCGCACACGTTAAACAGGAGATGTAGCGCAAATAATGTCGTGGTCCGCAGCGTCTATGGAAAAAGTACACTGGATGTCGCAGATATTTTTAGGATGCGCACACGTTATACAAGAGATGTAGTGTAGATAATGTCACTGGCCGGAGCGTCTGCTGAAAAAACTGTATAGTTCGGGTTCGTACCAAATTTTGGGGTGTTCAGGTCCATTGTTTGGCGATTTCTTCCCGCTTTCTGAAGGGCTGCACAGCACCCAATCAGCAAGTGTTTTACTTCTTGCCGTAAGAAGCCATCACAGCCATGGCTACTAATGGCTGTGATTTCTCTGAGTGCAGCATGTGACCCAGCCTCTTTATAAGCTGGAGTCACGTACTGCCGCACGTCACTCTGCTGACTTGAGCTTATGGAGAGGATGCTGGTGCTGTGGGACAGAATAGGGCAGAAATCAGAAGAACCTGTGCTTCTTTAATCCACAAGATACAGCAAATAGAGAGGGAGGGAGCTTCAGCAATCCAACATTTCTGTACCCAGCCACTGCCAGGCAAATCTTTTTTTGTAATCCATCTGTTACTAAGGAGGTGCTCGTGGCCTTTTTAGCCACTGCAGTGTACTGCATGTGTGCCAGCCAGCCAGGGACATCAGCCTAATGCATACGACCGTTTGTGTTTTGCGGTCCGCAAACCGTGGATCCGCAAAACACGTAAGCTGCTCCGCAAATTGCGGAACGGAATGCGGCCATTGTAAGAATGCCTGCAAAATGGACAAGAATAGGACATGCTCTATTTTTTTTGCGGGGCCATGGAACGGAGCAATGGATGTGGACAGCACACGGAGTGTTGTCCGCATGTTTTGCGGCCCCATTAAAGTGAATAGGTCCGCGCCCGAGCCGCAAAATATGCGGCTCGGACGCGGACCAAAACCACGGCCGGTGGCATGAAGCCTAATCCTATTTTGTAGCTCAGAAGGAAAAAAACTTTTTTTTCTGGCTGCTCAAGTCCCCTATATTGCCTTTTGTATGTTTAAGGGGTGACATAGTCCATTTGTCTAGTCTGGTATCTGTGGTTCCACAGAGCACTTGTGTAAATAATGCACTAAACCGTATATTCCATTTCAGCTATCAAATAGTGCATTATTGTATTTTAATTAAAAAAAAAGTGGTCATCCTGTTCCACCAAGCCTACCTATTTTACATTTCTGCTGTGAAATACAGCATAAGTGTATTTTTTTGACAAAAAAGTGGAAATCGTGATCCACAAAGCATTTTGAAATACACCGCCTAAATACCGATTTCATATTACAGCTGAGAAATAGTGCATTATTCTTTTTTTGTGGGAAAAAAGCAAAATTCCTGCTCACAAAGCAGTTGTACATACACGGTATAAATACCTACATTTAATTTATAACAGTGAAAAACTGCATTTGTGATTTCTGGTGAAAAAATCTGTGACATAGTCCATTTGTCTAGTCTGGGACCAGTGGTTCCACAGAGCACTTTTGTATACTATGCACTAAACCTTATATTCAATTTCAGTTATCAAATAGTGCATCCTGATCCACCAAGCCTATTTTACACCGCCAAAATATATACAGTATTCTGCATACACCGTCCAACGACATATTTTATATTTCTGCAGGGAAATAGTGCTTCTTTGTTTTTTATAGAAAAAAAACCTTATTCAAGGTCCATCAAAACGTCTGAAATACCCATTCCAACCACCTATTTTACATTGCTACTGTGAAATACAACATAAGTGTATGTTTTTTGACAAAAAAGTGGTAATCCTGATCCACAGAGCATCTTGAAATACACCGCTTAAGTACCAATTTTTTTGTGAGAAAAAGCAACATTCTTGCTTCACAAGGCAGTTGTACATACACTGTATAAATATCTAATTTAAATTTACAGCAATAAAAGACAGCATTTTGGGGTTTTATTGAAAAAGGCTGTGTTTTAGGCCGAAAAAACAGTTGTGCATCCGTCTTTAAATAATAATTTACAATGTATAGCAGTTAAATACTGCATTTGTGAATTTTGGTGACCAAATCAGTGTTCTGGGTCCCCAAATCTGGTGTCCATACATTGTATAAATATCTACTGTTAATGTACAACAGTTAAAAACTTTTGGGGTTTTATTGAAAAAAGCCGTGTTTTAGTCTGAAAAAACAGTTTTGCATACAGCGTATCAATAATTAATTTCAATTTACAGCAGTAAAATACTAATTTTCTGTATTCTATTGCAAAAATACTTGTTCTTGTTCCACAAACCACTTGTGTATATAGCATACCCCCAAAAATTTTAGATTTCCGCATAGAAATTGAGAATTAGAGTATTTTGGGCCCAAAAAACATTATTCTGGGTCCGCAGAGCATTTTTATGACACGGGCACCGCCTTAGCGAACGTAATTGTCGACTAGTAGCAGGTAAATTGATACCGGAGAGAGACCAATCTTTCAGCTTGGTGGGTGAACACAAATAATGAGGAGAACATCAAATAAGGGACGTGGGCATGGTCGTGGTGGTGTTGGTGGAGCTCCTGTTGCTGGGAGAGGACGTGGCCGTTCAGCGCCAACTACCGCTACAAGTCAAGCACCTTCCTCTGGTGCAAGTAGGCGACAGAATCTGCAGCGTTATTCATTAGGCCCAAATGCCGCTCTATGGATGGTGAAGCCAGAACTTGTACAGGCGATAGTAGATTGGGTGGCTGATAGTGCCTCCAGTTCCTTCACAGTATCTAACACCCTTCCTTCACAGTATCTAACACCCAGTCCTCTGCAGAAAGCTCAGAGTTGGCACCTGCAGCCCATGCCATCAGTCTTCCACCTCACCCCCTTGCAAATCAGCCAAGCAGTCAGAGCCCCAAATCATGCAGGAAAGTCTCATGCTTTTTGATGACTCTGTTGGCAGGGTTTCCCCGGCCCATCCACTTAGCCCTGCCCCAGAAGAGGAAGACCTTGAATGCACTTATGCTCAAACACTTTTGTTGCAGGATGAGAACATGGGAATACCGCCGCAAAACGTCTCTGATGATGACGAAACACAGGTGCCAACTGCTGTGGCTTTCTACAATGTGCAGACCGACGAGGAGGGCTGGGGTCATGAATGGGTGGAAGATGATGTGGAGGATGATGAAGTCCTAGACCCAGACTAGACTGAAGGTCATGCTAGTGAGGCGTTCAGTTCTGAGGAAGAGGAGGTGGTGGCACAGAGGCAACAGCACAGCAAAAGAGGGAGTAGGGTGCAAAAGCACAGTGGCCGTTCCAGAGACAGTACGCCTGCTACTGTCCACCGGACCCTGGCACCGAGCACACCAAGGCCTGCTCCAAGGAGTTCATTGGTGTGGCAGTTCTTCACACAATGTCCTGACGACAAGACACGAGTGGTTTGGATGTTGTACCATCAGAGCGAGGCATAAACGTTTTTAACCTGAGCACAACCTGCATGACCAGACATCTACATGCAAAGCATGAACTGCAGTTGAATAAACACCTTAAAAACAAGGAACTCTCTCATGCTCCTCCTGCTCCCTCTTCTGCTGCTGGCTCGGCCTCTCCCTCCACCTCTGGCTTCACCATGGCACCCGGCGACCAGCAAACAGAGGATGTTCCACCAACACCACCACATACGACACCATCACCACGCATCTCCACCATGTCACACGGCAGCATTCAGCTGTCCATCTCCTAAACATTGGAGAGAAGGAGGAAATACCCATCTACCCACCCTCGAGCCCTGGCCCTGAATGCTAGCATTTTAAAATTACTGGCCCTTGAAATTCTGTCATTCCGTCTGGTGGAGATGGACTGTTTCAAACAGCTGATGGTGGTGGCTGTCCCCCAGTATGTTGTTCCCAGCCACTACTTTTCCAGGCGAGCCATCCCTTCCCGACACAACCAAGTGGAGGATAAAATCAAGTGTGTACTGCCAACGCCATCTGTGGCAAGGTCCACATAACCACAGATATATGGACCAGTAAGCACAGCCAGGGTCGATATATCCACCTAACTGCACACTGAGTAAAGATAGTGGCGGCTGGGCCTGAGGCGGATAGCGGTTTGACATATGTCCTTCCACCACCGAGGATCTCAGGGCATTATTGGTTGCCTTCTGGTGCTTCTTCCTCCTACTCCGCATCATCCTCCTCCTACTCCTCTTCTACCACCCCCACATCTGGTCATCAAAAGAACCTCACCCCCAACTTCAGCACAGCCCGGGGTAAATGTCAGCAGGCAATTTTAAATCTTATGTGTTTGGGTGACAAACCCCACACCGCACAGGAGCTTTGTTTGGAGGGGCATAGAACAGCAGACTGATGAGTGGTTGCTGCCGGTGAGCCTCAAGCCCTGCCTGGTGGTGTGCGATAATGGGTGAAATCTCGTTTCAGCTCTGGGACTAGCCAGTTTGACGCACATCCCTTGCCTGGCGCATGTGCTGAATCTGGTGGTGCAGAAGTTTCTTAAAAACTAACCAGACATGTCAGAGCGGCTGCTGAAAGTGCGGTCTGTATGTGCTCGCTCTGTGGCTCAGAGGGTGGGTTCCTGCACCAGCAGAGGCTAGGTACACATCTGGACAGCCAGGGCATACTTCTGGCGGACAAGGAGGAGAAGGATGAGGTAGAGGAGGAGGAACCGGTTTAACTGCAGGGTGGCACCCTACGCACCTCAGGGCCTTCACGCCCAACGACAGCAGAGTTGCCCACATTTTAACTTGTGCTGACTACTGGGTTGCCACCCTGCTGGATCCCCGGTACAAGGACAACGTGCCCACCTTAATTCCCGCACTGGAGCGTGATAGGAAGATGCGTGACTACAAGCGCACGCTGGTAGACTCGCTACTCAGGGCATTCCCAACTGACACGTGGGGACAAGTGGAAGCACAAGGCGAAGGCAGTGGCGGAGGAGGAAGAGGTCGCCAACGCAGCTGTGTCACGGCCACAGACAGCATAGTTAGCATGGCCGAGATGTGGAAAAGTTTTGTCACCGCGCCACAGCAAACTGCTCCACCAGCTGATAGGGAACGTGTTAGCAGGAGGCAGCATTTCAACAACATGCTGGAACAGTACATGTGCACACGCCTCCACATACTGACTGATGGTTCTGCCCCATTCAACTTCTGGGTCTCCAAATTGTCCACATGGCCAGAGCTTGCCCTTTATGCCTTGGAGATGCTGGCCTGCCCTGCGGCCAGTGTATTGTCTGAACGTGTATTTAGCACGGCAGGGGGCGTCATTACAGACAAACGCAGCTGCCTGTCCACAGCCAACGTGGACAAGCTCACGTTCATTAAAATGAACCAGGCATGTATCCCACAGGACTTGTCCGTACCTTGTGCAGAATAGACATTTATAACTGCCTCGCCCTCAACCATACATTCTTGTACTCCAGGGCACTTCATTATTGAATCCTCTTTTTTTAATTGTACCATTATTTTGGGGGCAACCCCAAGTTGAATGAACCTCTCCTCTGTCTACATTTCAGCTAATCGACTGATGCTTTGGTGCATGATATTAACCTCTTTTTACTGTCAAATGACTTATTCTCTGTCTGGGTGTCAGGGGTCTATATTTTGTTTAATCGCCTGCCGTATTGGTAGGAGACATTAAACTCTTTTTGCTGAAAAATGACCTCTCCTCTGTCTGAGTGTCAGGGGCCTATATTTCGTTTAATCGCCTGCTGCATTGGTGGGAAACATTAACTCTTTTTACTGTCACATGATTTCTCCTCTGTCTGGGTGTCAGGGGCCTATATTTCGTTTAATCGCCTGCTGCATTGGTGAGAGACATTAACCACTTTTTGCTGACAAATGACCTCTCCTCTGTCTGGGTGTCAGGGGCCTATATTTTGTTTTATCGCCTGCTGCATTGGTGGGAGTCCTCACACACAGGCAGGCCATGCAACTGCAATATGCATATAAAGGGAAAAAAAAGCAAACTAATGTAGCAGCCCTAAAAAGGGCTTTTTGGGGTGCTGTCAGGACGCTGTCCTTACAGCAGAGATCAGATGAGTCTTTCAGGACTGGAGTGGACACTGAATTCACTAGCCTAGCTATCGATTTCCCAATTAAATCAGCAGCAACTACACTCTCCCTCCTCTCACTAAGACTGCAGCTTCAGAATGAATCTAAAATGGATGCTGTGCAGGAGGTTGGAGGGTCTGGGAGGGAGGGTATGCTGCTGATTGGCTGGAATGTGTCTGCTGACTGTGAGGTGCAGGGTCAAAGTTTGCTCAATGATGATGTATAGGGGGCGGACCGAACATCGCATATGTTCGCCCGGCAGAGGCGAACGCGAACAAGCTATGTTCGCCGGGAACTGTTCGCCGGCGAATAGTTCGGGCCATCTCTACAGGTAAGTATTTCCCTTCAGTGTAAGGCCATAGCTATATTAGCTGTAAGCCTTACACCAATTGGCTGGCCGGAACACGTGATACAAGTTCATATAGGAGCTGAGGTCCGGCGCTAGGATCATTCAGCGTCAGGGAGAGCAGACAGTAGGCAGGGACAGATAGCGTTTTGCTCTAAACTTACTGATTTTACGCCAAAAACCTTATTAAAAGACCAAACAGTCCCTTTAAGGACTACAGTGTATGTTTGACAGCAGTGTAGCATTTTTTTTTTTTTTAATCGGGTTTGATTCAGCACTATCAGGGACAGGCATCATCAGGAAGTGACAGATAGTGCAGGGCTTGAAAATCGCTTTTTTAAGTACCCAAACTTCTAAAAAACATAAAGATTTCAGAATAATGACATCTACAATACGCCATCATAAAGCAGTGTGTTGGGCAGACATTATAAAAAGGGGCTTATTCACTACAGTGTGCCTGCTACTGAGATATACACTCCACCATCATAAAGCAGTGTGTTGGACAGACATTATAAAAAGGGGCTAATTTACTACAGTGTGCCTGCTACTGAGATATACAATGCATCATCATAAAGCAGTGTGTTGGGCCGACATTATAAAAAGGGGCTTATTCACTACAGTGTGCCTGCTACTGAGTTATACACTGCACCATCATAAAGCAGTGTGTTGGGCAGACATTATAAAAAGGGGCATATTCACTACAGTGTGCAAGCTACTGAGATATACACCGCACCATCATAAAGCAGTGTCTTGGGCTGATATTATAAAAAAGGGCTTATTCACTACAGTGTGCCTTCTAGTGAGATATACACAGCACCATCAGAGAAATTATTTTTTTCTGGGGAAATTAACCTAACTTGTGACACATCTCTCCACACAGATGTGTCACAAGTAACCGTTATATTAATTACTCCAGCAGTGAGTAATTTATATTTTGGCCATAGTTAACTAGTTTTGGGCACATCTGTGTGTGCGCTTAGGCCACAACAGTATTCCATTGGAGAATACATTTTATTTGGGACAAATTTGTATCCAATATAGAACTATATCCGAATACAGTGTGTATATTAAAAATTACATTTTCTTGGGCCTAGTATAGTGGCCAAAATCTTTTTTTTTTTTTTTTTGTATCCAATACCGAACTGCATCTCAATACAGTGTGCATATTAAAAATGTCATGCTCTTCGGAATAGTGTAGTGCCCAAAATCTGTATTTTTTTGTATCCAATACCAAACTACATCTCAATACAGTGTGTATATTAAATATTACATTCTCTTGTGCCTAGTGTAGTGGCCAAAATCTGTATTTTTTTGTATCCAATTGCGAACTATATCTCAATACAGTGTGTATATTACAAATTCAATTCAATATCCTGTGCCTAATTTCCTGTTAGAAATTTGTTGCATTTTGCTTCCAATACTGAACTGTATCTGAATACAGTGTGTATATTACAAATTCCATAATCTTGGGCCTAGAATAGTTTCCCAAATCAGTTTTTTCCTGTATCCAGTACCGAAGTGCATCTCAATACAATGTGTATCTTAAAAATTACATTCTCTTGGGCCTAGTGTAGTGGCCAAAATATGTATTTTTATTTTTTTTTCACCAAAATTTTATTACGTTTGAATATTTTATACATACATCTACGTGCACAGACACGAAAATGTTGTCATAAAATTGCGCAACATAGACATTATCATATAACATAGACAAAATAACCTTCATAGCAGGTATAACATTTATAACTTTCTGCCAACCATGCATAGCAAGACATGTTCAGAAATAAACGAGTCAGAAAAAGAGGGAACACCTCGATGACGAGTCAATTCACATCCCGTAGACACTAGCTCATGAACGTAACTGCAGCCTACCTAGTGAGTTCTTTAATTGTTCTGTTAGATACCACTGGATCAGCGAAAAGGGTCTGATTACTCTATCTAATTCTTCCTGGGAGAGAAAGTGGAGCAAAAAATTGCGCCATTTCACAATAAGCTTTTTAACACTACGTTCCTTATGCCTCTCCGCTTCCCTGCGCTCCAAGGCCAACAAGGCTTTTAAATCCAGCAAAATGGTTTCCCCAGTAGGGGCACGTGGCTGCAGCCAGTTTCGTAGCAAGGCACGCTTGGTCACCATACAGAACGCATGGAAAAGGACAGGCAAGTTCTTCTCCTCCCGGCCATCAGAACCCGAATCCTCCCAATAGTGAAACAAGTATGTCATAGGGGACAGCGGAATATCTCGTTTCCATAGAGTTTTGATGAATTGTGCTATCCTCTCCCAAAGCGCAACTGAAACTGGACAGGACCACAAACCGTGAAACAGGTCCATGCTGGGAGCCAAACATTTAGGGCAACTGGTAATTCTATCAGGCATTTCCGGCGTACGCGGAAAATTAAAGGCGTAAACCGCGTTGTGCAGTATTCTAAAGTGTGTGTCATGCCAGGATTCATTCAAAATGGCATTTCTCACGGAGTTCCAATCCTTCCAATCCTGCTCCCCTAAGATCCTACCCCATTTGTGGAAGGCCTGGAGTGACACCCCATCCCCAACAAACTCTCTAATTTGAGAATATAATGATGAGATTGATTCCAGGCCCGAATTCCTGGTCAGAATCTTGTCAAATGTATTAGGTTTAGCTTCATTGATCACATTAAGTAACCTAGACTTTAGGAAATTCTGGACCTGAGCGTACTGAATAGACTGGAAGGGGCCCAGGTTATACTTCTCCACTACTTCCTTTTGTGACAACCACCGGCCCTCTCCGGGGTGCATCATATGATGCGCTATTGTAATCCCTTTAGTCCTCCATTCTCTGAAAAGAATGTTAGTTCTTCCCAACTCGAACTCGGGATGGAGCCATAACCCCAGGTGCTTAGAAATTCTTTGACTCAAACCAAAGAGCTTCGTAAGTGCTTTCCAAGCTGCCTAGGTATGCCTAAATACCACAGAGCACCGGAGATGTTTAGGTAAGTTTGTCATAGCAGTGTGCAGCAGAGTGCATGGATCCCAAGGGGCACAAAGATTCTTCTCTAGAATAAGATCCGAGTGAAAAGAGGATCCCCTAACCCAATCAATTATGTGCCGAAAAAGGCAGGCCAAATTGTATAATCTGACGTCGGGTAGATTCATGCCCCCTTTGGCCCTTAGGGCCATCAACTTTTTCACCGCAATCCGGGGCCTCTTTCCCTGAAAGATGAAGTGTGTTATTGCCGCATACAGCTTGGAAATGTCTACATGTTTGATCAGGAGGGGAAGGGTCTGTAGCGGATATAGGAGTTTCGAAAAACTCATCATTTTGACTAGATGTATCCTTCCCAGCAACGACAGGGGTAGATTATGCCATTTTTGAAGTTCCTGCACTATCTTACGGAGCAAAGGAGCATAACTCAGCGAATATAGAGAGTCCGTTTTATGGCCTATTTTAATCCCAAGTTATGTAATAGCATCTCGCGCCACTGGTATGCCACATATGGTGGAGTTTGGGGCTGGTCTCCCCCCCCCCTCAAGGGTAAAATCGCGCACTTTGCCAGATTCAACAAATATGTATTTTTTTGTATCCAGTACCAAACTATATCTCAATACAGTGTGTATATTAAAAATTACATTCTCTTGGGCCTAGTGCAGTGGCCAAAATCTATTGTGTTTTCTATCCAATACTGAACTGCATCTCAATACAGTGTGTATATTAAACATTACATTCTCTTGGTCCTAATTTACTGTTAGAAATTTGTTGCTTCCAATACTGAAGTATATCTGAATACAGTGTGTATATTACAAATTCCATTCATCTGGGCCTTGTAAAGTGTCCACAACCTGTGGGTTTTTGTATCCAATACTGTCCTGCATCAGAAAACTGTGTCTTTAGCGGACAGTATAACAATCTGCACCACATCTACAGACAAAACCATTAATATGAAGATGGCGTGCACAAAGGGAGGGGAAAGTGGGCGTGATGATAATGGTTCACGCAGAGGCCTTGGACCTGGGCTCAATGAAACAGAGTTAAAATAATGTAGCAGAGGGCCTCCAGGTGCGTTAACCCTCTAAAACAGTGAAGGCAATGGACACCCTTTTAGAGACTGATTTCCCAAACTGCATCTACAAACACACTTGTTTATCGCAAAGTGCCCACACAATCATTTACCCTGAATACTACAGTCCAATATAGTATATCTTCCTTATTATTAAGCTATAGTAGCAAGCCTACAGTCAATTGGCTGCTTGTGCCATTTATGGCGTACATGGCGCTGATGATTGGCAGGAAAAGTGTAAGGCATATTGGTGCACCACAGACTTTTTCAAGGGTAAGGACTCTGAGTATCACCTCTGCACCTGTGCAAGAGTTTCGCTGACCCTATAAAACATTATTTTGCCAGGGCAGCCTAAAAAGCATGTTAATATGATGGAGGAGAGGGAGGAGAAGGACGAGAAATAGAAAATTGAACCATATAACCTTTTCAGTGGTGGCATGTGAATACAGTGTATTCATGTACATTACAAACACATTTAAAATGCCTTTATTTTCAGCCTCTTTCATCTGGTGTAATAGAGAAGTCAGGGGCAATCCAGGCCTGGTTAATTTTTATAATGGTCAACCTGTCAGCATTTTCAGTTGACAAGCGCATGCACTTATCTGTTATTATGGCCCCAGTAGCACTAAATACCCGCTGTACCAAAACGCTGACGGCAGGGCAGGCCAGCACCTCTGAGGCATAAAGAATGCAAACTGAGGGTGGTCTGGCTATCACTCTGTGTACTGTGTTTGACTTCTTGTTGGTTATGGTTTGAGATACAGTTTATGATTAGTGAAGAGCGGCAGGGGCAATATTCGAATTCGCGATATTTTGCGAATATTTGGGCGAATATTCGCCATATATTCGAAAATTCGCAAATTTGTAATCTCCAGTCATTATTTTCTTGACTGCGAAAATTCGCATAAAAATTAGCATAAAATTAGCATAAAAATCCGCATGAACTGGCATTTAAAAGGTATTTTTTAAATGCCAGTTTATGCAAATTTTTATGCAAATTCTATGCAATTTTTTATGCAAATGTATGCGTGTTTTTTTTGCGAATTTTCGCAATTAGAAAATAATGACATTATTTTCTTGTTTTTGAAAATTTGCATATAAAAAATTCGCATAAAACGAATATTCGCAATTGCGAATATATTTTGCGATATTCTAAATATTCGCGAATTCTCGAAGTGCCGATATTCGCAATTAAATTCGCAATTCGAAAATTCATGATCAACACTATTTATGATTAGTGTGTTTGTTATGTATTTTGTTATTTAGGAGTTATTCAACAGGCCATGCCATTGTTTTACCACCACTGTTGTCTGTTATGTTTGCATTTTATAGTAATGTGTAAGTTTTGGATGAGGTTTTAGTCAATACAGTGTACAGGCCAGGCCCTCCAAGGCATAGAGTGCAAGTTTGTGGCACGTGTCCAGCTTAGACATCCAATAGTTGTAAGGCACAGAGGGATCACTGAGGACGCTGACACGGTCTGCTATGTACTCCTTCACCATCTTCCAAAATGTTTCCCTCCTTGTGACACTAGGCCCACGCCTTGTGCCTCTGTTGGAACTGCGGTGTGTGTCCCTCATCTTCCCTCCTGGGTTGCCCAAGGAACTACGTACTCTGCCTCCAGTGTTATCACATGGAAATTTTCTAAGCAATTTTTATACAAGTGCATTCTGTTATTGCATCGTTTTGCTCGTCCTCTCCACCACAGGAATGAGAGATGACAAGTTCTCTTTGTAGGGGGGGTCGATAAGGGTGAACAACCAGTAATCCGTGTTGTCTAACATGCGTGTAACGCACGGGTCGTGGAAAAGGCAGCCTAACATGAAGTCAGCCAAGTGTGCCAGATTCCCAACAGGCAAGACTTCGCTGTCGTCATCAGGAGGATAACTCTCATTCGCCTTATCCTCTTCCTCCTCTCCTGCCCATCTATGCAGAACAGATGAATAAACCTGCTATTGTTACTACCCTCTGTAGTGTAGGTAATTGTCTATTGCTCCCCCTCATCATCATTATCATCATCATCCAATTCACACTGAGAAGCCGAACTGATAGTGTTCTGGCTATCACCCTGTAAAATGTCTTCCCCCTAGTTCCACCTCTTCCACATGTGAAGCGTCCGCCTTCATCGTTAGCAGCCAGCGTTTCACTAGACACAGAAGTGGTATGGTTAGGCTGATAATAACGGCATCGCCACTCACCATCTGTGTTTATCCCTCAAAGTTGCGTAAAACCTCACAGAGGTGAGACATACAAGATCATGTTGCAGCTGGTATTCCACTACTACCCTCTGCTGCTCACAAAGCCTGGACCACATGTAGAACGTAGAGTTCCAGCGTGTGCTCACGTCGCACAATAGTCTGTTAGCTGGCAAAAGCAAACGCTGCAGCAGTGTTTTAAAACCGACGGCAGCAGTAGATGACTTTCGGAAATGGGCACACACATGGTGCACCTTCACCAGTAGATCAGACAAAATGGGGTAGGTTGGGAGAAAATTGAGAACACGTGGCCTAGGCATGGTATGGCCGGATCCCGGACAGTAAGGTGGGATCCACATGGTAATATAAGAATTTGTACAATGTACAATTTTCCCTTCTTCACTGGGCAGAGGTTGTTTGTCTGCCTCTGTGATGGCCCTGATTCGCTGAGGGCTGGGCCTGTTATGTTCCAGGGTTGGATTTTTTATATTATGTTTTGAGTTTGAGTTTCTGACTAGACTGTAAAATAAAATATGTTATGGTTATTTATGAGTTCTTAAAAAGTTCATGCCATTAGTTTAACTCCACTCTTGTGTGTTAGGTTTTTAGTTATATTAATGTATAAGTTTGGGATGTTTATTGTGCTTGGTACATATATGCTGTATGATTGCCATGTGTGTGAGCTTGCCGAGCTGCAAAGCTGCCAATAAGTTATGGCCATTATCAGACACAGCCAACCTTGTCCCGCATACCCTGCCATAGCTCTGTGGCGGTGTGCTTTTTGTCACTCAAGCAAATGAATTTCAGCAAGGCCTGTTGCCGCTTTCCCATGTAAATTTAGAGTTTGCAGTGGAGGAGGACGAGGTGGTTGCGGAGGAGAAGAAGGGGGGGGGGGGGGTTTGCAGCCGCAAATGTAGGTGGTGGCAGAAATCCTCATAGAAGTACTGCCTGCAGTCCTTGGCGTTGGTGGCACCTGTGCCATCCCAGGGTCCGACTCGCTAACGGCCTACACAAGGTTCACCCAGTATGTCGTCACAGAAATGTAGCGTCCCTGGCCAAAAGCACTTGTCCGTGTGTCCATCGTTAAGTGGACCTTCCCAAAAACTGCGGTGGTTAGGGCACGGGTGATGTTCCGGGACACACATAAGTGCTGTTGTAATGCAGGGATGGGGCACCATGAACAATAGTGGCGGCTGGGGACTGAGTAACGAAGGACGGCCACCACCATGAGGCTTAGGAACTTAAAACACGAATCAAAAGGCTACGTAGTTTTGGTTTAAAAGCAGCAGTCCTGTAGAAGAGTAGGTCCCACTCCTTAACAATGAAAAGTACAAATAGGAAAGCCAGGTCCGCGCTATTCTCAGAGCACCACAAATGTCACTCCAGGTAACCTTTTCTTTTTCTTTAAGACAGAAGTATGGTCCACGCTTCCAATACCGACTGAATGTCACATTTCCAGAAGACCTTTTGGAATTAAAAAGACCACATAGCGCAATACTGCATAGGATATGTGATAACAATTTGCTTTATTCTACTTACAAAGTATCTTCTCATAAAATCACAAAACAGACAACAGATCCCCGCTGTGCAGGTGCACGCCCGACCCGGGTTTCGCCCTTTGGGCTTCTTCAGGGGCTGTCCAATCAATACTGCACGGGTTACTGATAAAACCACCGTGCACTCTGCATTACTTCCGGGATAGTTACTTCTGTATAATCGCGGGCAACCTCGATAAAAGCAGTGAATAATCCGTGATAAATGTTGGGGGAGTACTCGAAACAGCGAAACAGGGCACACAGGTCTCGCACTGAGGCCCAGTTATTGGTGGTGAAGTGGTGCTTTTCCGCAGTGCAACTGAACCGTGCGTGCTGCAGCTGAAACTCGACTATGGCATGTGCAAGGTGGAGTTCCACCTGGTGGGCACGTCGCATATGAGGCGGTGAGCGGGAAGGCCGAAGTTACGCTGTAATGCAGAGAGGCGAGCAGCAGCAGAATGTGAACGCCGGAAGCGCGTAAAGACGGCCCGCACTTTTTGCAGCAGCTCTGACATGTCGGGGTAGTTGTGAATGAATTTCTACACCATCAAATTAAGCAGATGCGCCCGGCAAGGAATGTGCATCAAACCGGCTAGTCCCAGAGCTGTGACGAGATTTCGGCCATTATCGCACACCACCAGGCTGGGCTTGAGGCCCACCGCACCAGCAGGAACCACTTGTCGGTCTGTTGTTCAGTACCCCGCCACAACTCCTGCGCGGTGTGGGGCCTGTCCCCCAAACATATGAGTTTCAGAACAGCCTGCTGACGTTTACCCCGGGCTGTTCTGAAGTTGGTGGTGAAGGTGTGTGGATGACTGGATGAGCAGGTGGAAGAAGAGGAGGAGGAAGCCAAGTAGGAGGAGGAGGCTAGAGGAGGCAAAGAATGATGTCCTGTGATCATTGGTGGCAGAAAGACGTGCGCCAAAGAGCTCTCCGCCTGGGGCCCAGCCGCCACTACATTTACTCAGTGTGCAGTTAGGGAGATATAGCGTCCCTGGCCGTACTTACTGGTCCACGTATTTGTGGTTAGGTGGACCTTGCCATAGTTGGCGTTGTGCAGTGCACACTTGATTTTATCGGATACTTTGTTGTGCAGGGAAGGCACGGCTCTCTTGGAGAAGTAGTGGCGGCTGGTGGGAACAACATACTGTGGGACAGCCATCCCCATCAGATGTTTGAAGCTGTCTGTGTCCACCAGCCTGAATGACAGCATTTCAAAGGCCAATAGTTTAGAAATGCTGGCATTCAGGCCCAGGGTTCGAGGGTGGGTAGGTGGGAATTTACGCTTTCTCTCCAAGGTTTGTGAGATGGAGAGCTGAACGCTGCCGTGTGACATGGTGGAGATGCTTGGTGACGGAGGGGGTGGTGTTGGTGGCACATCCTCTGTTTGGTGGGCGGCTGGTGCCAACATTCCTCCCAAGGAGGAGGAAGAGGCCGAGGCAGCAGCAGAAGAGGGAGCAGGGGAAGCCTGAGTGAGTTCCTTGTTTTTAAGGTGTTTACTCCACTGCAGTTCATGCTTTGCATGTAGATGCCCGGTCATTCAGGTTGTGCTAAGGTTCAGAACGTTAATGCCTCACTTCAGGCTCTGATGGCACAGCGTGCAAATCACACGGGTCTTGTCGTCAGCACATTGTTTAAAGAAGTGCCATGCCAGGGAACTCCTTGAAGCTGCCTTTGGGGTGCTTGGTCCCTGGTGGTGGTGGCCAGTAGCAGGCGAACTCTCTTGGCGGCGGCTGTTCTGCTTTTGCCCCCTGCTTTCTCTTTTTCTACGCAGTTGGTTCAGTCTCACCTCTGGCTCTTCCTCTGAACTATGAAAGTCAGTGGCACGACCTTCATTCCATGTGGGGTCTAGGATCTCATCGTCCCATGCATCGTCTTCCACACAGTCTTCCTCCCTGACCTCCTGTTCAGTCTGCACATCGCAAAAAGATGCAGCAGTTGACACCTGTGTTTCGTCATCATCAGAGACGTACGGACTTCGATGAGGTGATATTCCCATGTCCTCATCATCAGGAAACATAAGTGGTTGTGCGTCAGTGCATTCTATGTCTTCCACCACTGGGAAAGGGCTAGGTGGATTCCCTTGGGAAACTCTGCCAGCCGAGTCTTCAAACAGCATAAGAGACTGCTGCATAACTTGAGGCTCAGACAGTTTCCCTGATATGCATGGGGGTGATGTGACAGACTGATGGGCTTGGTTTTCAGGTGCCACCTGTGCGCTTTCTGCAGAGAGTCCACTAACACCACCACGACCATGTCTGCGTCCACGTCCCTTACTAGATGTTTTCCTCATTGTTACCATTCACCACAATAAAAAAAAAATTATTTGGCCCATTGTATTGAATTCAAATTCAGGCCTTTTTTTACAGGCACCTAACACTATCTGGCTATCTATTTATGTACCGTATACACTAATCCAGGCACAGCAGTAACCACAGATTTAGGGGAATATCAATTGTAGGCCTAGTATTTAGGCCCTGGATGAAAGGTATCCTTTTACGGACAGATTTACACTTTGAGATGCACAGTAGCGTGTGAAAAAATATATAGGATTATGCTTTCAGCACTTGTATTTTAACACTTTGTGTAATATACCCTTTAACGGAAAGAAATACACTTAGAGATGCAAAATAGTGTGTGCAAATGTAGAGGATTATGCTGTATTTCAACACTTACTGTAATATATCCTTTAACGGAAAGAAATACACTTGGAGATGCATGATGAATGTAATATACCCTTTTACGGACAGATTTACACTTGGCCTGCAACAGCTGGAACACCAGATTTGGGGTATTGCTAATTTGGCAATTGAATTTCTCCCCAGAACAAAATATATCCTTTGCCCGACACTATTAAACTTGGCCAGCCACTGCTAGGACACCAGATTTAGTGGATTACTATTTTGGCTATTGAATTTCACCCAAGAACAAAATATATCCTTTGCCGGACACTATGAAACTTGTCCAGTCACAGCTTGAACACCAGATTTGCTGTATTTATATTTTGGCAATTGAATTTCACCGCAGAAAATAATAAATCCTTTGCCAGACACTATTAAACTTGGCCAGCCACAGCTGCGACACCAGATTTACGGTATTTCTATTTTTGCAACTGAATTTCACCCCAGAAAAGAATATATCCTTTGACGGACATTATGAAACTTTTCCAGTCACAGCTGGAACACCAGATTTACGGGATTTCTATTTTTGCAACTGAATTTAACCCCAGAAAAAAATATATGCTTTGCCGGGCACTATTAAACTTGGCCAGCCACAGCTGAAACCACTGATTTACGGTATTGCTATTTTGGCAATTGAATTTCACCTCAGAAAATTATCGATCCTTTGACGGACATTATGAAACTTTTACAGTCACAGCAGGAACACCAGATTTAGGGGATTGCTATTTTGGCAATTGAATTTCACCCCAGAACAAAATATATCCTTAGCCGGACACTATTAAACTTGGCCAGCCACTGCTGAAACCACTGATTGATGGTATTGATATTTTGGCAATTGATTCAACTTAAAATTGTGGATATATTTCTCTCTTCGGTATCTGTGCTCTCACTTTAAGTAATTTAAGCACTTTATGATCTCTCTGAGAGGTATATCTGAGGCATTACCAATAGTTTTACTTGCTCAACTTGGTTTGCAGTTGCTCTATACAATTGCTTTGAGCAGTTTGTTTGAACTATTTGCAGATTGCTTTTATGAGTTAAGTAGTTCAAAGTTTGGTGATTAGACATTGCTATTTGCAATTTGGAGATTGCTATTTGGTGGAACTGCAAGTAAACACATATAACCAGTTCAGTATATAGTTTTAATCACTACATTAAGAATAGGAACATTATATAACTGTTCTAAATACCTATTTTGGCCTATTTGCTTCCATAAAAGTCAGCTCTGACTGGAGTAAATGTCTGTTCAGCTTCTCTCCTCTGGTCTAATGATTCTAGCAGCTCCTGCTAGGGAATTTCCCACACAGGCTGAATGTGAGGCTGGCTGTGATTGGCCAAGACTCCTGCTCAGTGTGAGAATGTGAAAATCACACTGTTTCTATAACAAATACTCAGTTACCTTTTCTTTATCGACCTCTTTTAGAGCTTTCTTCAATTCATTCTTTGCTCCGACAAAATTATATCCTTGGTCAGATCTGAGCTCCCTGACAGTACCTCTAATGGCTATAAAACAGGTGTTGATAATTGCGCCAGTTGACATATCTTCTAACATTTCCAGTTGAATTGCTCTGGAGCTTAGGAATGCAAATATTAGTCCATATCTCTTGTACTCCTTGCGGTTCTGCTTGGTGATAAATGGGCCAAAACAATCCATTCCGCTATAAAGAAATGGTGATGGGTTTACACGATCTGCCGGTAAATCTGCCATGACTTCATGGGATGGAAGAGATTCTGGCTCCTATCCCCTCTAACCCTTTTACCCCTTGACCAATAAAAACACAACAACTGGACTTGGTATAAAGGCCGTAGCGGCAATTTATTAACTCAACTATAAATAAATACCATACTTTTAACATATATTTTAACCAATTTTAACCTTAATAAGACACCAAGGGATCCTAGAAGGAAATTTAAGCATCCGGTCCATGTTTTACTCTACCTTTTATCCTCGGCCGCACTCTCCGACCCAAGGGCCCCAAATCCACGAACTTATACCCCTACAAGGCTATTAGCCCCATCAGGTTCCCCCAGTTTTCCATTTACCACGAAAACCTCATAGATGCACGCCGTAAAAGATAAAGCCATGCACCTATACCAAATTATTGCCTCCCAGGATCCCCTTTTTTACTGCCCGCTACGACAATGAAGCAACACATAAGGGAGGGCAGGTGGACAACTTCTACCCACGCTTTCTGCAATGACCAAGCTCCTCCCCTATCCTCTAAACCCCCAGCCCCATAAAGCGAACCACCCCTTCCTCTTCCCCTACCAGACACTCCTCTCCTATAACAATTAACCCTATCCGCCACTTCCTTCCACCTAAGTCAAGCTGTATTTTGCTACGGCTGAGCCCCGCTCCATTGCTTTTCTGACTTCATGGGATGGAAGAGATTCTGGCTCCTATCCCCGCTAACCCTTTTACCCCTTGACCAATAAAAACACAACAACCGGACTTGGTGTAAAGGCCATAGCGGCAACTTATTAACTCAATCATAAATAAATACCATACTTTTAACATATATGTTAACCAATTTTAACCTTAATAAGACACTGAGGGATCCTAGAAGGCAATTTGAGCATCCAATCTGTGTTTTAATCCACCTTTTACCCTCGGCCGCACTCTCTCCGACCCAAGGGCCCCAAATCCATGAACTTATACCCCTGAAAGGATATTAACCCTATCAGGGTCCTCTAGTTTTCCATTTACCACCAAAACCTCATAAATGCACGCCATAAAAGATAAAGCCATGCACCTGTACAAAATTATTGCCTCCCAGGATCCCCTTTTTTACTGCCACCAGACGAACATAGGTGTCACCTCACCTATGCTCGTCCCTCCACACCTTCAAAGCCACTTCCAAACCATCTCGCAAGCATAACGCCCACATGTCAATCCCAATCTCGTTAAGATGGACTGCATGAGACCTCAAAAACAACTGGGACGCATCCTCCAATTCCTTATGCCGAACAACAAACCCACCATGCCGCTTCACGAACCGGCTCACCCCATTATTGACCTTCGCCCTAGCTCTGTTCAACTTCTCCACTGAACGCGCCATCCGCCAAACTCTCCTCGCCACTATATCCGACCACACCACCAACAAGGACGTAAAATCCGCCCACAACTGCAGCAAGTCCAATTTTATGTCCCTAATGACGTCCCTGGAATGACGAACATCCAAATCGTTCCCTCCAGCATGTATAACCAAGATATCAGGAGGGCGATCAAGGGAAACATAAAAACCAAATTCCGGCAAAACCCGTCCCCACAACAAACCTCGCAATCCAATCCAACGGACCTGTAGCTCTTGGGACTCAAAACCCAACTGCCTGCTGTTTCTCCGCACATCCGATCTCTGGGCTCCCCAATAAACATACGAGTGGCCAAAAATCCAGGCCAGGCACGAGGTGGGCACTACGAAACAGAACAGAAACAACCAATAAGCAAAACATTAGTTAACGAAGTGCAACTCTTCAGACCCCAACCCCAGCAAGCCTCAACAAAGGGCATCACGCAACTCACCCTGCAACAGTAAATGAGGCCGGACGCAGTAACGGAAACAAGCAGATTCCCACCTACCAATACGCCGAATCACCACATCCCCCAAACCCCACCGGACAGCCTCAGTATAGTAGCCCCAATCCGAAAGGAGTGCGACACAAATTCTATGGCCCAGAAACCAGTCGCCCCCAAGCACTTCCGAAAAACTGCCACAAACTGATACCGGGACAAGGCCTCCCCGTTCAAATGCATGAACAATGCCCCCTCAACATCAGGCCATATCCCCCAGAACTCCTCCATACACCTAACTGGGCACACAACTGAACCCCCCCCCCCCCAAGGGGCGCAACACAAATCGCCTACCCCTCCCCTCCAGATCCGTTTTAGATCTGCGCACAAAACAATCCAAGCCCTCCGTGCAGCGCACCACATCCTCTCGTCTCAAACCACCATCCCCGCCTCTATTTCTCGCCACTAATTCAGACACTCGAAACGCCCCAAAGTACGCCAGTGAAAATACCGCACAAAACAAACACGCCTCATAACTTGACGCACAAGTAACTCCCACCTGGCTCCACAACAGATTCAATATCTCAAAAGAAACCGGGCGGCACGTATCTCTAGTAAACACATGCTGCCGATAACCCTTCAACACCTGGCGCACCATAAAACATTTAGACATATACTACACTATAAACATTTAGACATAAACCTAAACATATAGCTGACACCTTTTTTGAAACCACTGAATAAGAGGAGCCCGGGCTAAACGCCAAACCCACCAAATAAATCAGCACCCAAAAATCCTCAGCTGACTTACAGCCCACCAACCTGCTCAATCAACCGCTCCCACTGTGACCATACTTAAGCATAAGCAGCCCGCGTACCGTCACTCACAGATCATCTAATCAATGCAACAGAGACCTCAAGGCCACGCTCCAGAGCCACTGAGGACAAGGATGTCCATGCACCTCCGCCATCGGCACCAGTCGATGAAAACGATCCCACTGGAAACGAGAAAGAGCAAAAGCCACCGAATTCTTAACACCCGGAACATGTTCTGCCACAAAACACGCATTCAACTCCAAACTCCTCAACACCAAGTTCCGTAACAAACAAATCACCGGCGGCGAACTAGCAAATTAATAGCATTAATAGCCTGCACCACGCCCATGTTGTCACAACAAAAACGAATTCTCTTATTCCGAAAACAATCACCCCATAATTCAACCACCAGCACGATGGGAAACAATTCCAATAAGGCCAGATTGGTCAGAAAACCAGCCCTACGTCATTCATCCGGCCATGACCCTGCACTCCAATGACCTCGCCAAAAAAAAACGTAACCACAAGCCCCGGACGTGTCTGTAAAGAGTTTCGTATCGACAATAGAAATCGGCTCATCCATCCACATCGATCGCCCATCATCCCATAGGCAGGATCCAGCACGCAAAGTTCAGCTTACCTAACACCGACTGAACCCTGTGCTACTGTATTTTCCTAACTCCCCGCAAACTGGACACTTCCTTGACCAAATCCACCAACTTATCATCCAGCAAGCGACATTCCATGCGCTCCGTGTCTATGACGATACCCAAAAACTTCACAGATGTAGCCGGGCCTTCCACCTTGTCCAGAGCTAACGGAACCCCAAACGCATGTTGCTTCATTGTATGCAATAAAACTGAACAAACACGAGAACCTGCCGGCCTGACAAACAAAAAATCATCCAAATAGTGCAGCATGGACTTCCAACCAGACTCCTGCTTCACCACCGATTCCAAAAATGAACTAAAAGTTTCAAATAACGAGCACGAAATCGCGCAACCCATCGGCAGACAACAATCAACATAAAATTGCCCCTCCCAAGTGAAACCCAACAAGTGAAAACTCTCCGGATGTATAGGCAGTAAATGAAATGCCGCCTCTATATCCATCTTAGCCAACAGCGCCCCACGCCCGAAACGACGCACCCATGCCACCGCCGCATCAGAGTACGTGTAGGACACCGAACATAACTCCGGGTCAATACCATCATTCACCGAACTCCCAGCCAGGTAAGACAAATGGTGAATGAGCCGAAAATTGTTCTGCTCTTTCTTAGGAACCAACCACAATCGAGATATGCGCAACCCCGGCAACAGCATGACATCAAACAGACCTGCAACCCGCCCCGCATTAACTTCCTTCTCAATCTTCTCCCTAACAATCCCCGGCATAGCCAACGCAGAAGCCAGCTTCCGAACCACACAGCCCCCCCAACTGAAGAGCACGGAATACAAAAACCGTCAACAAACCCTTGACGCAACAGCTCCGCCGCTGCCTTATCGGAGTACTCATTTAAGAAGGGGAGCATCATGTCCACCCTCACTGGCGTCGAACCTCTTCTGTGCAATATCCTGTCCCCTCCCTTTTCCCCTCTTAAAACACCGGGAGAAACTATGGACACACCCACACCCAGAGCACTCGTGCTTAAAACGGTAGTTGGATAGGAACGTACAGTACCCCTCATTATACTGCCAGCAGACCCCTTTACTTCTGCCAGAGGACGACTTTGCCGCCGACGGATCCCCTGACACGCCACGAAATGGCTGACCACCCACCTCCGGGGCCGCCATAAGTCGCATCCAGAGACTGATATCTTTGGGATCCCACCTAATACTAGGCCGGATAGCCTTGCGTTGGCGGAACTGCTCATCATAGTGCAACCACGCCATCCCCCCATACACCCTGTAAGACTCCCTAATGGAGTCCATATAACCAGGGCCGGGCCGACACAGAGGCTGGGAAGGCTCCAGCCTCAGGGCGCTCCAGCCTCAGGGCGCAGGCAGGGGCCGGCCAGAGGGAGAGGGACTGACAGGGGGGAACCGCTCAGCACTCCCTCCTGTCATTCCCTGATTGTAGCGTGACCGAGCTCTGTCCGGTCCGCAGGTACAGAGAGCATCAGTCTGCTGTACACGGCCGGACTTACAGGAAGTGCGCACACAGTTTGCACTTCAAGTCAGTCGGCTCGGTACAGGAGACAAAAGCTCCTCCTCCTGTACCCGCGGAGGCGCAGAACATGCAGAGCTCGGCCATGCTACAGCAGAGGTAGGAGGAGAGGAGGGGGAGGAGAAGGAGCAAACATGGGGGGGGGAGAGAAGAAAGAGCATGACAACATGGGGGAAGAAAGAGCATGACAACATGGGGGGGGGAGAGCATGACAACATGGGGGAGAAAGAGCATGACAACATGGGGGGGGGAAGAGCATGACAACATGGGGGGGGGAGAAGAAAGAGCATGACAACATGGGGGGGCAGAAAGCATGACAACATGGGGGGGGGGGAAAGAGCATGACAACATGGGGGGGGGCAGAAAGAGCATGAAAAGATGGGGGAGAATGACAGGGGGCAGAAAGAGCATGACAAGAAGAGGGATTATGACAATAGGGGAGAATGACAAGAGGGGGAGAGCATGACAAATTACTATGTGGGGGACATTACTGTGTGGGGGCAGTGTGGCGGACATTAGTGTGTGGGGGCAGTGTGGCGGACATTACTGTGTGGGGGGCAGTGTGGCGGACATTACTGTGTGGGGGGCAGTGTGGCGGACATTACTGTGTGGGGGGCAGTGTGGCGGACACTACTGTGTGGGGGGCAGTGTGGCGGACACTACTGTGTGGGGGGCAGTGTGGCGGACAGGGGGGGGGCAGTGTGGCGGACATTACTGTGTGGGGGGCAGTCAGGCGGACAGGGGGGGGGGCGCACTTGGGCAGCTCAGCCTCTGTTGGTGGTGGACCTTGTCCCAGCCCTGCATATAACCAAAAAGCGCGGAACCATGTTCCCGCGCTTTTTCCCCCACTTCGCTTAACAAAATCGGAAATGCCTGTAACCAATTCATGAATGTACGTGGTATCAATCGATACCGACGACGCTCCTCCTCTTCCCTTTTGCAATCATCAAGCTTCACCCTGTCCAGATTAAACTCCAGAGGCAAAAGTGAAAAAATCTCAACATATTTTTCCCTATAAATCTTCTCTCTCACCTCTGGTTTCAGATGAGCCCCCAAAAGCCCCTCAAAACATACATACACTTCTCCCCTAGCCGCGTCCGCCAACCGTACCTCCTCCTCCGTACCTGCCTTACCACCACTACACGCTGCAGCAACAGGCGCCGATGGTGACCACCTCCGCAGAATCTGTATTCCCACTCCCCGCTACCGATGGCGCAACCGATCCAGGCACTCCCAAACTGGCTTGCACCCCTGACGTCCACACCGCCGCAGGCGAGTGCACCATTCCGGATCCCACTCGCGCTAACAAGTCCGAGAGCCCGGTCAGTAAATCCTGCACTGCCTGAGTACCCCCACCGCCCACAGACATCCCCACCGCAGCACACTCCCCCCCACACTGACCCCTCCCCCCGTGGCATCTTCTCACCTGGCCGTCCCTGGGGATGGATCCCAGCAGCCGCCGTTCGCCTTGACTCCGCCTCCCAGGCAACTGTTGTCTTCTTATGGGGTAGGGCCACCGTCAATTCACTGCTCACCCGCCGCAATAGCCTTCGACGCCCACTAGGGGGCCTCAGCGTGCACTCAGCCTCCTGTTCCCGACGCCCGCAGCTCCGGCCTACCAGGCTGAAGGCCGCCTGCGCTCCCCTGCCAGGATCAGTCTGCCAACTCCTCTCCTCCACTGGAGACCGAGGTAGATCCGAGGCTCGTCCCCTGCTGTGGTGCTCCAGCACTGGGCCCGCCGTCACGCCCAACCTGGCTTCCACCGCCGACTGGGAGACAGGAGTGGGTTAACCTGCATGACCCGAAAGCCGCACGGGATTCCTCCCAGTACGACTCCGAGGAGTAATCTCTGGGCTCAATTTCACCGGAGGCCGAGACCTCCACGCCCGCACAGTATGAACAGCAGGGACTATAACCGGACTGGTCCCCTGCATAACTGCCTGCACCGTCTCCTGCACCCACTGTGACCCCCGATCCGCCATCGCTGCCCTAATCTGCTCCAACAACAGTTCCAGGGAAGACATGATATATAGTAAACTAGATCACAAAATGGCGCAAAGGAACCACCTCACCGGTCGCTCGTATGGATAGTAAAAACTCTTCTTCTTTATTAGCCAGGTAAAAACAACGCGTTTCGGGGGTCTGGGGCCCCCTTCTTAAGGTTAAAAGGCTTGGAGCTAATTAACAAACAGCTCCACCCCTATTAAACCCCCCAGGGGTGTTGCCTTTTCTGTTGTTTGGCGCCCTTTTATGTCTAAATACCCGTGAAACATACATCTCCCTTGTAAAG
Source organism: Bufotes viridis (assembly GCA_033119425.1). NCBI lineage: Eukaryota > Metazoa > Chordata > Amphibia > Anura > Bufonidae > Bufotes > Bufotes viridis. The sequence goes on from CM065592.1 coordinate 302,527,086, forward strand.
CCTTTTAATCTGAGGAAGGGAGGGGCCAGACCTCCGAAACGCATTGTTTTTACCTGGCTAATAAAGAAGAAGAGTTTTTACTCTCCATATGAGTGACCGGTGAGGTGGTTCCTTTGCGCCATTTTGTGATTTGAAGATTGGGTTCCGTCTCCTGGAGTCCCTTTTTGGAAACAGCGGCAGCATCCGCCAGACCGGGCACGGTTCATGCACAAGCGCACGGTAGAGTTGTGCCTACTATATAGCACAAATCCAGAAGGTGAGCTTCCATTTTGTTCACAATAATCATTTATTTTAAATATTTGAACATACTATCCTATGGTGCACACTATCTTTTTGCTTTCCTAGCAAAAGTTGCCCATTTAAGGAAGACATGATGGCACATCCCAAGTTCTACCCACGCTTTCTGCAATGACCAAGCACCTCCCCTGTCCTCCATTTTGTATATCTGGCTAGTCTTTCAAGTATGTAATCTTGACACTTGGCAGCAGTGCTCAATGTTTGTACAACTTTTACTTCTGGATCACCCATAGACAATTCTGTATGACCTTTACTGGGTATAATTTTCTTTTCCCAAAGGAACTCTGGACCTGTGACCCAATTTGAATTCTTCAATTCTGTTATATTCAGGCCTCTTAAAGCATGATCTGCTTGGTTATGCTTTTTGTCAATGTGATGCCAACGTTCCTGATTTGTTATTTCCCGAATTTTCTGAACTCTATTGGCGACAAAGATATGGAATCTTCAGGCTTCTTTGTTTATGTATCCTAGGACAACTTGTGAGTCTGTCCAAAAATATTCTTCATCTATTTTCAATTCCAATTCTTCTTTCAGAAACTCGCTTACTGATGCTGAAACAACAGCTGCTGTCAGTTCAAGTCTTGGTATTGTCTGAATACTGGTAGGTGCAACTCTGGCTTTCCCCATAACCTGGGCACATTGTATTTTTTCTTCTCCTATCACTCTGATGTAGGAGCACTGACCATAACCATAACTACTGGCATCTGAAAAGTGATGAAGTTCTATTTTCTGGTACTTTCCGAAATCATGAGGTACAAAACACCTGGGTATCCGAACTTCTCTCAAGTTTTGCAAGTCTTTTATCCAACTCTCCCACCTTGGCCTTAAATTTTCAGGTATGGGTTCATCCCATCATAACTTCTGTCTGCATAATTCTTGTAGTATGTCTCTTACTATGAGGATCACTGGGGCCAAGAATCCCAATGGATCTCGTCTTTTGCCTTGGGAGTGGTTTTTCTCTCCCTGGCTGTGAGCCGAGTGCTATGACTGGCTGTGCTCGCAGCCAGTGAGAGAAAAACCACTCCCCGCCTCATACAAAGAATCGCCACATATGAAAACTAACAGAGACCGGAGCGGATGAAATGGGGGTTATTTTGAAAAAAAAACTGTTGCCTGGACCTCAGCGGGGGCTGCCCAGGAAGGTAGTGTAAGTATTTTAGTACCTTAATCCTAAGTGAAAGATCCTCTTTAAGTTATTTAAGCACTTTATGATCTCTCTGAGAGGTATATCTGAGGCTTAACCAATAGCTCTACTTGCTCAACTTGGTTTGCAGTTGCTCTATACAATTGCTTTGAGCAGTTTGTTTGAACTATTTGCAGATTGCTTTTATGAGTTAAGTAGCTGGTAGTTTGGTGATTAGACATTGCTATTTGCAATTTGGAGATTTCTATTTAGTGGAACTGCAAGTAAACACATATAACCAGTTCAGTATATAGTTCTAATGACTACATTAACAATAGGAAAATTATATAACTATTCTAAATACCTATTTTGGGCTCTTTACTTCCATAAGACTCAGCTCTGACTGGAGTAAATGTCTGTTCAGCTTCTCTACTCAGGTGTAATGATTCTAGCAGCTCCTGCTAGGGAATTTCCCACACAGGCTGAGTGGGAGGCTGTCTGTTATTGGCCGAAACTCCTGCTCAGTGTGAGATTGGCTGTGATTGGCCAAGACTCCTGCTCAATAACAACAGCTTAACTCTATGCTTTCTGTTAATAATTGTGCTGTGTCATTGAGCTTATCTTACAGTCATATAATGAATCTTAAATGCATATTATCTTTTCTGCTTCAGTGAACACAATACATAACTGTTACATGACAGTTACATCCAAAAACATGAAGTCAAAGTAAATAACTCTGCTTTGGTCTTAAACATATAAACATATGATCTGTATTAAGGTTATAAGCAGGTCTAGCTGTTAAAATAATCAGTGACGTCAACACAAACGTACTGCTGACATCCACTCCACTCTGTCAGGGGGCTCTACTGGTATAAGTTTAATAGAACAGGTTCTGTAGACATCTATGTGGAATCAGCTGATGACAGTGTAAAAGGAGTGCGCTTCTTCTTGATGCTAACATCGACTTGTAGGGCCGAGTTCATACTTGAATTATTTGGTCAGTTTTGGCCCCCGTGACAGCCCAAATAAGTGAAGTGTGCAATGATTCTAAGAGCGACGCCTGTCATCTGCATGTCATTCTGACTCACAGTATTATTTCACTACCACAGCAGACTCCCTATGCGTGTTACTGCAAGGCACAGTGTTCTACACCACTATAAAGGCTCTTTGCAGCTAGAAAATAGCCATTTTTTAATGCAATTTGCTGCAAATAAATTCGGATCAAAGCAATCAAAAAATTCGGCGAACCGGCTGAATCTAATTTTTGAAAAATTTGCTTATCTCTAGTTCTGTCATTGTATACATACCACTTGGTTTTGTATAAAGGTGAATTAGTTGGGCTGCACTCGCTGTCCAATTTGTGAGCTGCTTCAGTGGAGTGGATATAATCCAAATAAACAATAGTAAGAGAAATACCACTGCACACTCAGGATTAACATGCAAGTAAAATCTTTTATTGAGACATATCCTCATAAATACATAGGTAGATAAGGAAGAATGCCTATTTTTGTGACTCCAAATCTTGATGTTTCGGTCTATTCAGACCTTGGTCACATAAGTCACAGAAGAGAGTGAGAGGAGGGTATGGAGGACCCCCGTGGTACAGCGTGGACACGCTGCAGGGGAGGCTGTAGGCAAGTGTAGTGATATTTCTCTTACTTAATCATTAAGATGGAACCACAACACGCGGAGGGTTATCACAGGTGGGGAGGGTTATGGGAGAATCTACATAACCTTTTTAATAATTGTATGGAGAAAATCAAACTGTCATTTCTTTGGGGTTCGCTAGCTCAATGGACTGACCAATATTTCTGCTTCCCCAGGCAACCAGACTTACATAACGTATTAAGTTCTGTTTTATCCCTTTTATTTTACAAACTGTTATTTTGCACTATATGTATATCTCTGTATATTTCATGTAATATTTTCTATAATAACCCCATTGTTTGTATGCACTGTCCTTTTTTATATTAAAAAGTATTTTCATACTAAAACTTCACTTTAATTAGAGCCTTCTTGTCTTTTAATGATTCCATGACTTTAGAAGTGTTATCCCAAAGAACAGCCAGGGCCATGTCTGCTTCGGGGTCTGTTAATACCGTTGACTTTGTGGGTGCATTAGGCCAAAAAATGTGCCAGAGCTAAGCCAAGCTCGGCTGCCTTTAGCTCTGCAAGTGTATCTTTTTGTCACAAACCCACTGTGCCCACATGTCCTAACTCCTCTAAGGGCGTTATCTAAGTGAGCCCCTCGTTCTTCACAGTACCCTTGAGGGTGGGGATAGACTTTCCTGAGGGGAACCAGATCGCTACCTCTTGAGGAGGATTGGCATACAAGGCAGCTGGTCCAGGTGGACCAGGAGGTACCTGAGCAAGTTACCATAAGTACAGACGTAGTCAGCAGGCCAAGTCACAACCAGGAGCAACAGTTAAGGACCGAAGGACGAGGCAGAGGTGAAGTCAAACAAGCAATAGGACAGGGCACGCAGCACAGGTACAGGTTAGGCAATCCAGGTCAGCAACAGAAGAATGAAGTCAAGCAGGTAGGGATCAAACAGGTAGAGGAGTCCAGAAACACAAGCACGAGTCAAGTACACAGGTACACAAGCAGAGCTATCAGCAACCTTTACAAGACACAAGGACCTTGACACTCAGGCACATGGGAAGGGGGCTGAGCCACTTATATATGTGAAGGAAGGCTAGGATTGGTCAGCAAGGTCACATGAGCTAACCCATAAAGCACAGGAAGTGATGTATGCTGGCCCTTAAGGAAGTGCTACAGGGAACAAGCAGCAAGTATGCTGTGGCCAGGGCTGGAAGGAAACTGTGGAGCAGATTCCAGAACAAACAATGCCAGCAAATACAGAGCCCAGGAGTGCAGTGGTGAATGGAAACACCGGCAGCAGTTTACAGCTGAACACAGAGCCCGAGAGTGCATCAGTAAGCAGGGGAACATCGGCAGACAGCAGCCGCTGTTACACTTTTGTATGGCGATTTTTCCTCCACAAGGCCGGCACTCAAAAGCACAGCCATGTGCAAGCTGTGGGTGTTCAGACAAAAACATAGGTATTAGAGTTCTATTGCAGCACATGATGCAGCATTACCAGATCCTTTCGGAAAATACAACCTGCCAACATTACCAATCAGTTATACACCAGACTGCCTCAGCAGGTACCATGTGTTGTTTCCAGGTTGGTCAGTGGCAGCTCATGCTATTCATGCTGCAGTTGTCTCCTTGTCTTAGAACAGACACTGATGCTTATGCAGCAGGGGCTGATGAACGAAGAAGAACAATTAACACATTTTGCTGTCTGTCCTGTAGTGGAGGAGGAGGTATTGTTACTGGAGGAGGAGTCAGAGTTGGAGGAGCAAGAGAACATGATGGTAGGCAAGTCGCATTAGTGGCATGATAGAGGCAGCAGCGGCAGCCATACAGAAAGTGATGGTAGGCAGGTCGCAGCAGCCTTACAGAAAATTATTTTTGGCAGCCAGCAGCAGTAGCATGATGAGGAAGGGAGGCAGAAAGCAGCAGTGACAAGATGGGGCACCGCCAACAAGGCTAGATCTATTCATCGGCCTCAGCCAGAGGAGTGTGAAAATCCTCCCCAATCCAGGCTTGGTTCATTTTGACAAAAGTGATGTTTTGGACAATGGTGGAGGACAACTTGGTCTAATTTGGTGTCACCACGCCACCCTGTGGTGCTGAAAATCAAGTCGGAGATGACACTTGAGGCAGGGCAAGAAAGAGAGAGTGCTGTGCCAGTTTTGGCTAATGTTCCAGTCTACCTGCCCTGCCTATATTTACATGGGTATGCAAAACAAATGTGGAGCCCCAGACACCCCTTTGTTTGGTTTTCCTTCCTTTGAGGGATATCGGGCTTTCATTGTGTTGTAGACCCATAACTGGGGCTCCACATTTGTTTTGCATATTCCTGTTTCCCAGGGAACTTTGCACTTCGGATTGCTGTGTTGAGACTCTTAAGTGAGGCTCCGCGGTGTTTTTGTAGCTGGTCTCCCTGAGATCAGCTATTGTTGTGTTTGAGTAGTCTCCGAGGCATTGCTCCCGGTTAGCCAGAATCCTACTCCACACTGATGAGGGGCAACACCCTGAAACAGCTGTCTGTGGATGGATACCTAGCTTAGGTTTTCCCTGTCACATCCTTAAAGCTTGTAAAAAAGTGGGATCTTGACATAGGGGCCACTTAATATGGTGGATTTGGTGATCTCTGTAATGGAGACACCCCTTTGTTTGGTTTTCCTTCCTTTGAGGGATATCTGGCTTTCATTGTGTTGTAGACCCATATCTGGGGCTCCACATTTGTTTTGCATATTCCTGTTTCCCAGGGAACTTTGCACTTCGGATTGCTGTGTTGAGACTCTTCAGTGAGGCTCCGCGGTGTTTTTTGTAGCTGGTCTCCCTGAGATCAGCTATTGTTGTGTTTGAGTAGTCTCCGAGGCATTGCTCCCGGTTAGCCAGAATCCTACTCCACACTGATGAGGGGCAACACCCTGAAACAGCTGTCTGTGGATGGATACCTAGCTTAGGTTTTCCCTGTCACATCCTTAAAGCTTGTAAAAAAAAAGTGGGATCTTGACATAGGGGCCACTTAATATGGTGGATTTGGTGATCTCTGTAATGGAGACACCCCTTTGTTTGGTTTTCCTTCCTTTGAGGGATATCTGGCTTTCATTGTGTTGTAGACCCATAACTGGGGCTCCACATTTGTTTTGCATATTCCTGTTTCCCAGGGAACTTTGCACTTCGGATTGCTGTGTTGAGACTCTTAAGTGAGGCTCCGCGGTGTTTTTTGTAGCTGGTCTCCCTGAGATCAGCTATTGTTGTGTTTTATATTTACATGGGGTCAGGGAATAGGGTATGCACCAGTGATTGGCTAGTGTTTAGGTAGGCCTGAAGCTTGGCATTGGAGGTGGGAGCTGTCAGCTTGCTTACTGGCCTCAGCCTTGCATGGCACATGGAAAAACTGCTCCATCATGTTGAGGAGACTGAACTGGCTGCTGCTGCAGCTTCTGCTGCTTGTGATGGTGGGAGAAAGGTAACTCTTGCTGGGACGGAGAGGCTCCTTCCTTTCAGACATGCGTCGGCAGGCATCAGCTTGCCATAAGCTGCGGCAAGCTGCGTATACAGTATTTCCTGGTAATAACATCTTTTGTCCTCCTTTTTTGTGAGAGATAAAAATTCCCCCATTTTGGCATTAAAGAGAGGGGTTAAAAGCATGACTATCCAGTAATCATCAGACAGCTTGATGTTACAAAACCACCTGTCACTGTGTAAGCAAGCAATTCTACAGGTCGCCATTCTGGCCAGTGTTCCCAAGGAGCCAGTTCTTTCCAGCTCTTCCCCCCACTGAGAGGATGGGTGTCTTGGCTGGTGTCATCCTCATCATCCTCTTTCTCCTCCAACTCCGACTTCGCTTCCTCTTCTTCAAGTGGCAGCACCTCCTCTTCCTCTCCCATGGGAGTTTCTCATTGTGGTTAGCCAACAGCTACAGGGTCACCGTTTGCATGAGCATCAGTATCTCTTCAAAAATACATATGAGGGGCTTGAGCAACAACTTGAGCGACAACTGCAGTATGTATGAGTTGCCTCTGCCCGACCAAAAAACAACACATGCTCCCTGCTGAGGTGGTCTGGTATATGATCAAATCATTCATGATTGCTTATTCAGAGCATGTACAATGTTGAACTCCAGCAACTTGGAATGTTTCAGATTAAGCAGTGTAACTGCATACCATTTTAAAAAACTGCAAGTCCCGGAGAGCGTTCCTCACCATGTGACCTGGACATTGTCAGCACCTTGCCCAAGCCAGTGCTTTTTTGTAAAAGACTATGCAGGGTACATGTGTTATTTACCACAGGTTCAGGGAGGCCAGGATGTTGTGCCCTTTATCGCTGACCACCCTGACCATTTGGAGTCGGTGGGGTGACAGCGAGCGGAATGTTTGCTACTTGATGTTCTTGAGCAACTGCTCGCCTGTGTGGCTAATCTCTCCCAGGCTACTCAACTCCAACATGGCATGAGTTGACACATGTGATGGGAATGGGGAATAGTTTGACACAGTTACCATGTGCCCTGCTGTTGTTGGGGACGGGACAGCATCCATGGAGGAGGAGGTGAAGGAGGCAGATATGTGCATGCTGTGGGAAAATATAGGTCAAGGGAAAAAAGGGGGAGAGTGTTAGTAGGTGGGACCCTATAGGGTGTAGAATGGTTAGGGAACCACTGTCCTAAAAGGGGGGCGCCAGAGGTTTTTAGGGTGGAAATCGGGCGGAGGAATGGGTGGAAATGACAAAAAAGTGAGAAAAAAGATGAGAAAAAAAATGAGGAAACCAAGGCTGCCTATGTCACGGTTCTATATGTTCGATAACATTGATACATAAAAATTGCTTCAGTCGTAAAAATTTTAAAAAGGTTGAACCGTTTGTTGACAAGATGGCGCCAATGTTATAGGATATTGAATACGTAATATTTAGTGGATCAATTGTGAGAAGCACATACATACAGTTGTGTTCAAAATTATTCAACCCCCAATGCTGTAAAGGGTTTTAGGGAATTTAGTGTACATTTGTAATTGTGTTCAGAATGAAATCTTTTTAAAGACTTTAAAGAACCAAATGCAACTAAAATGACATCAATTGTTTTTGTAATACAGTATTAAATTTTTTTTTGTGATTTCTTCATTGACACAATTATTCAACCCCTTAAAGACTACCACTCTTAAGAACAGAGGTTCATTCAAGTGTTTTCGATCAGGTATTGAAAATACCTGTGGATGTCAAGGAGCAGCAATCAAGCATAATGAGCACCAATTAGGCAGATTTAAAATGACTGTGATACTCAGCGCCTTCTAGACATTTACTGGTGTGTTTACAAACATGAATAAGTCAAGAGAATGGTCCAGGAAGACAAGAGAAGAGGTGATTTCTCTTCACAGGAAGGGCAATGGCTATAAGAAGATTGCAAAGATGTTAAACATACCAAGAGACACCATAGGAAGCATAATTCGCAAATTCAAGGCAAAGGGCACTGTTGAAACGCTACCTGGACGTGGCAGAAAGTAGATGCTGACTTCTGTGCGCTACCTGAAGCGCAAAGTGGAGAAATGTCCCTGTGTGACTGCTGAGGAACTGAAAAAAGATTTGTCAGATGCGGGTACTGAAGTTTCAGCTCAGACAATAAGGCGCACACTGCGTAATGAAGGCCTCCATGCCAGAACTCCCAGGCGCACCCCCTTTCTGTCTCCAAAGAATAAGAAGAGTCGACTGCAGTATGTCAAAAGTCATGTGGACAAACCACAAACGTTTTGGGATCGTGTTCTGTGGACTAATGAAACAAAATTAGAACTGTTTGGGCACATGGATCAACTCTATGTTTGGAGGAGGAAGAACAAGGCCTATGAAGAAAAGAACACCTTGCCTACTGTGAAGCATGGCGAGGGGTTAATCATGCTTTGGGGCTGTTTTGCTTCTACAGGTACAGGGAAGCTTCAGCGTGTGCAAGGTACCATGAATTCTCTTCAGTACCAGAAGATATTGGATGAAAATGTGATGCAGTCCGTCACAAACCTGAGGCTTGGGAGACGTTGGACCTTTCAACAGGACAATGATCCCAAGCATACCTCCAAGTCCACTAGAGCATGGTTGCAGATTAAAGGATGGAACATTTTTAAGTGGCCATCGCAGTCACCAGACTTAAATCCGATTGAGAACCTCTGGTGGGACTTAAAGAAAGCAGTTGCAGCGCGCAAGCCTAAGAATGTGACTGAACTGGAGGCTTTTGCCCATGAAGAATGGGCGAAGATACCCGTAGATCGCTGTCAAGCTATGCTTCACGTTTAAAAGCTGTTATAACTGGAAAAGGATGTTGTACTAAGTACTAAGATTGAATGTCACTTGGGGGTTGAATAAAACTGATAATGATGTGAGCACAGAAAAGACATTTGTGGTTATTTCATTATAAATGTTATGTTATATTTGTCTGACTTACAAGTGCCTCTTTGATTTAATTGTAAACAAGATGACTGAAATGATCAAAATCAATGTCAAACTGGCCAAAACACTCAATTTCAGTGGGGGTTGAATAATTTTGAACACAACTGTATATAGAGATGTTCAAAATTATATTTAGGTTAAAACAAATATATGCTTAAAAAACAATTTAAAACAAAAAGGCCACTATGGGTGGACTTACTTCACCAGGGAGGTATCCAAGGGGATAAACTCAAGACACCCGATGGATATACCTCCCCTGCCTGGGTCGCTTATAGGATCTTATATGGAGAGACAGCAGGTCCACACTGGAGACATTCTTGTCAAATCCTTTATTCTTTAGCAGGCTTGTGTAAAACAGGCTCAACACGTTTCAGAGAACAATAGGGGTCCCCCTTCATCAGGAGCATAAGAAAACATAGTGCATAATCGTGGTATAAATAGTGGAAACAGTAACTAACTTCAGGTGGTGTATGGAAGGAAGTGAACGTCACTTCCGGTTTCATTGCGTTCCACGGTGGAACGCATGGTAAAAGGTTGTTCAATACAAGTAACACATATATAAGAGGGACTTCTAAATGGAATTTATATTTTAGATAAATAACGGTATCTTGTTAGGCAGAGAGCAAACTTCAAAAGATAGATTAAACCCCGCCGGTTTCTATTTCCGGATCAGGGCAGGTGGAACGCAGATGAGGAACGCAAGATAGCATATTGCGCATGCGCTGTCATATAACTTCCGGTATCGCGTACAGCTAAGACGCTCAATGGAGATAAGAATGTAACTGGGCATGCGCTACTATTCAATGGGAAGCGGCTTAGTGCACTGATCTCTTAAAGCACGTGATACTGCAGGCCGACTCCTATACATAGAGAGGGGTGGGTGATGGGTCAGTATTATTGTGATTGGATGGATAATAATAGGAAATATGTTTAAATGGGGCATAATAGATATATAAAATAATATATAAAAGAATCAGCAAATTCTGAAATATATAAAGTATATAAAGTTAAGATTAATAGGCCTAATGAAAAAAAAGGGGCTTGAAAATTGGACGTGATATTAAAAATTAGCGAAGGGAACAAATAGGCTAAAACGTTAATTAAACTAATAATAGATGCTTTGGTGTATAGTAGGCTCTACGAAAAAATGCATATACATAAAGTCCTAAAAACGGGGAGGGTCTTAAAAATGGGGGTTCCCTTACGTCCTATCAGCAGCACAGATGGGGTTAACCACCCCCCGTGGACTGGCAGGACCGGCGGAATGTTTAATGAGCCCAAGACTAATAACTCAATTTAACAATTAAGTATCTCCTTAAAAGGAGGAAGTCAACCCCCAGCCCACTGTGTTTTTTTCTGTCCTCCTGGACAGGTGGACTAGGCGGTTTGTTCCCCCCTTTCTTATGGAAAGTGCGGGGAGCCTTCTTTTCGTTTGGGTAACGGCGTTGCCTTTTTTCCTAGGTACCTTGTCAGTTTGGCCAGCAGCTTATTTGCTGCCGGCCCCGCGCAGTTGCGCCTGGCTGGGGTATTTTGGCAGCGTCCTTGGTCCAGGATTTCTGGTCCCTGTGCGCCGCCATCTTCCGGAGGTGACGCGGGGACTCTCCTTTTGCATCACCTCCGGGTAATCCGGCCATGATGTTTTCACGGGCACGATTTTTTTCATAGATGCGATTTTTTTTTTTATGCATCTTCCTGTGGAGGATTTACTGGGGGAAGGGTGGATTGGCTATCCCTCCCCTTCCCCTATTTTGGGAGGCTGTGTGCTCCAGTTCAGTCTCTGGCTACATATGCTTTTTCAGCTAGCTCCCAGAGTCCTAAAATTGGTGTTGTTCCACTTGTGGTGTTTTTTTCCTCAGCTGCCTCCGGTCTGTTTTTCTTCCTTTCCTGCGTAGATAGGTGGTTTACAAATGTTTTATTTGTCCCTTTTTTTTCCCGCAGTGATGTCTCCTCCGCGGGATTCGGAAGGCAGGAAAGTGGATTCCAAGAGGAAGCATATATCCTGCTACCATTGCAGCAGTCAACGGTTATTGTAAGCTGATCATACCTGCACTCGTAAGATCGCAGAAGCTAAGCAGCTTTAGGCTGGGCTCAGACCGGTTGGGAATCCCTGGGTGTGTTGACTTAACCTACACCAGGTGTTACAGCTGCTTTTAGAGGGTTCTGACCTCTAGTGAACCTATGTTGCAGGATATGTATCAATGGCTCTGTTAAAGGAGTCATAGGCCTGGGGGATTCCTATTCGTGCCCAGGCCCTTATGAGACCTCTGTCCCGGTAGAGAGACCTTCTTGGTCTCCTTAGTTTCTTCCTCCTCGGATGAGGAGGAGCTGACGTTGTGTTTTCTCCCCTGGAAAGACACAGAAGTTGCTCAAGTCCATCAGGTCGGGGGACCATGATGTTGACTCGGGGGGAGCGTCCCGTTCCCGCTACTCGGGCACATCGTGTCTTCAAAGCGGATGAGACCCTCCTCTCTGTCATGATATAGAGTGGAAAAAACCTGGAAAAGGTCCGGTTTTAACAAAGAAGTTTAAATCCATGTTCCCGATGGCTTAACCCTTGGTGGATTCGTGGGGATCCATTCCCAAGGTGGACATGGCTATTGCCAAGTTGTCCAAGCGCACTCTGGTTCCTGCAGACGATGGGTCTAGCTGCAGGACCCCTTGCAGAGTGCACACTAAGACGGGGTGTTACGGCAGCTGCGGCTTCCGCTTCCACAGCCATAGCGGCTTTTTGAAGTCTCTACGTTCCTCCGATCTCGCCTGGATCAAATTCAAGTTGATGTGAACCAGAGGTTTGAACCAGATGCTTCAAGACCATCAACCTGGCTACGGACTTCTTGTGCGATACCGCACAGCCCCAGTTGAAGCTAGCGAGGGAGCTTCCCACTAGCAAAGCAAGTCCTGGGTATGAGGCCAAACACAGATCCTTGCTCTTGAAGCTAAGCAGCAGGTCAGTGGCTCATGGGAGACCAAGTGTGCCTTTGGCACCCTGTAACAATACAATCAAATAATGTCAGGGGCCTATATATAGCAGGGCCCTGAGATCGGCGGCCCATATTCCATTTGGAGGAGCCAAGGATGGAAAATCCACTTCCTGACTACGGGCCTCTTCGAGGCTCTTGCTTAATTCCCGTTACTCCTGCCATCCTGCCAATAAGCTTCATGTACCCGTCGGGAGTCGTCTCTCCCACTTCTGAGAAGAATGGATCCAAGAGATCTCGGATCCCTGGGTCCTGAATATCATTTTCAACGGTTATTTAGTCAACAACACCTCTATTCCACTGGACAGGTTTGTCAAGATCAAGCTGCCAAGGAGGCGATCCTAGAGGCCTACATTCAGGACTACATTTGCAAAAGGGCTCTGGAGGAGGTTCCGGCAGGAGAACGGGGCCTAGGGATCTATTCACCAGTTTTTCTGGTTCCCAAGGCTTCAGGAGATCTCCGGATGATTATCGATCTGAGATATTTCAATCGATTTATAAGGAAGGTGAAGTTTCGTGTAGAAACCATCAGGTCAGTAGTTCACGTCGTCAATCCTGGAGACGTGATGGCAACCCTGGACCTCAAGAATGCATATCTGCACATCCCGATCCATCCTGGTTCCAGGAAGTATATCAGGATCACGGTCCAGGTGTCCGGTGTCGTCAAGCATCTTCTGTTGCCCTTCTCTTTGGCATTTCTTCTGCCCCTCACACTTTTACCAAGGTGGTGGTTCTGTGGTGGCGGCTTTGAGGCTTCAAGGACTGACCATCATTCCTTATCTGGACGACTGGCTTTGAAAGCCTCTGCTCTAGCGGTCCTAACCCAACTTCTTCAGGTAACAATCTCTTTTCTGTTCCACCTAGGTTGGATCATCAGCTGGTAGAAGTCGAATGTGAGCCCGTCGACTTCAGTAAGATATCTAGGCTTCATAACCGACTGCGCTGGGATGTCGCTCCAGTTGACTCCAGAAAGAAGATTCCGGGTTCAGAACACGGCAAGTTCCTTTCCCGGCGAGTTCCAATCCGGACTCTCATGAAGATGTTGGGGCTCATGTCAGCGTCTGCGGAAGCAGTCCCTTGGGCTCTATGGCACCTCCGCCCTCTACAGTCGGAGGTCCTCTCCTAATGGAATGGCAGCCCTGCTGGGCTAAACTCCCTGTGCTCCCTGACTTGGCAAACTCGATATTCCCTCAGATGGTGGTGCCATCTTTTAGACGGGAAGTCTATGACCCAGCCAGTCTGGGTCATATTGACTACGGATGCGTCCTAAGTAGGCTGGGACGCTCACCTAGACGACACTCCAGTTCACGGGACCTGGTTTCCTCAGGAGTGGCTTCTTTCATCCAATCTCCGCGAGATTCAGGCTATCCGGCTAGCCCTCCTTCACTTAGCCCCTCAGATCCGGGGCAAAGCGGTGAAAGTCCAGTCAGACAATGTGACTGCGGTACATCAACCAGCAGGGAGGCACAAGATCACTTCCCCTCTTGTCAGAGATCGGGGTGATTCTGGATTAGACAGAGTTGTACCTTCCCACTTATCTGCGATCCACATCCAAGGCTCCCTCAAAATGATAGCGGCTGGGCCGCGGTCTTCCTTCGGTAGAGTGGTCTTTACATCCGGAGAATCAAGCAGATAGTCCTCAAGTGGGTATGCCAGAGGTGGATCTCATGGCAACAAGGTTCAATGCCAAGGTGGAGAGGTTCTGCTCCCTCTACAGGGAGGACAACCTCCTGGCGTTAGACGCTCTGTCAATATCCTGGAGGTTCAGGCTGGCTTACATCTTCCCTCCCTTTTCCATGATACCGAGGGTATTGATAAAAATCCGTCAGGATCAGGCCTCGGTGATAGCCATCATACTTTTTTGGCCGAAGAGATCCTGGTTTACCTAGCTCACCCAGTTGAGTCGAGGACAATATTGGAGGCTCCCCCCACAGCAGACCCTGGTGTCATGGGACACTCACCTCTGCTCAGATCTGCACAGATTCAACCTGACAGCCTGGAGGTTGATCAGTCCCTTCCCGGAATAGAAGGGCTTTCAGAGTCGGTCCTGAGAACGCTGTCTCATTCTAGAGCGGACCCTACCAAGAGAGCCTACTCTTGTATTATGAGGATATTCTCATCCTGTTGTACCTCAACTGAGGAGGCGTCTGCAGATCCGCCCTTCTCCGCTATCCTTCAGTTCCTGCAAACGGCCTTGATAGAGGCCTTGCCCTTTACTCTGAAGATTCAAGTTTCAGCCATCTCAGCTTGCCTTAACAGGCTTTTTTCTCAGGACCCGCTGATCAAACGGTTCCTTAAAGGAGCTGAAAGATTAAAGCCTACAGTACTGAGACCCCTTTTTTCAATGGGTTTTTCAGTAGTTCTCAGGGGTTAGCATCTCCCCCTTTGAACCGTTAGAGGAGGTGGACATCAAGTTCGTCACTTGGAAGTTTGTGTTTCTCCTTGCAGTGACTTTGGCCAAGAGGGTCTCTGAGCTTCAAGCTCTCTCAGCACATGAGCCCTATTCTTACATGACCGGGACCTTCTTAGATTCCTCCCGTATTGTAGGCCTAAAGTTCCTTCCTTCCAGAACATCAACCAGGTGATATTCCTCCCGGTTCTGTCGACATCTACCACCTTCTCCTAGGAACCTGCTAGACATCCTCTGGACGTCTCGAGATGTCTCCGGATCTATGTGGATAGATCAAGGAGTTCAGGAAAGATGAGAATCTGCTAATCCTGTTGCCGGTAAGTTTTTAAAGGCTATAAGGCATCCAAACCTTCCATCAGTCGGTGGATTGAGGAGGCTATTAAGGAATCCTTTGTTTCCACAATCTCTGGACCCTCCGGGATTCGTGAAGGCCCACTCTACTAGAGTTGTGGCTACTTCTTTTGCCGAGAGGAGTCTTCTGCCTCTCAACATGATTTGCAAAGCTGCCTACTGGAGCTCTGAATCGACATTCATCTCCCATTATAGACTAGATGCCAGTCTAGCTGAGTTTTCGGCCTTTGGGCAGACTTTTCTTAGTTCTGCCAGGCAGGAAGGCCCTCCCTAGGGGTTTTTTCTTGCTATTTCCCCATCTGTGCTGCTGGTAGGACGTAAGGGAATCGTTAATTTCTAACGATAATTTGTTTTCCCTTAGTCTTACAGCAGCACACAAATTTCCCACCCTAGTAAGTCTAGTTTTTTTTCTTGCTATAAACACAGTGGGCTGGGGGTTGACTTCCTCCTTTTAAGGAGATACTTAATTGTTAAATTGAGTTATTAGTCTTGGGCTCATTAAACATTCCGCCGGTCCTGCCAGTCCACGGGGGGTGGTTAACCCCATCTGTGCTGCTGTTAGGACTAAGGGAAAACAAATTATCGTTAGAAATTAACGATTTATATAACCCAAAATCATATATATAGGAGATATACTGAAAAACACATTGTGCATACAAATTCATGTGAGTAAATGTGAACTTGAGAATTATATATATTCTATATATCTACATCTCTTCATCCATAGAAGGATACATATATTTATACATAGAAAATATTCATATATAGAAATCCCCATATATAAAATATCCCCATATATAAAAAATAAATAAAAAAATCGGAAAAAAAGAAAAAAAAAATATATATATATATAAACATCACAAAAAAATACATAAAAATAAAGAACAACTTAAAAAACATACATAGATAGTTGTAGCACATAAAAATTATAGGAATTAGAAATTAAAAATTAAAATGAAATTGTAGTGACAGGCCCGAAAAACTATTCTGAGAGTAGAGCTTGGTTTAAGTCTCGTATTCGCATTCTTCATACCTACTAACACTCTCCCCCTTTTTTTTCCTTGACCTATTTTTTCGTTTTGCTCTACCGATGGGTGACCATCGGCCGCCCAGAGAAAATGGGGCTGACTCAGGTTTGATCTAAATCAGAGAAGACTTGCCCGAACACTTCCAGAGAATCAATAGAGAATTGAAGACTCTCTTAAATACGAAAGACTATATAAAATTGACTTGCGCACCCACTGGGACTTGGCATAGCAAAAATGGACAACAAGCAACAAATACACACAGGGGTAACGTCACGGATCTCATTACAAATTTATTACGTAACAAATAGACTGGTTCTTTCTCACATGTTACATTTACAGTGGGGACTAATACTCCGCGGACTCAGATTGTCACTAAAGCCTACTTTTTCCAACGATTACGCCTTTGAAAAGAAATGGCTAAAAATTAGCGACAATTGTTCGGAGGATTTCATAAAAATTCTGGTAACAAAAAGGAAATCTATTTGTGAACACTTAGTCAAACAGCTAAAATTTGAATTATGTACACAAACCAACACATCCAAACCACTGAGGGATTATAACTCTAATTTTATCAGACCCTGGAAACGCAGCGGCTACAACAAAAAGAAAAACCCACCACCATCCATACCAGAGCCCACAAGCAATGATAGGGACCCAGTGGTCCCCAATACATTTCTCCCTCCTCTAAAAGCTATGGTCCCTCCGAATGCAAAGAGAGATAACCTCCATCCTAGAACAATGAATGATAGAAGCAACAACCAACAGACAAAAACCTTCTACAATAGTATAAAATACAAAAGAAGCAGTACTCCAAAAGTAAAACCAAAGCCACAATATAACCAGGAGTACACTTCAAACTATCAACCTCCTATAGATGTTAGAAGTAAACCAGTAACATACCTACAGACCCCTATTGACAAAATCAATCAAAATAGTCCTAAAAAGAGAAAGAATGAGACAGAAAAGAAAGAAATCAGAAACACAAAGACAAACAGGTCACAGGATGAAGAAAACATCTCAAAATTCCTTACTAATATATATTAGTATATTCCACTTCTGAATTACGTGACCTAGCCACACCTATGGGGAATCTAGAACAACCCCTGAACACTATTCCAAATTCACAACTGGCACAAAATGAAAAGGTTCAAAATAGTCCCAATAGTTCAATAACCTCCACACACTCTGGCCCTCACACCTTTTCTGGCCCTACCAAACACCCTTTCCAACAATTCTTCTTTTTTAGGGGATCTTATTCCAAAGAGCACTTCCGCCCTGCCTGTTACATCACTTCCTGTCACATGTGTGTTTATTGTTGCTAAGTAACCGGACTCTTTCACAAAAGCGGGACGCTGAACTACCATCATATGCCATAGGTTTATCAAGGTTACCCTAAAGCTAGATACCTGGCCAACCTGGGTCGAGGGACCCCCTAAGGTTCAAGTGGGTTAATGTTATTAGGAGATTCTATATAGATATAAAAAACACCATATCGGATTGATAACTCCATGGGGCAATTCACCATGCGACTTTATGCAGTGTGACAGTCCTCAGGATCCATTCATAGGTACCGCATAATAGACATGGACGCACCCATCTGTCAGGTGGTGCGCATCCATGTCGTCGGCATCATACATTCTATCTGTACAAATAAGGAAAGGGAGGTCTCATCCCATGTTGCGGAGAGACCCACCTTATCCCATTGTCAGTCATTCCCTGCGGACTGTCATGTTTCTGCTCTTTAAGTGAGCCCTCTTTATGCTCACCGCCGCTTCCTGAGCCCCATTGTAACAGTCACTCCTTGGTGCACGTAAAGCTAATATAACTATCAAAACATTAACCCACCAATCCTCCGAGATTCCCCTGTCCCCATTGGTCTTTATACACGTAGATGTTCGTCAAAATGGAGTTGGGTAATCACGCCCTTTGGTGTCCTTCTCAGTCTCCTTCTTAGTGTTTTTATGTGTTCTAAAAAAATGATAACAAACATTAATCAAAACACGACCATAACGTCAGGTACAATTCTTAATGTTACAATAAAAATGCAAAAACCATCTTGGGAGATTTAGTATATCATAACACGGTGCCTACTTTGAACTCCCGGTTCATGCCCTTTGGTTCTAGAGTGTCCAATTCGTAAATCCATTTAAGTTCGAGCCTCTTTAATGCTCTCTCCCTGTCTCCGCCCCTTTTCAATTGTGGAATACCATCTATTATTTTGAATCTCAATTGGGCCACACTGTGTTGGGAATTGACAAAGTGCTCCGGTACCGGTTTCCCTATGTCATCCATGTCTGCATCATCATTTTGTTGTCTGGTAAGTGCCTTCCGTATAGTGTACTTATTTTGATTCAGTCGGTTCTTACACGGTTGAGTCGTCTCCCCCACATACAGCAGTCCACAGGGGCACTGCAGTATGTAGATTACATACTCCGATGTACACGTATAATAATTCCTAATTTTATACTTCTGTCCCGTTCTTGGGTGATTAAACTCCTTACCTTTCAACATGGCATTGCAGTTTGTACAATTCAGACATGGATAACTACCCACTTTCCGGTGTAGTTTAGGTTTGAATCCCTCCATGTCTGCATGCACCAACCTGTCTGCAAGGTTTTTGCCTCTCCTATATGACATGAGTGGTGGTGTCTGGAATTCAGCCACATCTGGGAAGGATTCAGACAGTATGTGCCAATTGTGTCTCAAGATCCCCGCTATCCGACCACTCATGCTCGAGTAGGTAGAGACAAATGGAGTCCTTTTGTCTGTTTACATTTTCTCTTTTGGTCTAAGCAGGTCTTTTCTGTCTAGTCCCCGAGTTTTCTTAAGGTGTCTTCCTATCAACCTTTTTGGGTATCTCCTCTGGATGAATTTCTGACTCATTTCTGTCAATCTATCATTCAACCGGTCATTGTCTGAGACTATTCGTTTGGCCCTAACCAATTGGCTATATGGTAAAGCATCTAGCATCCCTTTCGGGTGGGCACTATCAAATCTCAGGATGCTGTTACGGTCAGTTGGTTTAAAAAAGATGTCCGTCTTTGGTTGTCCAGATTTAACATAAACTAAAGTGTCCAAAAATTGTAGGGACTGTTCTGAATAGACCTTGGTGAATTTGAGTTGTGGGTGGACCTCATTAAGGGACTCGTGGAATGCATTCAGCTCCTCCACCGTTCCCCTCCAGGTTAGGAAAATATCGTCAATGTACCTCATCCACCCACCTACATTTCTGAAGTGGGTGGAAGGGTACACATAATTCTCTTAAACATAAGTCATATACAGATTTGCATATGTCGGGGCCACATTTGAACCCATTGCGGTTCCCCGACACTGCACATAGAATCGGTCCTGGAAGCGGAAATAATTGCAAGTCAAAATAATTTCCAAAAGGGACATCAAAAACTCACATAATTCAATGTTATAGTCTGATCGTTGTAGAGCCCATTTCACGGCCTCTAGGCCCAGACCATGGTCTATGCTGGTATATAGACTCACGACATCAAATGATACCAGTAGGTTTTGTTCACTAAAATTAACTTCATCCAACCTCAAAAGAAAATCCGTTGTATCCCTCACATAGGATTTAGCTTTTATTGCATAGGATCTGAGAACCCTATCCAGAAAGACCGCCGCCGGGGCAAAGATAGAATCAATGCCCGAGACAATCGGTCTCCCTGGAGGGTTCCTCAGATTCTTGTGGATTTTAGGCAGTATATACAGGATAGGGGTAACCGGATGCTTTTGAATCAAGTAAGTGTGTAGCGACTCATCTATTACATCATTTGCATAGGCATCATCAATCAACAGTTTCATTCTCCGCTGAAAGACAAATTTTGGATCATTTTCTAGTTCCTTATATATCTCCACATCTTGTAATTGTCTGTTAGCCTCTGTCACATACTTATCAGTGTCCATAATCACTATAGCCCCTCCTTTGTCCGCCGCCTTTATCGTTATTTCCTTCCTCCTCTCAAGCGTTCTAAGGGCCGCTACTTCCTTATTTGTGAGGTTGGAAGTAGGTGAACTAAGTGGTGAATTTTTAAGCCTAGTAAGTCCTGTCCTGACTAAAGCCATGAAAGTCTCTATACCCCTATGATGCACAGGTGGTTGGAACTCACTCCTCACTCTAAGGCCTACTTCGCTCAGTGATAATGCCTGAGTTTCCCTAGTTATAGGTGTATTATCTATAGGGAGCTCAGTTTTGTCTTGGTCTTTGAAGTACACTCTAAGTTTGATACGTCTAAGGAACTGCAGCAAATCTATTTCATTCTGGAACCAGTCCATTTGGGGCTGGGGACAGAATGAGAGTCCCCTATTTAGAACATGCATATCTTCTTTAGAAAGTTCAAAGGAAGATATATTTACCACTAAGTTGTCTTCCATTCTCATGGGTTCACAGGTGGCTCGCCTTCTTTCCGGACTGCCTGAGTCTTTATCCCAGTGGGTGGTTTTCTTGATCGTGTCTGTCGTGTAGAGCCACCATCTTTGTTTGTGCTTTCCGTGTTTCTGTCCACCCCTCCTGGTGTGTCTCTTACTCCTAAAAAAGTTGGGCCCTCTGATTGTTCTCCTGAAGACTCCGTATCGGTCCGGTTCAATCAACTTCCCCTGTTTCTGGGAGTACTTCTACGTTTGTATTTCCTGGTACTGCTGCCCTCTTCTGGTTTCTTTTTGTATATATCCCCTTTGTTGTAGTCTTCCAGGTCCCTAAACCATTTCTGTCATTTAGTGACCTCTATATTTTGCCGATATTTATTCAGTTCCAAAGTGGAGTGTTCCATAAGAGTAGTGAACTCTTGACTCGTCATTAAGTCTTTCAATTGTTGTTCATGGATGTTAATACGTTTATTTATGTCCTGTAGATCTCTCTGTAGGAAGTCCATATTAAGTAACATGATATCTCTGGAGAATCTATTCGCCAAAAAGCAAAATTTCTCATGAAATTCAGGATTGTTTGGAAACAGTATAGGTCTGAGGTGTGTCCTGAGTCCACGTGGTATTCGTTCAGCTTTGTAGTATTCCCTCATTGTTGAGAGATGGAGTTCAGCATTTATATATAACTTTTGTTCTGTTTCCCATTTTCTTTTAATTAACTCTGCAGTAGGTTTGCTGAGGAACGTCCCCTCACCTTCTTTCCCTTGTAAGATGCGTCGAATCTGCTCGTCCGTGTAAAGTAAGCTACTGGGTACTTCCATTTCTCTACAGCCACTTCTTGGTTACCTGGATCCTTTAAATATTCTCCAGGTCCTGGTGTGCGTGTCCTCAGACCAATTCATATATCCAACATGCAAACAAGGGGACAGCACAACCTCTGGTCAATACCTTGTAATAGTGCGGCAGACTAGGATTGGGTGGAAAACTTTCTTTTGATTACATCACTCAGGGATCAGAGACCGGGATCCAACACCACTTGCACCGCCGCACTATTACAAGGTATTGACCAGTGGTTGTGCTGTCCCCTTGTTTGCATGTTGGATTTATTTATCGGCAAGCTACTGTGCCACCCGGTATGAGTGGTGGGCACTGGCAGTGGGCACACTACAGTCTGTGGAAGTCGGCCTGACACATACTGGCAGCAGGCAAGCAACTGAAATTAGACTAAAGTGTAAAAATGAAACGCCTTATTTATCGGCAAGCTACTGTGCCACCCGGTATGAGTGGTGGGCACTGGCAGTGGGCACACTACAGTTTGTTGGAAGTCGGCCTGACACACACTGGTAGCAGACAAGCAACTTAAATTGGACTAAAGTGTAAAAATGAAATGCCTTATTTATTGGCAAGCTACTGTGCCACCCGGTATGAGTGGTGGCCACTGGCAGGGGGCACACTACAGTCTGTGGAAGTCGGCCTGACACACACTGGCAGCAGGCAAGCAACTGAAATTAGACTAAAGTGTAAAAATGAAATGCCTTATTTATCGGCAAGCTACTGTACCACCCGGTATGAGTGGTGGGCACTGGCAGGGGGCACACTACAGTCTGTGGAAGTCGGCCTGCCACACACTGGCAGCAGGCAAGCAACTGAAATTAGACTAAAGTGTAAAAATGAAATGCCTTATTTATCGGCAAGCTACTGTGCCACCCGGTATGAGTGGTGGGCACTGGCAGGGGGCACACTACAGTCTGTGGAAGTCGGCCTGACACACACTGGCAGCAGGCAAGCAACTGAAATTAGACTAAAGTGTAAAAATGAAATGCCTTATTTATCGGCAAGCTACTGTGCCACCCGGTATGAGTGGTGGGCAGTGGCAGTGGGCACACTACAGTCTGTGGAAGTCGGCCTGACACACACTGGCAGCAGACAAGCAACTGAAATTAGACTAAAGTGTAAAAATGAAATGCGTTATTTATCGGCAAGCTACTGTGCCACCCGGTATGAGTGGTGGGTACTGGCAGGGGGCACACTACAGTCTGTGGAAGTCGGCCTGCCACACACTGGCAGCAGGCAAGCAACTGAAATTAGACTAAAGTGTAAAAATTAAATGCCTTATTTATCGGCAAGCTACTGTGCCACCCGGTATGAGTGGTGGGCACTGGCAGGGGGCACACTACAGTCTGTGGAAGTCGGCCTGACACACACTGGCAGCAGGCAAGCAACTGAAATTAGACTAAAGTGTAAAAATTAAATGCCTTATTTATCGGCAAGCTACTGTGCCACCCGGTATGAGTGGTGGGCAGTGGCAGTAGGCACACTACAGTCTGTGGAAGTCGGCCTGACACACACTGGCAGGCAACTAACCTTAGATTAAAGGGTAAAAATAAATTCCTTTTTTTATGCAAAGTCCTGTGCCACCCGATATGAGTGGTGGGCACTGGCAGTGGGCACACTACAGTCAGTGGTAGTCGGCCTGACACACACTGGCAGGCAACTAACCTTAGATTAAAGGGTAAAAATGAAATGCCTTTTTTGATGCAAAGTCCTGTGCCACACGGTATGAGTGGTGGGCACTGGCAGTGGGCACACTACAGTCTGTGGAAGTCGGCCTGACACACACTGGCAGCAGGCAAGCAACTGAAATTAGACTAAAGTGTAAAAATAAATGCCTTTTTTTGATGCAAAGTCCTGTGCCACACGGTATGAGTGGTGGGCACTGGCAGTGGGCACCCTACAGTCTGTGGGCCTGCAGCTCCTCACACAGGGCAGGCCAGGCAACTGCAATATATATATATATATATATATATATGGAGAAAAAATAAATAAAAGCAGACTAATGTAGCAGCCTTAAAAAGGGCTTTTTGGGGTGCTATCAGGACGCTGTCCTTACAGCAGAGATCAGATGAGTCTTTCAGGACTGGAGTGGACACTGAATACACTAGCCCAGTGATGGGCAACGTGCGGCTCTCCAGCTGTTGCTAAACTACAACTCCCACCATGCCCTGCAGTAGGCTGATAGCTATAGACAGGCTTTGCATGCTGGGAGTTGTAGTTCTGCAACAGCTGGAGAGCCGCACGTTGCCCATCACTGCACTAGCCTAACTATCAATTTCCCTATTAAATCAGCAGCAGCTACACTGTCCCTCCTCTCACTAAGACTGCAGCTTCCTAATGAATCTAAAATGGATGCTGTCCAGGAGATGGGAGGGTCTGGGAGGGAGGGTATGCTGCTGATTGGCTGGAATGTGTCTTCTGACTGTGAGGTACAGGGTCAAAGTTTGCTCAATGATGATGTATAGTGGGCGGACCGAACATCGCATATGTTCGCCCGCCGCGGCGAACGCTAACAAGCTATGTTCGCCGGGAACTGTTCGGCGAATAGTTCGGGACATCTCTAGTGTTAAATTTGTTGTTGTGGGAGGGGCTGTTGTAGGAGTGTGTGTATATATAGCAATATAGTATTACCTTGCCTAATTATAGCTTGCATCATTCTCAAAGTGCAGCATTTCTAAGTGCACTAGAGATATTCAGGAGACTAACTTAGAGCTTTTCACTGTAGCAGAACTTCAGCTGAACTTTCCACTGTAGCAGAACTTCAACTGTGTTTTGGTGTGCTTCAGAACAGCAGAACTTCAGCTGAACTTTCCACTGTAGCAGAACTTCAGCTGTGTTTTGGTGTGCTTGAGAACCGGTAAGGAATTTGTTAGACAGGTGTTGCTATTGTCCGATTGCTAATGAGCATAGGGCCATTAAGGTGTTAATTTTTTTGTTGTGGGAGGGGCTGTTGTAGGATTGTGTGTATATATAGCAACATAGTATTAGCTTGCCTAATTATAGCTTGCATCATTCTCAAAGTGCAGCATTTCTAAGTGCACTAGAGATACTCAGGAGGTAATCTGGAGGTGAGTACAATCTAATAAGTAGGATTTGTTTAAAATATTATATTATATTTATATAATATAATATATTTATATATATATATATATATATTATTTGTTAAAATAATATTTCCTTGCCTTAAAAGGGTAGACCTGATTCAGTGCAGGAATTGTTGTGCTTTTATTTCATGTTTCACTCTTCGAAGATTTGGATGCTGTCGGATCTGCAGACAGTTCTCCATAATGCAGCAGGAAGTTGCATTTTAGAAATCTGAGATTTGTAAATTAACTGTTAGACAAACTTAGGCTTGGAATGTTGCAATGCCACAAAAACCCCCAAGAAATGTAAGATGGGTTACTATAGGTTCTGGTAGACTTAGAGCTGTTGATAGAAGACATGTCCCACAGTCTGTGGCTCTCCGTAATTCATTTGCTGCACTATTAGATTGCAAGAGCAACATGGAGGATGGCTCAGGCACAGTGGGTGAGGAACAATCATCTCCTATGCCTAAGGTATGCAAGACTACAGCCAAAGACAAAAAGGATATAGTGAGTACTAATAGTAAGCAAATATTGGTGGGTGATTCTATCATAAGAGGTGTGAAGTTTGATGAAAATGGTTTTGTGAGATGTCTCCCTGGTGCTACTGCTAGCAGGGACAGAGGACGTATCCTTAACATTATTACGCAAGTAAAGAAGGAAAAGGAGGTGGATGTTATTGTCCATATTGGGACAAATGATCTGGCTTGCAATGAAGTTTCAAAGGTGAAGGAAGCTTTTCACACACTTGGTAATGATATCTGAGAGATTGCATGGACTGTGTTATTCTCTGCAGTTCTGCCTGTGCATAACCATCAGCATGACAAGCAGTTGCGTATTAAGAAATTCAATGTATGGCTTGATGAATGGTGTTTGAACCAGGGATTTGGCTTTGTGTCTCATGTTGACTCCATCTGGAATGGAAAAGAACTGTACAAGAAAGATGGTTTGCTCCTTTCTCTCAAGGGAACGAATGTCCTCAGTGAACAGTTCAGTTTTTGCAAAGGAGCATTTAAACTAGAAAAGGGGGGGGGCACAAGAGAGATAATCCATCAGTTCGGCTGCCCCCGAAAAAACAATGCTAGAAGATGTGCCAGGAGCTGATAGGATAAGAAATTACAAACTGAGAGTCTTGTCTACAGATGCTCGCAGTTTAGAGAATAAGATCAACAAACTTGAGTCTATAATGGCATCTGAGAATATAGATTTAGTGGCTGTTACTGAGACATGGTTCAATGAGAGTAATGACTGGGATATAACAATACCTGGGTTCTCCCTATATAGGAAAGACAGAGAAGGCAAGAAAGGGGGTGGAGTGGCCCTATATGTGAAAGATAGCATAAAAGCTAATCTAATTCAAGTCAGCGAGACCAATTTAGAGTCAGTTTGGGTTATGTTGCAGCTTGGTAATCATGAGGTAACTGGTGTAGGTGTCATATATAGACCACCTAGCCAAGTCAAATAATTAGATGATCTACTAGTTGAGGAAATGGCTAAAATTACATTGAAAGGGGAATTTGTCATTATGGGAGACTTTAATCTTCCTGATATAAACTGGAAAACCAAAATAACTAGTTCTGCCAGGAGTACAGGCATTCTAAATTCCCTACTGGGATTAACTCTACAGCAAGTAGTTGAGAAGCCAACACGGAAGGAGGCCATTTTAGATTTAGTATTCTCAAATGGCAATTTGGTATCTGATATTACTGTAGGGGAAAGCTTAGGATCTAGTGATCACCAGTCAGTGTGGTTTACTATAAGTACAGTGACTGAGACACTCCACACAAAAACAAAAGTTTTAGATTTTCGAAAAACAGACTTTTCTAAAATTAGATCACTGGTGTATAAGTCTGACTGGAACAATTTCAATGAAGTCCAAGAGAAATGGGACTACTTAAAAGTGGCACTATTGAAGGCAACAGAAAGGTGCATTAGGCTCGTCAGTAAAAGCAAAAAAAGGAAGAGACCACTGTGGTACTCAGCGGAAGTGGCAAAAATCAATAAAAACAAAAAGATGGCATTTAGTAAGTATAAAAACACCCAAAATGAGGATGACAGGGAAATCTATAAGATTAGGCAGAGAGAGGCCTAGAAAGTTATAAGAGCTTCTAAAGCTCAGGCAGAAGAGAAATTAGCTCAGTCAATGAAAAAAGGTAATAAGACATTCTTCAGATACATAAATGAAAAAAGGAAATTAAAACAAGGAATTACCAAATTAAAAACAAAAGAAGGAAGGTATATGGAAGAGGATATAGAACTAGCTGACTGCCTCAATTAATACTTCTGTTCAGTTTTTACAAAGGAAAATGAAGGAGAAGGACCTCAGTTTGGGAGGAAGACTAATGAATCCTTTGATGCATGTGTCTTTACAGAGGAAGAGGTTCTAAGTCAGCTGTCTAAAATTAATACAAATAAATCACAGGGGCCTGATGGGATACACCCAAAGCTATTAAAAGAGGGGAGAGGTGTACTAGCAAAACCATTAACAGATTTATTTAACCAATCACTGGTAACAGGAGTCATCATATATAGACCACCTAGCCAAGTCAAATAATTAGATGATCTACTAGTTGAGGAAATGGCTAAAATTACATTGAAAGGGGCAATTTTTCATTATGGGAGACATTAATCTTCCTGATATAAACTGGAAAACCAAAATATTAGTCTCAGAAGATTGGAAATTAGCAAACGTTGTGCCAATTCACAAGAAAGCTAGTAGAGAGGAATCAGGCAACTATAGGCCAGTAAGCCTGACATCAATAGTGGGGAAATTAATGGAAACCATACTCAAGGAGAGGATTGTGGAACATCTAAAAACCCATGGGTTGATTGATAAATAACAGCATGGGTTTACTTCAGGGAGATCATGTCAAACTAATCTTATCGACTTTTTTGATTGGGTGACTAAAATAATATATGGAGGAGGTGCAGTAGACATGTCCCACATAGAAGGCTTATCAATAAACTGCAGTCTTTGAGCTTAGGCTCACATATTGTTGAATGGATTAGGCAGTGGCTGAAGGACAGAAAACAGAGGGTTGTAGTCAATGGAGTATATTCAGACCATGGCATTGTTACCAGTATTACCAGTGGGGTACCTCAGGGATCTGTTCTGGGACCCATATTATTTAATATCTTTATCAGCGAAATTGCAGAAGGCCTCAATTGTAAGGTGTGTCTTTTTGCTGATGACACAAAGATTTGTAACAGGGTTGATATTCCTGGAGGAATACACCAAATGGAAAAGGATTTAGGAAAACTAGAGGAATGGTCAAAAATCTGGCAACTAAAATTTAATGTCGATAAGTGTAAAAACCCAAGAGCAGAATATAAAATCAGTGATACAGTACTAACCTCAGTATCTGAGGAAAGGGATTTAGGGGTCATTATATTAGACGACCAAAAGGTGGGCAGACAATGTCATAGAGCAGCAGGTAATGCCAGCAGAATGCTTGGTTGTATAGGGAAAGGCATTAACAGTAGAAAGAGGGAGGTGCTCATGCCGCTCTACAGAGCACTAGTGAGACCTCATCTGGAGTATTGTGTGCAGTACTGGAGACCATATCTGCAGAAGGATATTGAAAATTTGGAGAGAGTTCAGAGAAGAGCTACTAAACTAGTTCATGGATTGCAGGACAAAACTTACCAGGAAAGGTTAAAGAACCTTAACATGTATAGCTTGGAAGTAAGAAGAGACAGAGGGGATATGATAGAAACTTTCAAATACATAAAAAGAATCAACACGGTAAAAGAGGAGAGAATATTTAAAAGAAGAAAAACTGCTACAAGGGGACATAGTTTTGAATTAGAGGGGCAATGGTTTAAAAGTAATATCAGGAAGTATTACTTTACTGAGAGAGTAGTGGACACATGGAATAGCCTTCCTGCAGAAGTGGTAACTACAAATACAGTGAAGGAGTTTAAGCATGCATGGGATAGGCATAAGGCCATCCTTCATATAAGATAGGGCAGGGGCTATTCATAGTATTCAGTATATTGGGCAGACTAGATGGGCCAAATGGTTCTTATCTGCCGACACATTCTATGTTTCTATATAGCGCTATATTCGTTATCTTCGCTAATTCTAGCAAGCCAATAGGAAAGTTGCCTATACACAGCTCTAAGTTGGATGGGCAATGCGAGAATTTTAAGTAATATTAGTCACATTGTGCATCTAACTTAGAACTGTGTATAGGCAAGTTTACTTGGCTGGGAAGAATTAACGAATATGACGAATACGAATATAGCACTATATTCTCTATATTCGATAATTCTAGCAAGCCAATAGCAAAGTTGACTGTACCCAGCTCTAAGTTGGATGCGCAATGCAAAAATATTTCTTTTACCAATTTTTTTTCAATAAATAGAATACTGACTTATTCTATTTATTGCCAAAAATAGGCAAAGTAATATTTTTGCATTGCGCATCAAACTTAGAGCTGGGTACAGTCAACTTTGCTATTGGGTTGGCTTGCTAGAATTAGCGAATATAGAGAATAAAGCGCTATATGCGTATTCGTCATCTTCGTTAATTCTACCCAGCCAAACAATAGTAAAGTAAGTTTCATATGCGCCGCTCTAAGTTAGATTCGCAATGAGACTAATATTACTTAATATTCTCGCATTGTGCATCCAACTTTGAGCTGTGTATAGGCAAGTTTACTTGGCTTTCTAGAATTAGCGAAGATAACGAATACGAATATAGCGCTATATTCTCTGTCTTCGTTAATTCTAGCAAGCCAACCAATAGTAAAGTTATACCCCGTTCAAAGTTTAATTCGCAGTACGCGAATATTACATAATGTTGTGCTGTATAGAACAGGTCACATCCTCTAAGTACTGTAATATTTTGTACTGGGAGTTAGTATTGGTGCAGAATTGACTTGCATTACCTAAAAGGCATTAAAGTACTCTCCCAGTGACAGCTAGCTCAAAAGGGAGCGGTACTCAAGTTCGCATTGGGGAGTGTCCGATTTAGATAAAGCAAGCATATGGGATGTTCTCATTTAGGCCATGTGGATTAACCGTATTTAACTAAAAAGGTCCAGAATGCTTCCTTGCGCAAAAGGGCCGTATCCACATCACCTCTACGCACCGATTGTGGAATACACTCTATCCCTTGGACCCGCAACATATTGATGTTGCCACCATGATTTTCACGCACATGATGGGCCACTGATGTGTCTCGTCCATTTTTCACATCCAATAGATGCTCTCCTATCCGTCGCCGTAGTTCTCTTTTGGTCTTCCCAACAATACGTGCTCCACAATCACAGGTAAGTAGATACACCACACATGTAGTGGTGCATCTGATAAGGGCCCTGATGGAGAACCTCTCTCGTATTTTAATTGAGGAAGAATAGACCCCTCCTGATGTGGGAACAGATGATACATGAACCACAGGGGAAGGTCCCAGTAATCTTACTCCTTAACCAAGTATCCGTTGTAGGGGATATAAATAAACTGTGAACTAGACGATCGCGCAGATTCGCACTACGTCTGTATGTGACTGGTAGTCTTCCCAATAGTAGATGACTAGTGTTGAGTGAACAGTTCGAGAATCGTTCGGGTCAGTACCGAATTTTGGGGTGTCTGTGACACGGACCCGAACCCGGACATTTTCAAAAAAGTTCGGGTTCGGGTCTAGTGTTCGTCGATTACTTCCCGCTTTCTGAAGGGCTGCACAGCAGCCAATCAGCTAGCGTTTTACTTCTTGCCCTAAGAGCCCATCACAGCCATGCCTACTAATGGCATGGCTGTGATTGGCCAAGTGCAGCATGTGACCCAGCCTCTATTTAAGCTGGAGTCACGTAGCGCTGCACATCACACTGCTCTGATTAGTGTAGGGAGAGGACGCAGCTTCTGTGAGGGCGAGATAGGCAGGGATAAAGAAGTGAATGATCTACCTTTCTACACCTGTGCATCAGAACAACTCAGCTGAACTGTTCACTGAAAGTCACTATTTTGTTGAGACTGGCCAGAGCGATTTTTACTGGCACATGTAACTGGGCTGACCGGCGGTGGCCATTTTGGGACTTGTGGTGCGCCAGCACAAGCTGCCACAGAGTCTAAACCAAAGCTCCAAAGAAGTGAAAAATCTACACCTGTGAATCAGAACAACAGCAATTCAGCTGCTCAGTCAAAGTCAATTTTTTTTCTGGCTGGGCAGACCGTTTTCTGGCACATGTTACTGGGCTGATAAGAGGCGGCCATTTTGGGACTTGTGGTGCTACAGCAAAAGCTGCCACAACGTCCATTAATCTCATGTAATAGTCGATTTTTTCATAGATATACTACATCAGGGGTTTGGCTGTGCTTGTGTCACCCATACTAACTGCAAAGATATTTAATATATCAGTGGTGAAACTGAAAGTAACCCACTTGGATAGCAAATCCCATGAATGTGCTGTTCCAGCTAGACTAGCCAGTGCCACTACAGCCAAGTCCAATACTGTCAGCCAGAAATATTTTTTTTTTTATGTGCCAGAAATATAAATTAAAAAAAGCTTTCATCGTAATAATAAAATTATTCTAGTGTTAGACCAGAAGAAGCACTCCTGTTGTAATTAATACTGTAAAAAGGCTTAGGCAATATTTATCCCAGTGTGGGAAATTTATCTAGCAAAACTAGCATTTTAAAAATTCCGGTGTTCTGAAATACCAGCAGTCCTCTTGTAATTAATACCGCAAAAAGGCATTATATCGTCCAGTGTTAAAATTTTGGTGAAAAAAGGGCCAATTTAATCAATCTGGTGTTAGTTACACCAGAAACAGTAGGCCTCACGTTTTTACTCCTGTAAAAAGGAATTAATACCGGAAAAAGGCATTACATTGTCCAGTGTTGTAATTTTGGTGAAAAAAAGGCCAATTTAATCAATCTGGTGTTAGTTACACCAGAAACAGTAGGCAGCACGTTTTTACTCCTGTAAAAAGGAATTAATACCGGAAAAAGGCATTACATTGTCCAGTGTTGTAATTTTGGTGAAAAAAAGGCCAATTTAATCAATCTGGTGTTAGTTACACCAGAAACAGTATGCCTCACGTTTTTACTCCTGTAAAAAGGAATTAATACCGGAAAAAGGCATTACATTGTCCAGTGTTGTAATTTTGGTGAAAAAAAGGCCAATTTAATCAATCTGGTGTTAGTTACACCAGAAACAGTAGGCCTCACATTTTTACTCCTGTAGAAAGGAATTAATACCGGAAAAAGGCATTACATTGTCCAGTGTTGTAATTTTGGTGAAAAAAAGGCCAATTTAATCAATCTGGTGTTAGGTACACCAGAAACAGTAGGCCTCATGTTTTTACTCCTGTAAAAAGGAATTAATACCTGAAAAAGGCATTACATTGGCCAGTGTTGTAATTTTGGTGAAAAAAAGGCCAATTTAATCAATCTGGTGTTAGTTAGACCAGAAACAGTAGGCCGCACGTTTTTACTCCTGTAAAAAGGAATTAATACCGGAAAAAGGCATTACATTGTCCAGTGTTGTAACTTTGGTGAAAAAAGGCCAATTTAATCAATCTGGTGTTAGTTACACCAGAAACAGTAGGCCTCACGTTTTACTCCTGTAAAAGGAATTAATACCGGAAAAAGGCATTACATTGTCCAGTGTTGTAATTTTGGTGAAAAAAGGCCAATTTAATCAATCTGGTGTTAGTTACACCAGAAACAGTAGGCAGCACGTTTTTACTCCTGTAAAAAGGAATTAATACCGGAAAAAGGCATTACATTGTCCAGTGTTGTAATTTTGGTGAAAAAAAGGCCAATTTAATCAATCTGGTGTTAGTTACACCAGAAACAGTAGGCCTCAAGTTTTTACTCCTGTAAAAAGGAATTATATCTCCCCGTGTGGGAAGCTATGTACCAAAACTAGCATATTAAAAATTCTGGTGTCCAATTTGCAGCAGTCTTCTTGTAATTAATACCGTAAAAAGGCATTATATTGTCCAGTGTTGTAATTTTGGTGAAAAAAAAGGCCAATTTAATCAATCTGGTGTTAGGTACACCAGAAACAGTAGGCAGCACGTTTTTACTCCTGTAAAAAGGAATTAATACCGGAAAAAGGCATTACATTGTCCAGTGTTGTTACTTTGGTGAAAAAAAGGCCAATTTAATCAATCTGGTGTTAGTTACACCAGAAACAGTAGGCCTCACGTTTTTACTCCTGTAAAAAGGAATTAATACCGGAAAAAGGCATTACATTGTCCAGTGTTGTAATTTTGGTGAAAAAAGGCCAATTTAATCAATCTGGTGTTAGTTACACCAGAAACAGTAGGCCTCACATTTTTACTCCTGTAAAAGGAATTAATACCGGAAAAAGGCATTACATTGTCCAGTGTTGTAATTTTGGTGAAAAAAGGCCAATTTAATCAATCTGGTGTTAGGTACACCAGAAACAGTAGGCCTCATGTTTTTACTCCTGTAAAAAGGAATTAATACCTGAAAAAGGCATTACATTGGCCAGTGTTGTAATTTTGGTGAAAAAAGGCCAATTTAATCAATCTGGTGTTAGTTAGACCAGAAACAGTAGGCCGCACGTTTTACTCCTGTAAAAGGAATTAATACCGGAAAAAGGCATTACATTGTCCAGTGTTGTAACTTTGGTGAAAAAAGGCCAATTTAATCAATCTGGTGTTAGTTACACCAGAAACAGTAGGCCTCACGTTTTACTCCTGTAAAAGGAATTAATACCGGAAAAAGGCATTACATTGTCCAGTGTTGTAATTTTGGTGAAAAAAGGCCAATTTAATCAATCTGGTGTTAGTTACACCAGAAACAGTAGGCAGCACGTTTTTACTCCTGTAAAAGGAATTAATACCGGAAAAGGCATTACATTGTCCAGTGTTGTAATTTTGGTGAAAAAAGGCCAATTTAATCAATCTGGTGTTAGTTACACCAGAAACAGTAGGCCTCACGTTTTTACTCCTGTAAAAAGGAATTATATCTCCCCGTGTGGGAAGCTATGTACCAAAACTAGCATATTAAAAATTCTGGCGTCCAATTTGCAGCAGTTTTCTTGTAATTAATACCGGAAAAAGGAATTATATCTTCCAGTGTGGGAATTTATGTACACAAACTAGCATTTTAAAAATTCTGGTGTCCAATTAGCAGCAGTCTTCTTGTAATTAATACCTGAAGAAGGCATTACATTGTCCAGTGTTGTAATTTTGGTGAAAAAAAGGCCAATTTAATCAATATGGTGTTAGTTACACCAGAAACAGTAGGCCTCACGTTTTTACTCCTGTAAAAAGGAATTAATACCGGAAAAAGGCATTACATTGTCCAGTGTTGTAATTTTGGTGAAAAAAAGGCCAATTCAATCAATCTGGTGTTAGTTAGACCAGAAACAGTAGGCCGCACGTTTTTACTCCTGTAAAAAGGAATTATATCTCCCTGTGTGGGAATCTATGTACCAAAACTAGCATATAAAAAATTCTGGTGTCCAATTTGTAGCAGTTTTCTTGTAATTAATACCGTAAAAAGGAATTATATCTTCCAGTGTGGGAATTTATGTACACAAACTAGCATTTTAAAAATTCTGGTGTCCAATTAGCAGCAGTCTTCTTGCAATTAATACCTGAAAAAGGCATTACATTGTCCAGTGTTGTAATTTTGGTGAAAAAAAGGCCAATTTAATTAATCTGGTGTTAGGTACACCAGAAACAGTAGGCCTCACGTTTTTACTCCTGTAAAAAGGAATTAATACCGGAAAAAGGCATTACATTGTCCAGTGTTGTAATTTTGGTGAAAAAAAAGGCCAATTTAATCAATCTGGTGTTAGTTACACCAGAAACAGTAGGCAGCACGTTTTTACTCCTGTAAAAAGGAATTAATACTGGAAAAAGGCATTACATTGTCCAGTGTTGTAATTTTGGTGAAAAAAAGGCCAATTTAATCAATCTGGTGTTAGGTACACCAGAAACAGTAGGCCTCACGTTTTTACTCCTGTAAAAAGGAATTAATACCGGAAAAAGGCATTACATTGTCCAGTGTTGTAATTTTGGTGAAACAAAAGGCCAATTTAATCAATCTGGTGTTAGTTACACCAGAAACAGTAGGCCGCACGTTTTTACTCCTGTAAATAGGAATTAATACTGGAAAAAGGCATTACATTGTCCAGTGTTGTAATTTTGGTGAAAAAAAGGCCAATTTAATCAATCTGGTGTTAGTTACACCAGAAACAGTAGGCCGCACGTTTTTACTCCTGTAAAAAGGAATTATATCTCCCCGTGTGGGAAGCTATGTACCAAAACTAGCATTTTAAAAATTCTGGTCTCCAATTTGCAGCATTTTTCTTGTAATTAATACCGGAAAAAGGAATTATGGGGCTAAAAAATAATATATTTTATTGTGATGCGAGTTGAATCGCAACAATGAGGAAACATTCTATTAAGGGGCGAGGACGCGGTCGTGGTGGTGTCCGTGGAGCATCTGTTGCTGGCAGAGGACATGGCCATTCGGCCTCAGGCGCACAAAGTAGTGAACCAACTCCCTCAAGTAGCCGGCAGAATTTACAGCGATATTTGGTGGGGCCCAATGTCGTTATGAGGATGGTAAGGCCTGAGCAGGTACAGGCATTAGTTGATTGGGTGGCTGACAGTGCTTCCAGCACGTTCACCACATTGTCTTCCACCCAGTCTTCTGCGGAAAGCGCACAGGTGGCACCTGAAAACCAAGCCCATCAGTCTGTCACATCACCCCCAAGCATATCAGGGAAACGGTCTGAGCCACAAGTTATGCAGCAGTCTCTTCTTCTGTTTGAAGACTCTGCTTCCAGGGTTTCCCAGGGGCGTCCACCTAGCCCTTCCCCAGTGGAGGAAGACATATCATGCACTGACGCACAACCACTTATGTCTCCAGATGATGAGGACATGGGAATACCACCACAGCAGAGTGACCGAGTCTCTGATGATTACGAAACACTGGTGCCCACTGCCGTGTCTTATTGCAGTGTGCAGACTGAACAGGAGGAGGTCAGGGAGGAAGACTGGGTGGAAGACGATGCAGAGGACGATGAGGTCTTAGACCCCACATGGACTGAAGGTCGTGCCGCTGACTTAAATAGTTCAGAGGAAGAGGCAGTGGTGAGACCGAGACAACAGCGAAGCCAAAGAGAGAGCAGGGGGCAAACGCAGAACAGCCGCCGTCCAGAGAGTTCGCCTGCTATTGGCCAGCGCCAACAGGGACCCAGCACCCCAAAGGCATCTTCAAGGAGTTCCCTGGCATGGCACTTCTTCAAACAATGTGCTGACGACAAGACCAGAGTGGTTTGCACGCTGTGCCATCAGACCCTGAGGCGAGGCATTAACGTTCTTAACCTGAGCATCACCTGCATGATCAGGCATCTACATGCAAAGCATGAACTGCAGTGGAGTACACACCTTAAAAACAAGGAACCCGCTCAGGCTCCCCCTGCTCCCTGTACCGCTGCTGCCTCGGCTTCCGCCTCGAGAGGAATGTTGCCACCTGCCGAGCAGCAAACAGAGGATGTGCCACCGACACCACCACCACCACCGTCACCTAGCGTCTCCACTATTTCACACAGCAGCGTTCAGCTCTCCATCTCTCAAACCTTTGAGAGGAAGCGCAAATTCCCACCTAGTCACCCTCGAGCCCTTGGCCTGAATGCCAGCATTTCTAAACTACTGGCCTTTGAAATGCTGTCATTCCGGCTGGTGGACACAGACAGCTTCAAACAGCTGATGGCCATGGCTGTCCCCCAGTATGTGGTTCCCAGCCGCCACTACTTCTCCAAGACAGCCGTGCCTTCCCTGCACATGCAAGTGTCCGATAAAATCAAGTGTGCACTGCGCAGTGCCATCTGTGGCAAGGTCCACCTAACCACAGATACGTGGACAAGTAAGCACGGCCAGGGACGCTATATCTCCCTAACTGCACACTGGGTAAATGTAGTGCGGGCTGGGCCCCAGATGGAGAGTTCCTTGGCGCACGTCCTTCCACCGCCTAGGATCGCAGGGCATCATTCTCTGCCTCCTGTAGCCCCCTCCTCCTACTCGGCTTCCTCCTCCACGGCTTCCACCAGCTCATCCAGTCAGCCACACACCTTCACCACCAACTTCAGCACAGCCCGGGGTAAACGTCAACAGGCCATTCTGAAACTCATATGTTTGGGGGACAGGCCCCACACCGTGCAGGAGTTGTGGCGGGGTATTGAACAACAGACCGACCAGTGGTTGCTGCCGGTGGGCCTCAAGCCCAGCCTGGTGGTGTGCGATAATGGGCGAAATCTCGTGGCAGCTCTGGGACTAGCCGGTTTGACGCACATCCCTTGCCTGGCGCATGTGCTGAATTTGGTGGTGCAAAAGTTCATTCACAACTACCCAGACATGTCAGAGCAGCTGCATAAAGTGCGGGCCGTCTGTGCGCGCTTCCGGCGTTCACATCCTGCCGCTGCTCACCTGTCAGCGCTACAGCGGAACTTCGGCCTTCCCGCTCACCGCCTAATATGCGACGTGCCCACCCAGTGGAACTCCACCTTGCACATGCTGGAGAGACTGTGCGAGCAGCGGCAGGCCATAGCGGAGTTTCAGCTGCAGCACGCACGGGTCAGTCGCACTGCGGAACAGCACCACTTCACCACCAATGATTGGGCCTCCATGCGAGACCTGTGTGCCCTGTTGTGCTGTTTCGAGTACGCCACCAACATGGCCAGTGGCGGTGCCACTGTTATCAGTGTGACAATACCAATTCTATGTCTCCTAGAGAAAACGCTTATGGCGATGATGGAAGAGGAGGTGGGCCAGGGCCAGGAGGAGGAGGAGGAGGATGACGG
Organism: Bufotes viridis; assembly: GCA_033119425.1. NCBI lineage: Eukaryota > Metazoa > Chordata > Amphibia > Anura > Bufonidae > Bufotes > Bufotes viridis. The sequence goes on from CM065592.1 coordinate 302,564,363, forward strand.
GTCGTTTTTAGCACTATCAGGCCAGTCTGTTAGAAGTGTCTCAGAGGGAGGTTTTTTGCAACAGCAGAGGGAATGTACAAATGTGGCCAGCCAGGGACCACTACTGGAGGACGAGGAGGATGAGGAGGAGATGGAGGAGGATGAGGATGAAGCAGGTTCACAGCGGGGTGGCACCCAGCACAGCGCAGGCACATCCCTGGTGCGTGGCTGGGGGGATACAGAGGATGATGACGATACGCCTCCCACAGAGGACAGCTTGTCTTTACCTCTGGGGAGCCTGGCACACATGAGCGATTACATGCTGCAGTGTCTGCGCAACGACAGCAGAGTTGCCCACATTTTAACGTGTGCTGACTACTGGGTGGCCACCCTGATGGATCCATGGTACAAAGACAATGTGCCCACTTTACTTCCTGCACTGGAGCGTGATAGGAAGATGCGCGAGTACAAGCGCACGCTGGTAGACGCGCTCCTGAGAGCATTCCCAACTGTCACAGGGGAACAGGTGGAAGGCCAAGGCCAAGGCAGAGGAGGAGCTAGAGGTCGCCCACGCAGAAGTGTCACGGCCAGCTCCTCTGAGGGCAGGGTTAGCATGGCAGAAATGTGGAAAAGTTTTGTCTCCACGCCACAGCTAACTGCCCCACCACCTGATACGGAACGTGTTAGCAGGAGGCAACATTTCACTAACATGGTTGAACAGTACGTCTGCACACAACTCCACGTACTGACGGATGGTTCGGCCCCATTCAACTTCTGGGTTTCCAAATTGTCCACGTGGCCAGAATTAGCATGTTATGCCTTGGAGGTGCTGTCCTGCCCGGCGGCCAGCTTTTTATCTGAACGTGTATTCAGCACGGCAGGGGGCGTCATTACTGACAAACGCATCCGCCTGTCCGCAGCCAACGTGGACAAGCTGACGTTTATGAAAATGAACCAGGCATGGATCCCACAAGACCTGACCCTCCCTTGTGCAGAGTAGTCCTTAATAACTGCCTTAAACCATGTTGTCTTGTACTCCTGGCCACTTCTTCATTGAAAAATCAATTTTTGAAATTAACTAGGATCTTGGGGTGCAACCCAGAGTTGAATGAACCTTCCCTCTGTCTGGGTGCCAGGGCCAAAGTACATGAAAGTGTCCTTCTCCTGTGCTGGGTGATATGAATGTTATACTTGTGCTGTCTGACATGTCTCCTTTGTGTGGGTGCAGGGGGCCAAAGTCACTAAAAGCGGCCTTCTCCTGTGGTGGGTGATCGAAATGCCTGATTCTCTGCTGTGGGACCTCTCTCCTCTTTCTGGGTGCAGGGGTCAAAGAAACAAAAGGTGGCCTACTCCTGTGGTGGTTGACATGATGCCTGATTCTCTGCTGTGGGACCTCTCTCCTCCGTCTGGGTGCAGGGGTCAAAGTCTCTCAAAGTCGCCTTCTCTTGTCTGGGTGATGTAAAACTGATGCTTGTACCATCTGACATGGTTGCCGGGGTCCCATTAAATGGTGGCCTACTCCTGTGGTGGGTGATCTAAATGCCTGATTCTCTGCTGTGAAAACCTCTCTCCTCCGTCTGGGTGCAGGGGTCAAAGTCTCTAAAAGTGGCCTTCTCTTGTGCTGGGTGATGTAAAACTGATGCTTGTACCATCTGACATGGTTGCCGGGGTCCCATTAAATGATAGTCTACTCCTGTGGTGGGTGATCTAAATGCCTGATTCTCTGCTGTGAAACCTCTCTCCTCCGTCTGGGTGCAGGGGTCAAAGTCTCTCAAAGTGGCCTTCTCTTGTGCTGGGTGATGTAAAACTGATGCTTGTACCATCTGACATGGTTGCCGGGGTCCCATTAAATGATGGCCTACTCCTGTGGTGGGTGATCTAAATGCCTGATTCTCTGCTGTGAAACCTCTCTCCTCCGTCTGGGTGCAGGGTCAAAGTCTCTCAAAGTCGCCTTCTCCTGTGCTGGGTGATGTAAAACTGATGCTTGTGCCATCTGACATGGTTGCCGGGGTCCCATTAAATGATGGCCTACTCCTGTGGTGGGTGATCTAAATGCCTGATTCTCTGCTGTGAAAACCTCTCTCCTCCGTCTGGGTGCAGGGTCAAAGTCTCTAAAAGTGGCCTTCTCTTGTGCTGGGTGATGTAAAACTGATGCTTGTGCCATCTGACATGGTTGCCGGGGTCCCATTAAATGATGGCCTACTCCTGTGGTGGGTGATCTAAATGCCTGATTCTCTGCTGTGAAACCTCTCTCCTCCGTCTGGGTGCAGGGGTCAAAGTCTCTAAAAGTGGCCTTCTCTTGTGTTGGGTGATGTAAAACTGATGCTTGTACCATCTGACATGGGTGCAGGGGTCAAATTAACTAAATGGTGGCCTACTCCTGTGGTGGGTGATATGAGGCCTTAATATGTGCTGTGAAAACCTCTCTCCTCCGTCTGGGTGCAGGGGTCAAAGTCTCTCAAAGTCGCCTTCTCCTGTGCTGGGTGATGTAAAACTGATGCTTGTACCATCTGACATGGTTGCCGGGGTCCCATTAAATGGTGGCCTACTCCTGTGGTGGGTGATCTAAATGCCTGATTCTCTGCTGTGAAAACCTCTCTCCTCCGTCTGGGTGCAGGGGTCAAAGTCTCTAAAAGTGGCCTTCTCTTGTGCTGGGTGATGTAAAACTGATGCTTGTACCATCTGACATGGTTGCCGGGGTCCCATTAAATGGTGGCCTACTCCTGTGGTGGGTGATCTAAATGCCTGATTCTCTGCTGTGAAAACCTCTCTCCTCCGTCTGGGTGCAGGGGTTTGTGCTGGGTGCTCTGCAAAAGTGATGCCTGTACCATCTGACATGGTTGCCCGGGGTCCGATGTAAATGGTGGCCTGCTCCTGTGACGGGCAGTCTGACATGCCTGATTCTCTGCCGTGAAGGCCTCTCTCGATCTGGGTGCAGGGCCTACGTCTCTGTGGTGGCGTGCTCTTGTGCCGGGTGATGTAAAACTGATGCTTGTACCATCTGACATGGTTGCCGGGGTCCCATTAAATGATGGCCTACTCCTGTGGTGGGTGATCTAAATGCCTGATTCTCTGCTGTGAAATCTCTCTCCTCCATCTGGGTGCAGGGGTCAAAGTCTCTCAAAGTGGCCTTCTCTTGTGCTGGGTGATGTAAAACTGATGCTTGTACCATCTGACATGGTTGCCGGGGTCCCATTAAATGATGGCCTACTCCTGTGGTGGGTGATCTAAATGCCTGATTCTCTGCTGTGAAACCTCTCTCCTCTGTCTGGGTGCAGGGGTCAAAGTCTCTCAAAGTGGCCTTCTCTTGTGCTGGGTGATGTAAAACTGATGCTTGTACCATCTGACATGGTTGCCGGGGTCCCATTAAATGGTGGCCTACTCCTGTGGTGGGTGATCTAAATGCCTGATTCTCTGCTGTGAAACCTCTCTCCTCCGTCTGGGTGCAGGGGTCAAAGTCTCTCAAAGTGGCCTTCTCTTGTGCTGGGTGATGTAAAACTGATGCTTGTACCATCTGACATGGTTGCCGGGGTCCCATTAAATGATGGCCTACTCCTGTGGTGGGTGATATAAATGCCTGATTCTCTGCTGTGAAACCTCTCTCCTCCGTCTGGGTGCAGGGGTCAAAGTCTCTCAAAGTCGCCTTCTCCTGTGCTGGGTGATGTAAAACTGATGCTTGTGCCATCTGACATGGTTGCCGGGGTCCCATTAAATGATGGCCTACTCCTGTGGTGGTTGATCTAAATGCCTGATTCTCTGCTGTGAAAACCTCTCTCCTCCGTCTGGGTGCAGGGGTCAAAGTCTCTAAAAGTGGCCTTCTCTTGTGCTGGGTGATGTAAAACTGATGCTTGTGCCATCTGACATGGTTGCCGGGGTCCCATTAAATGATGGCCTACTCCTGTGGTGGGTGATCTAAATGCCTGATTCTCTGCTGTGAAACCTCTCTCCTCCGTCTGGGTGCAGGGGTCAAAGTCTCTAAAAGTGGCCTTCTCTTGTGTTGGGTGATGTAAAACTGATGCTTGTACCATCTGACATGGGTGCAGGGGTCAAATTAACTAAATGGTGGCCTACTCCTGTGGTGGGTGATATGAGGCCTTAATATGTGCTGTGAAAACCTCTCTCCTCCGTCTGGGTGCAGGGGTCAAAGTCTCTCAAAGTCGCCTTCTCCTGTGCTGGGTGATGTAAAACTGATGCTTGTGCCATCTGACATGTTTGCCGGGGTCCCATTAAATGGTGGCCTACTTCTGTGGTGGGTGATCTAAATGCCTGATTCTCTGCTGTGAAAACCTCTCTCCTCCGTCTGGGTGCAGGGGTCAAAGTCTCTAAAAGTGGCCTTCTCCTGTGCTGGGTGATGTAAAACTGATGCTTGTGCCATCTGACATGGTTGCCGGGGTCCCATTAAATGATGGTCTACTCCTGTGGTGGGTGATCTAAATGCCTGATTCTCTGCTGTGAAACCTCTCTCCTCCGTCTGGGTGCAGGGGTCAAAGTCTCTCAAAGTCGCCTTCTCCTGTGCTGGGTGATATAAATGTTATACTTTTGCCATCTGACATGGTTGCCGGGGTCCCATTAAATGATGGCCTACTCCTGTGGTGGGTGATCTAAATGCCTGATTCTCTGCTGTGAAAACCTCTCTCCTCCGTCTGGGTGCAGGGGTCAAAGTCTCTAAAAGTGGCCTTCTCTTGTGCTGGGTGATGTAAAACTGATGCTTGTGCCATCTGACATGGTTGCCGGGGTCCCATTAAATGATGGCCTACTCCTGTGGTGGGTGATCTAAATGCCTGATTCTCTGCTGTGAAACCTCTCTCCTCCGTCTGGGTGCAGGGGTCAAAGTCTCTTAAAGTCGCCTTCTCCTGTGCTGGGTGATATAAATGTTATACTTGTACCATCTGACATGGGTGCAGGGGTCAAATTAACTAAATGGTGGCCTACTCCTGTGGTGGGTGATATGAGGCCTTAATATGTGCTGTGAAAACCTCTCTCCTCCGTCTGGGTGCAGGGGTCAAAGTCTCTCAAAGTGGCCTTCTCTTGTGCTGGGTGATGTAAAACTGATGCTTGTACCATCTGACATGGGTTCAGGGGTCAAATTAACTAAATGGTGGCCTACTCCTGTGGTGGGTGATATGAGGCCTTAATATGTGCTGTTAAAACCTCTCTCCTCCGTCTGGGTGCAGGGGTCAAAGTCTCTAAAAGTGGCCTTCTCTTGTGCTGGGTGATGTAAAACTGATGCTTGTGCCATCTGACATGGTTGCCGGGGTCCCATTAAATGATGGCCTACTCCTGTGGTGGGTGATCTAAATGCCTGATTCTCTGCTGTGAAACCTCTCTCCTCCGTCTGGGTGCAGGGGTCAAAGTCTCTTAAAGTCGCCTTCTCCTGTGCTGGGTGATATAAATGTTATACTTGTACCATCTGACATGGGTGCAGGGGTCAAATTAACTAAATGGTGGCCTACTACTGTGGTGGGTGATATGATGCCTGAATATGTGCTGTGGGGCCTCTCTCCTCTTTCTGGGTGCAGGGGTCAAAGTAACTAAAAGTGGCCTTCTCCTGTGCTGGATGGTATAAATGTAATGCTTGTGCTATCTGACATGTCTCCTCTGTCTGGGTGCTAAGGCCTAAGTCACTGAAAGTGGCCTTCTCCTGTGGTGGTTGATATGATGTCAGATTCTCTGCTGTGGGACCTCTCTCCTTTTTCTGGATGCTGGGGTCAAAATAATAGTAAGCGACCTTCTCCATTGGTGGGTGATTTGAAGCCTGATTCTGTGCTATGGGACCTAACTCCAATTAATATTGGTTAATTTTTATTTATTTTATGTTAAGTCATCATTTCCCAATCTGCATTTGTTTGCAGGGGATTTACCTACATTTTGCTGCCTTTTGCAGCCCTCTAGCCCTTTCCGAGAGTCTTTTACAGCCTTTTTAGTGCCCAAAAGTTCGGGTCCCCATTGACTTCTATGGGGTTCGGGTTCGGGATGAAGTTCGGGTTGAGTTCGGATCACGAACCCGGACATTTTCCGGAAGTTCGGCCGAACCTCTCGAACCCGAACATCCAGGTGTTCGCTCATCTCTATAGATGACCAATATCTGTGTCGGACTGAAGAATAGGCCAATGTTTCTGAAGGACTTCACATACTTGTTTGTATGTTTTATCATAAGTAGCAATGATTCTCGGCTATTCGTCCCCCTGAGCTTTAGCCTTAGGAAACAAAAGTTGTTGTCGATTCGTGGTCAGTGAGTGGTGGTATGCTTCACGCAGAATGTGTTGGGGATAGCCACGATCGACAAAGCGATTACGTAGATCTTTTGCCGCTGACTTGAAGCCGCCTATCTCGGAACAGTTCCGTCTGGCCCCCAGGTATTGTCCCTTAGGGATCCCTCTCCTGAGGGCCAGGGGATGTCCACTGTCCCACTGCAGCAGACTATTCGTCGCGGTAGGTTTTCTGAACAAAGTGGTTACAATTTTGCGATCAGTTCCTACAGTGATTGTCAGATCTAAAAACGTAATCGTTTTATCATCAATCTCTGACGTGAAGTAAAGGCCGAGTAAATTATCATTCAGTCTGCTCACAAACTCACTGAAGGTGTCCTTGGTACCGTTCCATAACAGAAACACGTCATCGATAAAACGGATCCACATTAATATCGATGACGTGTACTAATCCATGGCTTCTCCAAAGACCACTTCTCTCTCCCACCAGCCCAGGTAGAGGTTTGCATAAGTTGGGGCACAGGGACTGCCCATGGCAACCCCCTGAGCTGGTGGAATATTCTACGGTCAAAGTAGAACACATTATGCATCAATGTGAACTGGAGAAGTGTCATCACAAGCTCATTGTGCCTCCCAAGATGTTCCCCTCTTTGTTGGAGGAAGGCTCTGACGGCCTAGCATCCAGGGTCATGGGGAATGGAGCTGTACAGCGCCTCCACGTCGAGGCTAGCCAGCCAGACGTCCCCATCACACTGGATGCCATCGAGACGTTGCAGTACTTCCATCGTGTCACGTACGTATGTACGCAGTTCCAGTACAAATGGTCGCAATACAACATCGATATAGGCACTAATATTTGCCGTAAGGCTGCCAATGTCCAACACGATGGGTCTCCCTTTCATGGGTGTACATTGTTTGTGCAGCTTGGGTAAGCTATAAAATACTGCAAGCGTGGGGAACTTCGGGAGGAGAAATTTGAACTCAGTGCGGCTAATGAGCCCGTCATCTAGGGCCTCTAGGAGAATAGTGGCTAGCTGATTTTTAAATTCTGGCGTGGGATCCAATGACAGGCGACCATACGTGGATCTGTCCTCCAGGATCCTGAGGCACATGTCCAGATAGTCACCCTGGTCCATCAGTACAATATTCCCCCCCTTATCGGAGGGCTTTATCATGATACTGGTGTCTTTTTCAAGAGCCCGCAGAGCCTCCCTTTTTTGGGGGTTCAAATTGTCAGCACCAAAAAATTGCCCCTCCATTGCCCTAAGGTCCTGGGTCACCACTGTGAGAAAGGTATCTATGGGTGTGTTATTATTATTGGGGGGGTACAGTCTAGAAGGACATCTCAAGTGGTAAAGGGTCCATCCCCAGCATTTCTTCCACCTTCAACAAACATGTCTGCTAAGATCTGTACATCCCCCAGTTCCTCCAACTGAATACCTAATTCTTGGCACTGCCGTCTATCGTGCGTCACAAAAAACTTTTTCCATTTCAATTTGCGTGTATATAGATTCAGATCTTTGACCCAACTAAAAAGATTGAATTTTTGTAGAGGGACATAGGACAGGCCCTTTCTCAATAAAGCCATTTCTGTCTGAGTGAGAGGTATTTGGGACAGGTTCACTACACGTAGTTCGTCTATTTTAGTGTTTCGGTGGGTTTCTTGGGGCGCAATAGGTATTCGGTCAATGGGGGTGTGTCTAAAAAACCACCACTTCTAAATCCCCTTCCTGAACGCCCTCTAGGTCTCCCACCTCGTATTCTAGTGGAGCCCCTGTTGTTGATATTTCTCCCTCTCAGTGATGTGGACCCCTGGGCTACGTCAGTGTCCCCTTCCGATGACGATGGTTCCGTCTCTTGTTCAGAAACAGCTTGTGGTTTGGGCCCAAATTCAGAAACCTTGCCCTCCTTAAAGTTCTTTAGGTCCCTATTAAATTGAAAGCGTTTTCTTTCTTTGATCTGGCTCGTGAACCTTTCAATATTCTGCTGTAATATGGACTCTTTCCTCGCAAAATCACTGTGTTTGTTAAATTTCCTAGTGTGGTCAATAGATTCTTTTAATTCTGCCTCACTCTTAGCCAATAATTGTCGTTCCTCTTCTAAGAGCAACCCCATCTATCTGAGAAAGCCCTCAATCGATTCACGCTCTCACTTCGCTAGGAACTCTATGGATCGTACACGAGCAGATGGGAGAATTGGATTATGCAGCCCTCTAGGCACAATGTTATTTTTAACATATGTGTCTAATGTCTGCACTTCCCACCAACAGCGTATATGGTCCTTGTATACTTTAGTAAGGTGTTTTAAAGATGCAGTAATGGAAATATGTGTGGTATTCACTGGTAGTTCCTTTTCCGAGAACACCTCACTGGGGTCACCCAACCAGCTGGCAGAACTAAAGTCACCTGCCAAAAAACCTGCCATTCCCCAACACTAGAAGTATAAAAATTCACTTCACAAAGAAACTAGATAACAGTTAGACGTCCGCACCAACTTATTTTAATTCTCAGCCTGACTGGACGTTAAAATGGAGAAAAACAATAAACTCTTTAATCTCACATATTTTAATGTCCAGTCAGGCTGAGAATTAATATAAGTTTGTGCGGAAGTCTAACTGTTATCTAGTTTCTTTGTAAAGTGAATAACCACTACAGAACAACGAAAATAATAGAAGTGTGGACTTGGCACATATTGTAACTGAGACAAATGGAGTTGAACTAACTCAGTTGATTACAATGGAGTACATTCACTTTCCATTCGGGATCCATTTTTTTTTTTTACTCAGTCTTGAATGTTTCAAGATATTTATTTTAACAAAATGTATGTTTGTTCTTTGCAGTATGTGAGACCGAAGCATCAAAAGTATATCATAATAGTTTAGAAGATCAATTGCAACCTTTCAAAGGCAATATAGAAGACTTTCTACACAAAGGTAAGATATTTGCGCAAATAGTTTGAAATAATGTAAATGTACCAATGGTTTCTATAGATACAGTAATAATATAAGGCAAAAAAGAGATAACACAAAAATAACTACTGTACCACTATGGTACCACTTGGAACCAAACCAGAGTTTGGGAAATGTTTTTTTACAGTACAAATTAATTTATTAAATTATTACCTGAAGTCTCGCGAGACTTCACAAAGCAATAAATTGGGCTCTTCAGAGACAATACATTCTAATACTGTAAGGAGCTTCTGCTCCGTACAGAATTGGAACGAAGTTTTATGCAAATCGACTTCGGATGTTTCATCCGAAGTCGATTCGCTCATCCCTAGTGATAATACGGCTGTTACTACATAAGCAACTTAGCATGCATCTGTACATTTGCACAAAGGACTAGGAGGGACGACTCCCTGCCTCCATCTCCACTGCATACCGCCAAGGTGTGTTGGGGTCATCTGTCTGGCCTTCCTCATCACCCTCCAACTCTTCCTGCTCCTTTCCTGTCACGTGTGCAGATAAGCCACCCATTTCTGTATAAATTGCTTGTGCGTGAATGTCCTCCTCTTCTGTCAGTTCCTGTCCCCTGGCCAGCCAGATTAAGGGTACATTCACACGACCGTATAATTATATCCGCATCCCATCTGCATCCATTCCGCACTTTGCGGAATAGATGTGGATCTATTCATTCCTATGGGTGAATTAAATGTGCGGACAACATTCAGTATGTTGTCCGCATCCGTGTTTCTGCATTTCTTGTCTGCAAAAATATGAAGCTTGTACTACTATTGTCCGCACAGATTGGTTCGCAGCCCCATTCAAGTCAATGGATCCGCAAATTGTGGAAGACATACTAAAACCATTCCTTATCTCATCAGTTTTTTGCTGATCTGTTTCCGTGTAGCTGAAGTCCCTACTCCCTGACCATGGTGCAAAATATTCTAATATTGCTTTTACAAAATGCAGACACACGGTTCCATTATTTGTGGACCGCAAAACGGAAAAGGATTACACGCGGTCGTGTGAATGTACCCTAATCAGCATCTGCTCTAAGACGTGAAGGAGTGGAATGATGTCGTTCATTCCATAGTCCTGGCAACTGACAAATCAAGTGGCCTCCTCAAAGGGCCTGAGCAAATGGCAGGTGTCACACATGAGCTACCACTGTCTAACATCAAAGTTACACAAGGGAGTACTCCTGTCCACCTGCATCATCAAGAAATCATTCACGGCCTTCCTCTGCTCATATAGTCGGTCCAACATGTAGAGGTGGAACGTTCCAACAGGTGGAAACTTTGCATATCAGGCGCTGTTGGGGAATGCTATTCTGCCTTTTCAACTCAAGAAGGGTGTGTTTTGCAGTGTAAGAGTGGCTGAAGTGCATGCACAGTTTCCTGGCCATTTTCAGGGTGTCTTGCAGTTGGGTGGAAGACTTCAGGAACCGCTTTATAACCAGATTAAAGACGTGAGCCATGCAGGTCTACAGTGCTCATTTTAGGACATGGTCAGATATCATAGTCAACTATCAAAATAATGCCATTGTGACACCTGGCCCTGACCCTGACACCTGACCCTGACACCTGACCCTGACACCTGACCCTGACACCTGACCCTGACACCTGACCCTGACTCTGACACCTGACACCTGACCCTGACACCTGACCCTGACACCTGGCTCTAACACCTTACACCTGACCCTGACACCTGACCCTGACACCTGACCCTGACAACTGAGTTTGAATAATGCTCTTCATAGGTCAGGGTCAAAGTGAGAATGAGTTATAGATATACTATGTATTTGTATGCAAAATTTAATAGATGAATAAAATGCCATGTTAACACTAACCAAGCTTATAGCTAAGTGATAGTTGCACTTGTCTTGAGTCCAGTGGGCCTGGGTTCAAGTCCCCTTTCAGCCTTTAAAAAAATTAACATTTTATTAAGCCCTAGATATGAGGCAAATTCAAGTCATGTGTGACGCTGATGTCTGATTACTGACCTAAGTCAGGCGTCAGCCTCGCTCCTAATTTTAGGTTCATTCTACTTTTCATATACTGAATGGCATAGCTGAATAAAACGCCATGTTTTTTTTAGTCAGGTTTGGACAGCAAGTTGAATGAATTAGTTTTTCTATGTGATTGAGTATATTAAAAGTAGAATGAACCTAAAATTATTTGCGGGGGTGACGCCTGACTTAGGTCAGTAGTCAGATATCAGCGTCACACATGACTTGAATTTGGCTCAAATCTAGTGCTTAATAAAATGTTAAATTTTTTAAAGGCTAAAAGGATCTTGAACCCAAGCCCACTGGACTCAAGTCAAGTGCACTATCACTGAGCTATAAGCTTGGTTAGGGTTAGCCTAGAATTTTACTCATCTATGTGATTCAATATATGAAAGGTAGAATGAACCTAAAATTATTTGCGAGGCTGACGCCTGACCTATGTCAGTAGTCAGATATCAGCGTGACACAGGACTTGAATTTGGCTCAAATCTAGGGCTTAATAAAATGTTAAATTTTTTAAATGCTAAAGGGGTCTTGAACCCAAGTCCACTGGACTCAAGTCAAGTGCACTATCACTGAGCTATAAGCTTGCTTAGGGTTAGCCTAGAATTTTACTCATAAAGTGAATGAGACTAAAGTTAGGAGCAAGGCTGACGCCTGACTTGGGTCAGTAGTCAGATATCAGGCTAAAAATGGTCTTGAACCCAAGACCACTGGACTCAAGTCAAGTGCACTATCACTGAGCTGTAAGCTTGGTTAGTGTTAATATGGCATTTTATTCATCTATGCCATTCAGTATATGGAAAGTAGAATGAACCAAAAATTAGGAGCGAGGCTGACGCCTGACTTAGGTCAGAAGTCAGACATCAGCGTCACACATGACTTGAATTTGCCTCATATCTAGGGCTTAATAAAATGCAAAAATGTTTAAAGGCTGAAAGGGGTCTTGAACCCGGGTCCACTGGACTCAAGACAAGTGCACTATCATTGAGATATAAACTTGGTTAGCATAAAACATGGCATTTTAATCATCTATGCCATTCAGTATATGGAAAGTAGAATAAACCTAAAATTAGGAGCGAGGCTGACGTCTGACTTAGGTCAGAAGTCAGACATCAGCGTCACACATGACTTGAATTTGCCTCATATCTAGGGCTTAATAAAATGCAAAAATGTTTAAAGGCTGAAAGGGGTCTTGAACCCAGGCCCACTGGACTCAAGACAAGTACATTACAACTGAGCTACAAGCTTGCTTAGTGACAGGCTGGGATTTTATTCAGCTATGGGATTTTGCATACAATTATATAGTATATCTATAACTCATTCTCACTTTGACCCTGACCTATGAAGAGCATAATTCAAACTCAGTAGTCAGGGTCAGAGTCAGGTGTCAGAGTCAGGTGTCAGGGTCAGGTGTCACACTGGCATTATTTTGATAGTTGACTATGATATCTGACCATGTCCTAAAATGAACACCGTACAGGTCACATGTGTCGTTCATTGACACAGCAGGGACACAATATTCTTCCTGTTATCAATGGCCGTAGTTCTGATCTTCAGTTGGTGAGGAGAGAGCCAGGATTCGATTTCCTCTTGAAGAAAGCGGAGCAGTTCCTCCCTGGTGTGGCTCAGTTCGCCCAGGCAAGTCTAGTGCAGAACAGTATGACACCGTGGTGGTGGTATGCTGGAGGAGCACTCCATATTGTGCCTGCAGTGGAGGCTGAAGACAAGGTTAATGGGAACCTGTCACTGGTTTTTAAACATAGGAATCGTCGGCATCCTGAGATAATTCTCCTCCACCCTAATCATCCTAGTTTTTTTTTAAACACTTCCAAGTACTCCTTTTACAGTCCACTTTCGCTTTTTTCAAGTTATGTAAATTACATGCTTACCTCATCATTTCCAATTCCTAACCCCACCTCCGATTACATGAGTGACAGAATCTAAATATCCTACCCTCCTCCCGAACTCACATCCCAAATCCCCCGCATGTGCAGAACCAGTAACCTCACTCCTCATCTCACGCTGATCATATAATGTATACTGCGCAGCTGCGAGACTTGGAAGAGAAGGGGTGGAGATGAGCAATCGTAGAGGGTGTGTCTTATTCGTTTGTGGGCAAAGCTGCACTCCAGAGTCAGAGAAGGCTTGACTCATCTCTGAAGCATGAAGGAGCAGGACTCATCTAAGGTGCATTTACATATATGGCGGGAACATTTATTTTAGCTTTTTCTCTGAACTGATAGTTCGTTCAGAATAGATTTTAATACAATTATTAATGAATTAAAAAGTATTTATAGAAAAGTGAGTGGATACATAGGTTAAGAAAGTGATGACAGGTTTCCTTTAAGGATGAGGAGGCAGAGGAGGACATTGGCTTGGGACTAAGAGCTTAAGAACGCGGAGGCGGCAGTCCCTTCATCTGGCCAAGTTGCTGATGTGGCTGGGCAGGAACCACATTTACCAGTGGGTTGTAAAGCACATATACTGTCCTTGACCATAGTTAAAGCTTTACACGTCGGCGCTGCCGTGAACTTTAGCAGATACCAACAGGCTCAAGGACTGGCCTACCTTCTTTTCAAAATACGTGTGCAGGGCTGGTACAGCCTTTTTGGAGAAGTAATGTGGCTTGGGACACTCCACCTTGGCTCGGCACAAGCCATCAGTTCTCTGAAAGGTGCAGAGTCCACCACATGGAAAGGGAGGGAATGTAGAACCAGCAACTTGACAAAGAGCACATTCAGCTTCTGCGCCGTTGGATTAGTGCATGCATACTGTTGTGATTGATTGCTGGTGAAATGAGTGACGAGAAGCATCAGGACCAGTATATAATAGGAAGGAACACAGCTCCCTTCTGCTGAGAAAGTGAAGCTTTTACTGCTGGAGAAGGCAGAGGTGTAGCTAGGCTTTCCTATCATAGACTACACGGCTGTACCAATACTACTTGAAATAAATGAAAGACCATAATGTCATAGCCAGACCCTTGTTTCTGATATTTATGGACTCTATACTGACAGGGAATGTTCCACAGGATTGGCGCATAGCAAATGTGGTGCCAATATTCAAAAAGGGCCCAAAAACAGAGCCCGGAAACTATATACCAGTAAGTTTACCATCTGTTGTAGGGAAACTGTTTGAAGGCTTTCTGAGAGATGCTATCTTGGAGGATCTCAACAGAAATAAGCAAATAACGCCATATCAGCATGGCTTCATGAGGGATCGGTCATGGCAAATGAATTTAAGCAGTTTCTATGAGGAGGCAAGTTCTAGACTTGACAGCAGCGAATCAATGGATGTCGTATATCTGGACTTCTCCAAAGCATTTGACACTGTACCACATAAAAGGTTAGTATATAAAATGAGGATGGTCAGACTGGGAGAAAATGTCTGTAGGTGGGTAAGTAACCGGCTGAGTCACAGAAAACAGAGGGTGGTTATTAACGGTACACACTCAGATTGGGTCACTGTCACTAGTGGGGTACCTCAGGGGTCACTTATAGGCCCTATTCCTTTCAATATATTTATTAATGATCTTGTAGAAGGCTTGCATAGTAAAATATTAATTTTTGTAAGTAATTAACACTGAAGAGGACAATATACTGATACAGATGGATCTGGATAGATTGGAGGCTTGGGCAGATAAGTCAGATGAGGTTTAACACTGTCAAATGTAAAGTTATGCACATGGGAAGGAATAATGCAAGTCACCCGTACATACTAAATGGTAAAACACTCGGTAAGAAGAACCAAATTCTTGAAGCTCAGCCACTTGTTGCCTCAAGGTGGTAAGAACAGACTTTATTTTTGGGCGAGATTATTCTGTAACGGTCCGGGTCTGGTTCAGACTCTTTTATTGCAACTACTTGGGGTAATTGCAGGGCTGATATTGTAGTCAGGAGGAAGCCAGTGGTCGATGCACAAGATGGGTGTCAGTATTAGCAGCAGAGCAGGGGAGATTAGCCTGATTACAGACTGAGAGCACAATAATCTCCCAAGGCAGGAAGTGCAAGGCTGAGTTTCAATAGGATGTTCAGTCATGTACCAGGGTGGGAAAAACTAGGGAGGCGGGAACTGAAACTAGAGGCACAAGGAATGAGGCTTCAATTCAGTACATGAGCTGTACAGAAAGCTGACTAGCTCAGTTGGAAGAGCTGTGGACACAGGAGTCCCTAGTTTAAATAAAGCTTGTTGAAAGGCTGCAGTGCTTCCAAGCTCTAGGCACTTGGAAGCCATCACAGTCATGCCTAGTATTGGCAGTCATAACTGTGATTGGCCGGCTGACCATGCCTGCATAAATACTGGATCATATGGTGCACCGCCATTCTGCTCTAACTAGTGTAGGGACAGGACCCTGCTGCAGGCAGGTTGAGTGTTAGGCCCTTATTATTTTTAAAAAGTGTGCTGGTGACTAGAGATGAGCGAACACCTGGAAGTTCGGGTTCGGGAAGTTCGGCCGAACTTCCCGAAAATGTTCGGGTTCGGGATCCGAACTCAACCCGAACTTTATCCCGAACCCGAACCCCATTGAAGTCAATGGAGACCCAAACTTTTAGGCACTAAAAAGGCTGTAAAATAGTCCAGGAACAGGCTAGAGGGCTGCCAAAGGCAGCAAAATGTAGGTAAATCCCCTGCAAACAAATGTGGATAGGGAAATGAATTGAAATAAAATAAAATAAATAAAATTTAACCAATATCATTTGGAGAGAGGTCCCACTGCAAGGAATCATGCGTCATATCACCCAACACTGGAGAAGGCCACTCTCAGTTATTTTGGCCCAGCACCCAGACAGAGGAGAGAGGTCCCACAGCAAGGAATCATGTGTCATATCACCCACCACCGGAGAAGGCCACTCTCAGTTGTTTCGGCCCAGCACCCAGACAGAGGAGAGAGTTCCCACAGCAAGGAATCATGCGTCATATCAACCACCACCGGAGAAGGCCACTCTCAGTTATTTCGGCCCAGCACCCAGACAGAGGAGAGAGGTCCCACAGCAAGGAATCATGCGTCATATCAACCACCACCGGAGAAGGCCACTCTCAGTTATTTCGGCCCAGCACCCAGACAGAGGAGAGAGGTCCCACAGCAAGGAATCATGCGTCATATCACACACCACCGGAGAAGGCCACTTTCGGTTATTTCGGCCCAGCACCAAGACAGAGGAGAGAGGTCCCAGAGCAAGGAATCATGCGTCATATCACCCACCACCGGAGAAGGCCACTTTCAGTTATTTCGGCCCAGCACCCAGACAGAGGAGAGAGGTCCCACAGCAAGGAATCATGCGTCATATCAACCACCACCGGAGAAGGCGACTCTCAGTTATTTCGGCCCAGCACCCAGACAGAGGAGAGAGGTCCCACAGCAAGGAATCATGCGTCATATCAACCACCACCGGAGAAAGCCACTCTCAGTTATTTCGGCCCAGCACCCAGACAGAGGAGAGAGGTCCCACAGCAAGGAATCATGCGTCATATCAACCACCACCGGAGAAGGCCACTCTCAGTTATTTCGGCCCAGCACCCAGACAGAGGAGAGAGGTCCTACAGCAAGGAATCATGCGTCATATCAACCACCACCGGAGAAGGCCACTCTCAGTTATTTCGGCCCAGCACCCAGACAGAGGAAAGAGGTCCCACAGCAAGGAATCATGCGTCATATCAACCACCACCGGAGAAGGCGACCCTCAGTAATTTCGGCCCAGCACCCAGACAGAGGAGAGAGGTCCCACAGCAAGGAATCATGCGTCATATCAACCACCACCGGAGAAGGCCACTCTCAGTTATTTCGGCCCAGCACCCAGACAGAGGACAGAGGTCCCTCAGCAAGGAATCATGCGTCATATCAACCACCACCGGAGAAGGCCACTCTCAGTTATTTCGGCCCAGCACCCAGACAGAGGAGAGAGGTCCCACAGCAAGGAATCATGCGTCATATCAACCACCACCGGAGAAGGCCACTCTCAGTTATTTCGGCCCAACACCCAGACAGAGGAGAGAGGTCCCACAGCAAGGAATCATGCGTCATATCAACCACCACCGGAGAAGGCCGCTCTCAGTTATTTCGGCCCCACCACCCAGACAGAGGAGAGGTTCATTCAACTTTGGGTTGCACCGCAAGATCATGGTAAAGTTAAAAAAAATGAGGATTTAATAAAGAAGTGCCCCGGAGTACAAGAATACATGGTTGAGGGGGAGGCAGTTATAAATGTCTATTCTGCACAAATGTGGATAGGGAAATGAATTAAAATAAAATAAAATAAATATGGTTGATATGACGCATGATTCCTTGCTGTAGGACCTCTCTCCTGTGGGATCCTGTGGGATCCATGCCTGGTTCATTTTTATGAACGTCAGCTTGTCCACGTTGGCTGTGGACAGGCGGCTGCGTTTGTCAGTAATGACGCCCCCTGCCGTGCTGAATATGCTAACTCTGGCCACGTGGAGAATTTGGAGACCCAGAAGTTGAATGGGGCCGAACCATCAGTCAGTACGTGGAGGGGTGTGCAGACGTACTGTTCAACCATGTTAGTGAAATGCTGCCTCCTGCTAACACGTTCTGTATCAGGTGGTGGTGTAGTTAGCTGTGGCGTGGAGACAAAACTTTTTCACATTTCTGCCATGCTAACCCTGCCCTCAGAGGAGCTGGCCGGGACACAGCTGCGTTGGCGACCTCTTGCTCCTCCTCTGCCTTTGCCTTGGGCTTCCACCTGTTCCCCTGTGACATTTGGGAATGCTCTCAGGAGCGCCTCTACCAGCGTGCGCTTGTACTCGCGCATCTTCCTATCAGACTCCAGTGCAGTAAGTAAGGTGGGCATATTGTCTTTGTACTGGGGATCCAGCAGGGTGGCAACCCAGTAGTCCGCACACGTTAAAATGTGGGCAACTCTGCTGTCGTTGCGCAGGCACTGCAGCAGCATGTAGTCGCTCATGTGTGCCAGGCTCCCCAGAGGTAAGGACAAACTATCCTCTGTGGGAGGCGTATCGTCATCGTCCTCCGTATCCCCCAAGCCACACACCAGTGATGGGCCTGAGCTGTGTCGGGTGCCACCCCGCTGTGAACCTGCTTCATCCTCATCCTCCTCCACCTCCTCCTCATCCTCCTCATCCTCCTCGTCCTCCAGTGGTGGGCCCTGGCTGGCCACATTTGTACCTGGCCTCTGCTGTTGCAAAAAACCTCCCTCTGAGCCACTTCTAACAGACTGGCCTGAAATTGCTAAAAATGAAGCCTCATCCTCCTCCTCCTGGGCCACCTCCTCTTCCATCATCGCACTAAGCGTTTTCTCAAGGAGACATAGAAGTGGTATTGTAACACTGATAACGGTGTCATCGCCACTGGCCATGTTGGTGGAGTACTCGAAACAGCGCAACAGGTCACACAGGTCTCACATGGAGGCCCAATCATTGGTGGAGAAGTGATGCTGTTCCACAGTGCGACTGACGCGTGCGTGCTGCAGCTGAAACTCCACTATGGCCTGCTGCTGCTCGCACAGTCTTTCCAGCATGTGCAAGGTGGAGTTCCACCTGGTGGGCACGTCGCATATGAGGCGGTGAGCGGAAAGGCCGAAGTTCCGCTGTAGCGCAGACAGGCGAGCAACAGCAGGATGTGAACGCCGGAAGCGCGCACAGACGGCCCTCTCTTTATGCAGCAGCTCTGACATGTCGGGGTAGTTGTGAATGAACTTCTGCACCACCAAATTCTGCACATGCACCAGGCAAGGGATGTGCATCAAACCGGCTAGTCCCAGAGCTGCGACGAGATTTCGCCCATTATCACACACCACCAGGCCGGGCTTGAGGCCCACCGGCAGAAACCACTCGTCGGTCTGTTGTTCAATACCCCGCCACAACTCCTGCGCAGTGTGGGGCCTGTCCCCCAAACATATGAGTTTCAGAATGGCCTGCTGACGTTTATCCCGGGCTGTACTGAAGTTGGTGGTGAAGGTGTGTGGCTGACTGAATGAGCTGGTGGAAGCAGAGGAGGAGGAAGCCGAGTAGGAGGAGGAGGCTACAGGAGGCAAAGAATGATGCCCTGCGATCCTTGGCGGCAGAAGGACGTGCGCCAAGGAACTCTCCGACTGGTGCCCAGCCGCCACTACATTTACCCAGTGTGCAGCTAGGAAGATATAGCGTCCCTGGCCGTGCTTACTGGTCCACGTATCTGTGGTTAGGTGGACCTTGCCACAGATGGCGTTGCGCAGTGCACACTTGATTTTATCAAATACTTGGTTGTGCAGGGAAGGCACGGCTGTCTTGGAGAAGTAGTGGCGGCTGGGTACAACATACTGTGGGACAGCCATGGACATCAGCTGTTTGAAGCTGTCTGTGTCCACCAGGCCAGTAGTTTAGAAATGCTGGCATTCTGCCCAGGGCTCGAGGGTGGCTAGGTGGGAATTTACTCTTTCTCTCCAAGGTTTGTGAGATGGAGAGCTGAATGCTGCCGTGTGACATGGTGGAGATGCTTGTTGACGCAGGTGGTGTTGTCGGTGGCACATCCTCTGTTTGGTGGGCGGCAAGTGCCAACATTCCTCCCGAGGCGGAGGAAGAGGCCGAGGCAGCAGCAGAAAAGGGAGCAGGGTGAGCCAGAGTGAGTTCCTTGCTTTTAAGGTGTTTACTCCACTGCAGTTCATGCTTTGCATGTAGATGCCTGGTCGTGCAGGTTGTGCTAAGGTTCAGAACGTTAATGCCTCACTTCAGGCTCTGATGGCACAGCGTGCAAACCACTCGGGTCTTGTCGTCAGCACATTGTTTAAAGAAGTGCCATGCCAGGGAACTCCTTGAAGCTGCCTTTTGGGTGCTCGGTCCCTGGTGGCGGTGGCCAGTAGCAGGCGAACTCTCTTGGAGGCGGCTGTTCTGCTTTTGCCCCCTGCTCTCTCTTTTGCTACGCTGTTGGCTCGGTCTCACCACTGCCTCTTCCTCTGAACTATGAAAGTCAGTGGCACGACCTTCATTCCATGTGGGGTCTAGGACCTCATCGTCCCCTGCATCGTCTTTAACGCAGTCTTCCTTCCTGACCTCCTGTTCGGTCTGCACACTGCAGAAAGCCGCAGCAGTTGGCACCTGTGTTTCGTCATCATCAGAGACGTGCGGACTCCGATGAGGTGGTATTCCCATGTCCTCATCATCAGGAAACATCAGTGGTTGTGCATCAGTGCATTCTATGTCTTCCACCACTGGGGAAGGGCTAGGTGGATTCCCTTGGGAAACCCTGCCAGCAGAGTCTTCAAACAGCATAAGAGACTGCTGCATAACTTGAGGCTCAGACAGTTTCCCTGATATGCATGGGGGCTGAAAACTGATGTGCTTGGTTTTCAGGTGCCACCTGTGCGCTTTCTGCAGAAGACTGGGTGGGAGATAATGTTGTGAACATGCTGGATCCACTGTCGGCCACCCAATTGACTAGCGCCTGTACCTGCTCAGGCCTTACCATCCTTAGAACGGCATTGGGCCCCACCAAATATCGCTGTAAATTCTGGCGGGTACTGGAACCTGAGGTAGTTGGTTCACTAGGACGTGTGGCTGTGGCAGAATGGCCACGTCCTCTCCCAGCACAAGAGGGTACACTAACACCACCACGACCGCATCCGCGTCCCTTACTAGATGTTTTCCTCATTGTTACCGTTCACCAAGCACCACAATAAGAAAAAAAATATTTGGCCCAATGTATTGATTTTAAATTCAGGCCTTTTTTTACAGGCACCTAACACTATCTGCCTATTTATTTATGTAGCGTATTACACTAATCCAGGCAAAGCAGTAACCACTGATTTAGGGGAATATCTCTTTTAGGGCTAGTATTTAGGCCCTGGATGAAAGGTATCCTTTTATGGACAGATTTACAATTGGCCTGCAACAGCTCTAACACCAGATTCAGGGTATTGCTATTTTGGCAATTTAATTTAACCCCAGAACAAAATATATGTTTTGGCAGACGATATGAATCTTGGCCTGCAACAGCTGGGACACCAGATTCAGGGTATTGCTATTTTGGCAATTGAATTTCACCCCAGAACAAAATATATGTTTTTGCGGACACTATGAATCTTGGCCTGCAACAGCTGGGACACCAGATTCAGGGTAATGCTATTTTGGCAATTGAATTTCACCCCAGAACAAAATATATGTTTTGGCGGACACTATTATACTTTGCCAGCCACAGCTGAAACCACTGATTTATGGTATTGCTATTTTGGCAATTGAATTTCACCACATAAAATAATCTATCCTTTGCCAGACAGCAGACAGTATTATACTTGGCTAGCCAAAGCTGGAACACCAGATTTAGGGGATTGGTATTTGGGCAATTGTATTTAACCCCTTAATAAAATATAGGAATTGCTATCCTGAGTTTCTAGGGATGACAATTAGCACAGCCAAGCCCCTGATATAGTATATAGCAAAAAAAAAAAAAAATGTATTGATGGATTGATGGACTTGGTGGCAGCTTGTTCTGGTGCACCACAAGTCACAAAATGGCCGCTGATCACCCCAGAAAATAAGTGACAGAAAAACGCTCTGTGCAGCCTAAAAACCAGTGAGCAAGTAACTAGCAGAAGTTCAATCATTCACAGCTGTAGATCGATCCGTTCATTAGGTGCTGTTGCTGACTTTTCCCTGCCTAATCTCGCCCTCACAGAAGCTGCGTCCTCTCCCTACACTAATCAGAGCAGTGTGACGTGCGGCGCTACGTGACTCCAGCTTAAATAGAGGCTGGGTCACATGCTGCACTTGGCCAATCACAGCCATGCCATTAGTAGGCATGGCTGTGATGGGCTCTTAGGGCAAGAAGTAAAACGTTAGCTGATTGGCTGCTGTGCAGCCTTTCAGAAAGCGGGAAGTAATTGCCGAACAACGAACCCGAACCCGAACTTTTTTGAAAAATTCTGTACGAACCCGAACTATGCTCGAACTGTTCGCTCAACACTACTGGTGACCTGTAGGCATTATTAATCGGTGCAATACAACTACTTTGCACCAGTGAGACAGAAATGTCATATTTAATTGTGCTGTTCAGTCTGAGGATGATCTGTTAGCATTTCATTCGGTGCAATTCCTCTCCTTTGCACCAGTGACAGGGAAATATAATAGTTAATCAGTCTGGTAATTGTGTGGGTGAGACCTACCTTTTTTTTGTGAAAAAACCTTTACTTGCCACCATCACAGGGAAATATATTAGTTAAGCAGCCGGTTAATTTGGTCGGTGAGACCTACCTATTTTTTTTTTTCAGCAAAAACACTATTTGCCACTGTCATAGGAATATATAGAAGTTAATGAGCCGATTAATTGGTTTGGTGAGACCTACTTATTTTTTGTGTTTCAAAAAACTGTACTTGCCACTGTCACATGTAAATATAAGACTGTAGTTAATCAGCCTGTAAATTAGGTAAGTGAGACGTACCTATTTTTTTGGGGTGAAAAAACACTGTACTTGCCAACGTCACAGGGAAATATAATAGTTAATCAGCCTACTAATTGGGTTGGAGACCTACATATTTATTTATTTTTTGTGCTAAACACCTAATTTTAAATCCGTGACACGGATATAGAATTGTTCAACTGTAAGAGCATCAACTAGGGGCCGTGGCCGTGGTGCTGCTGATGTTGGTGTTAGAGGAGCTCCTGCTGCAGGGAGAGGACATTGTCGATCTGTGCCAAGTACTCGCCCAAATGAAACACCTTCCTCTTGTGCACGTAGGCGACAGAACTTTATGCGTCATTCAGGGCCGGACTGGCTATGAAAACCAGCTCTGGAAAATTACATGCCAACCCCATAGCATTGCGTAATTATACAAGCACAACATCATGGAGGGGGTATATAGACTGTAATATACAGGTATATGGAGGGGGTATATACAGTGTAATATAGAGGTACATGGAGGGGGAATGTACACTGTAATATGGAGGTATATGGAGGGGTACATACATATAAAGGTATATGGTCCATATACCTCTATATTACCGTGTATATACCACCTCCATATACCTCTATATTACAGTGTAAATACCCCCTCCATGTACCTTATTACAGTGTATATACCCCCTCCATATACCTCTATATTAGTCTATATACCCCTTCCATGTACCTCTTTATTACTCTATATTGTGCCAGTAACAAATGCCTCATTAATCCCCCACCCCAAGTGCCAGTAACAAGTGCCTATTTAACCCCCCCATGTGCCAGTAACAAGTGCCTCTTTAACCCCCCACGTGCCAGTAACAAGTGCCTCTTTAACCCCCACCCCATGTGCCAGTAACAAGTGCTTCTTTAACCCTCCCCCACCCAAATGGGCCAGTAACAGATAGTCTGGTATTTAAAAAAGAAAATAAAAACACTTTTACTTACCTCCATGGCAGCCATGCGATGCAGGCCTCTTCCGGCCTCTGTCCTGCGCTGTACAGCTCAGACGGTGCAATGACATCATCGCGCCGCTTGCAATAGCCTCTGATAGGCTGTCGGCACAAGGCCCGCAGCCTATCAGAGGAACAGGGAAGGGAGACGCCTCTCCCTCCCCTGCCCCACAGCACAGCCATCTGTATCGCTGTCCTGAGGACGGCGATACGGATGACTATGGATATCAATGCTTCCATAATGGAAGCTCTTATCTCCCTGTGACCTGCCGCCGTGGGCCCCCTTCCAGTCCGCCCCTGATTGTGGCCGAAAGTGCAGGCCGGCCAGTGCACATATTAAAGTGGTCCCAATAGGCCATTTTGTAGGCCCGAATACCGCTCTAAGAATGGTGAGGCCAGAACAAGTAGAGGCTATAATAGATTGGATGGCTGACAGTGCCTCCAGTTCCTTCACATTGTCTTTCATCCGGTCCACTGATGAAAGCGCAGAGTTGGCACCAGCAACCCATGGGCATCCATCTTCCACCTCAACCCCTTGCATATCAGCCAAGCAGTCTGAACCCCAAAGTCATGCAGCAGTCACTTATGCTTTTTGATGACTCTGTTGGCAGGGTTTGGGGTTTTCGTGGGCCATCCCCCTATCCCTGCCCAAGAAGTGACAGAGATTGAGTGCACTGATGCACAACCGCTTATGTTTGAGGATGAGGACGTGGGAGAACCACCGCAGCACGATGACAAAACACAGGTGTCAACTGCTGGTGCTCTCTGCAGTGTGCAGACCGGCCAGGAAGGCAGGAATGAGGAGTAGGTTGAAGATGATGTGGAGGATAATGATGTCCTAGACCTCACATGGCATCCAGGTCATGTCAGTGACATGTGCAATTCGGAGTAAGAAGTGGGGGTCACGCAGTGCCAGCCACCCACATAGCAAAAGAGGGAGCAGGCTGCAAAAGCAGAGCGGCCGTCCCCCAGCGCTACTACCCAATGCGCCAAGCGACATAGCACACCGAAGCCAGCGCAAAGGAGTTCCCAGGGGTGGCAGTTCTTCAGGCAGTGTGCTGAATACAGGACACAGGTGGTTTGCACGCTGTGCAGTCAGAGCCTGAAGCGAGGCATAAATGTTCTAAACCTGAGGACCACCTGCGTGATCTGGCATCTAACCGCAAAGCCCAAGCTGCAGTGGAGTAGACACCTCAAGAACCACAAAAGATCAGAGGCACCTCCTGCTCCTTCTTCTTGCAGTCTTGGCATCTTCCTCCCCCTCTGGAGTGACAGTGGAAAACAGAGGATCTGGCAGTAACAACACAGTCAACGAGTATCTCCACACTGTCCCATGGAAGCTTTCAGCTGTCCATGCCCTAAACACTGGAGAGAAAGAGGAAGTACCCTCCTACGCACCTGCAAGCCCTGGCACTGAATGCCAGCATTTCAAAATTGCTGGCCTTTTAAATGCTGACATTCTGTCTGGTGGAGACTGACAGTTTTAAAATTGTCATGACGGCAGCTGTCCCATGGTACGTGCCACGCCACGAATTGTAATAAGATGGCCCATTTTGTATCCATCCAACAAATGTGGGAGAGGAAATTCTTCTGTGGAGTGTGTCTGTGAAAGTAATGAATTAAAAAAAATAAAAAATTAGGACCACCCCTTTCATCCAACTTAACAGTTGGACAGGAAATTCTTCTGTGGAGTGTGTCTGTCAAAGTCATGAATTTTTATTTTAAATTAGGAACACAACCCTCATCCGTCTAACTATTGTGGGAGAGGGAATTCTTCTGTGGAGTGTGTCTGTGACACTCTGGTAATTTTCTAACATTTAGAACACCCCTTTGGCATATGTCTTACTGTAGTAGGAGAAAAATTATTTTAATATGTAGTCCACAAAGAGGGGTCATATGAGATCTAAAACTTAAATTTTTGACCCAGTTTTAACCTAGGAGGCCATGGCCCTTAGCAACCTGACACTGAATTGACAGACACATAAAAACAACTAAAACAAACAGAAACAGTGTTGGCTTCCTCCGCCTCTTCCACCTACACCTTCATGTCTGCCTCATCCTCCACTTTGACCTCCACCTGTTGGCTCAAGATTATTATATCTTGTATTGGCAGAGTAGAGAAATATATACCGGCCACACTCCCAAAAATGGCTAAAGGTCACATACAGAATTGACACACATTAAAAACAAAAAGAGCGTTGGCTTCTTCCTCCAACTCCTCTGCCTATTCTATCTACATCGCCACGTCCACAGCGTCCACAATTTCCTACTCCACTTAGACCCCGCCTCTTGGTTCAGGAATGTTATTTTTTATTTTTATGTATTATACTGCTCTTAAATCTACTTTCAATAATTTTGCAGCCCTCTAACCCTTTTATATGACTTTTTTTACAGCCATTTTAGTGCCCCAAAGGTTCGGGTCCCCATTGACTTCAATGGGGTTCATTGTTCGGGGTCAAGTTGAACTTTGAAACTAAATTCGGCCGGACCCCATTGAACCTGAACATCCAGCCGTCCACTGATCCCTATTCATAAGGCTGTGAATGTCTGGAATAGCCTGCCGCAGGAGCTGGTCACAAAATAACATTGTGGCTTTTTACAATGTTTAACCCCTTCAGGACACTGCCATTTTTCACCTTAAGGACCAGGCCAGTTTTTTGCAAATCTGACATGTGTCACTTTATGCGGTGATAACTTTAAAACGCTTTTACTTATCCAAGGCATTCTGAGATTGTTTTCTAGTCACATATTGTACTTCATGACAGTGTTAAATTTGAGTTAATATATTTCATTTTTAGTTATAAATAAATACAAAATTTACCAAAAATTTGGAAAAAATTTCAATTTTCAAAAAGAAGCAAATCTTAAAATTTTTAGAAAAATTCCCAAACCCACTTTTTAAGGACCAGTTCAGGTCTGAACTCACTTTGTGAGGCTTACATAATAGAAACCACCCATAACTGGCCTCATTTTAGAAACTACACCCCTCAAGGTATTCAAAACTAATTTTACAAACTTTCTTAACCCTTTAGGTGTTCCACAAGAATTAAAGAAAAATGTAGATCAAATTTTGGAATTTCACTTTTTTGGCAAATTTTGAATTTTAGTCCATTTTTTTCCAGTAACAAAGCAAGGGTTAACAGCCAAACAGAACTCAATATTTATTGACGTGATTCTGTAGGCAGGGTGCAGAAGGAAAGTAATGCAAATATGGTGTTTGGAGGGTAGATTTCACTAGGATAATTTTAAGTTGCCATGTCTCATTTAAAGACCCCCTGATACACCCCTAGAGTAGAAACTCCAAAAAAGTGACGCCATTTTGGAAAATGCACCCCTCAAGGTATTCAAAACTGATATTACAAACTTTATTAACATCTAGGTGTTTCACAAAAATGAAAGAAAAATGTTGATGAAATTTCAGAATTTCACTTTTTTGGCAATTTTTCCATTTTAGTCCATTTTTTCCAGTAACAAAGCAAGAGTTAATAGCCAAACAAAACTCAATATTTATTGCCCTGATTCTGTAGTTTACAGAAATACCCATTATGTGGTCGTAAACTGCTGTACGGGCACACGGGAGGGCGCAGAAAGAAAGGAACGCATATGGTTTTTGGAGGGCAGATTTCACTGGGATAATTTTAAGTTGCCATGTCACATTTGAAGACCCCCTGATGCACCCCTAGAGTAGAAACTCCCAAAAAATAAAACTACGGGATAAGGTGGCAGTTTTGTTGGTATTATTTTAGGGTACATATGATTTTTGGTTGCTCTATATTACACTTTTTGTGATGCAAGGTAACAAAAAATAGCTGTTTTGGCACTTTTTATTCTTTGATTGTTTGAAAATAGTATGATATTGGGGTGCATATGACTGATGTAAGGTAACAAAAATGGCTTTTTTGACATTGTTTTTTTTTTTTTTTTATGATGTTCTCCTGAGGGGTTAGTTCATGGGATATTTTTATAGAGCAGATCCTTTTTTTTTAATTTTGTGGGTGATTGTCTTAGGTAGGGTATCAGTTTTGCGGGATGAGATGACGGTTTGATTGGCACTATTTTGGGGTGCATATGGCTTTTCGATCGCTTGCTACTACACTTTTTGTGATGTAAGGGGACAAAAATCGCTTTTTTTTTTACCGTGTTCACCTGAGGGGTTAGGTGAGTTGGTATTTTTATAAAGCAGGTTGTTACGGTGATACATAATATGTCAACTTTTAATTTTTTTTTACATTTAACACAATAAAAGCATTTTTGAAACCAAAAAAATCATGTTTTAGTGTCTCCATAGTCTGAGAGCCATACTTTTTTTCATTTTTTGGGCGATTGTCTTAGGTAGAGGCTTTTTTGCGGGATGAGGTGACGGTTAGATTGGTACTATTTTGGGAGGCATATGCCTTTTTGATCGTTGTTGCACTTTTAGTGATGTAAGGTGACAAAAAAACATTTTTTAGCACAGTTTTTATTTTTATTTTTTTACGGTGTTCACGAGGCGATACCTAATTTTTTTTTTTTTGGGGTGGGAAAATGACGCTTTTCTTTTACTTGAAACTTTAATTTTTTGTTGAAAAACTTTATTGTTTTAACTTCTTTTTTGGCTTTATTTTTTGTCCCACTCTGGGACTTCAACTTTTGGTGGTCTGATCCCCTTTACAATGCATTACTTCTGTATTGTGATGCATTGGCTGTAAGTGTATTACACACTGTAATACACTAACAGCTTCCTGCCTGTGAGATCCAGGGGGCTGGATCTCACGGGCTGTCACGGAAGGCAGCCACGATGCCTAAGGAAGGCATCGGGCTGCCTTCCCTGCCAATGGGTCCCTGTCACAGTAGCGCCGGGACCCGATGGCTACCCCGCACCCGGCAGGATGCCGCATGTGCTGCGGTTAGCGCTGACTGCGGCAGTATGAGGGTCAATGCGCTGGTATCGGTGTTTTCACTGATGCTGGCACATACAGCAGGGGTCCTGCTATCAGTGACTGCCAGATCCCTGATGCTGATCGGGCGGGCACAGCTCCTACATGTACAGCGCTGGTCCTTAAGTCACGTCCACCAACGACGTAAATGTACGGCGCGGGTCCGTAAGGAGTTAAATGTTGCACCATTTTCCTTTGGCCCAACCCCTTTTCAAAATGAAGATGGACATTGATCCAGGGATTTGTTCCATGGATCAATATAGCAGGATTACAGGTTTGACTTGATGGAATGTTGTCTTTTTCCAACTTTAACAGCTATGTAACTATTTGCCAAGTGGAGGCCCAAACAGAAAGTTTGCCCAAGTTATCTTTTAACTTCTTACATAGACAGTAACATAGTTTATAAAGCTGAAAAAAAGGCATCTGTCCATCCAGTTCAGCCTGTTATCCTGCAAGTTGATTCAGAGGAAGGCAAAAAAAGAACTGTGAAGTAGAAGCCAATTTTCCTCACTCTAGGGGAAAAAAAAT
Source organism: Bufotes viridis (assembly GCA_033119425.1). Taxonomy (NCBI): domain Eukaryota; kingdom Metazoa; phylum Chordata; class Amphibia; order Anura; family Bufonidae; genus Bufotes; species Bufotes viridis. The sequence goes on from CM065592.1 coordinate 302,593,287, forward strand.
CTTTTGGACTCCAATTAGGCAATCAGAACTCCCTGGATCAACAACCTATCTCTAGTAACTATAACCTGTAATATTTTTACACTCCAGAAATACATCCAGGCCTCTCTTAAACTGTTTTAGTGAATTCACCATTACCACCTCCTCAGACAGAAAGTTCCATAGTCTCACGGCTCTTACTGTAAAGAATTATCTTGTGTACAAACCTTCTTTCCTCCAGACACAGAGGATGTCCCCTCGCCACAGTCACAGTCCTGGGCATAAATAGATGATGGGAGAGATCTCTGTACTGACCTCTGATATATTTCTATATCGTTATTAGAACTCCCCTTAGCTTGATTCCTTTATTGTCTTAACTTGATTCCTTTATTGTCAAAGCTGAGATCTTAAATTAAGATATGGCAAAAAATTCTGCCCGCAAGAGCGGACAGAATTTCATTAATAAAAATGATGGTGTTGCCCCAGGTTCTTTATGTTCTTCGCAATTCGCCTATATGGATTGAAGATAAGTATTTTAGATTGATAGAGCGGATGATTAATGATCTACTATGGGGGAGGAAGCGCGTGAGATTAAAGGCGCTCTATTATTCTGTGCCCTACAATCGGGGAGGTCTTAACCTCCCCTATTTTTAGGGGTTATTTTATGGCCTCCCAACTTTGTTTTTTCAATGACTGGGAAAATAGCTATCTCTGCAGAAAATTGGTGAAAGATTCAGGTTTTCTGGATTTATTTACAGTATTAGAGTCCGACTATTTACTTAACATACAGACTGGCTACAAACCTTTCTGCAGAATGGCTACAAAAGCCTGGCTGGTTATAAAGAGCTGGTTTAAAATCAAGGCATCACTTATTTGTACTCCATTATGGCATAACTCAAATCTTTTGAATTTAGATGATCCAAATTGTCGGCAATAATGGAGGATGAAAAATATTCAGTATTTGAATCAGGTGGTTAAAGATGGGCAAATCCTGTCCCTTATAGAGCTAAAACAAAAGGTAAATGTAGGCGAGGTGGCTTGGTATGCATATTTTCAACTGAGGTCGGCACTTCTTAGTATTACCGATAGTCATTCACAATGTAGACACTCCTGAATTTTTGCACAATTTGATTTCTAAGAAAGGTGGTATGAAAGTTAAATTATCACACTGTTATAGACACTTGACGAAAACTTTTTTTTCGGATTGTTTTTCTCCAGGACAGAGATCCTGGTCTGTTTCACTGTCAGAGGTGGGCTCCCCGGATTGGGAGAATATAGGGGATAATTTAAGTCAGGTTTCGCACAATTTTAATCATACTGTCGTACAGTTTAATATTATGCATAAAATATATGTGACACCCTTATGGCTCCATAGGAGGGGATTTAGAGCCTCCTCTGATTGCCCCCGCTGTGGGGACCTCAGGGCAGATCGTTTACATCTATTCTGGGATTGCCAGATAATGAGTAAGTATTGGAGAACGGTTCAAACAACTTTGGTTCAGAGACTTAATATTGATATTCCTCTATCTTCCAAAGTATGGGTTTTGGGGGATTTATCAGAGGTTAACTGTCAGCCTCTGAAGCGCCGACTGTTGATCAAAATGATGTTTTTGTCCAGGCTTCTTATATCTAGAGAATGGTGTTCCTCCTCTGCTCCAAACTGCAATAACTGGTTATGTTTAGTTAAGAAGGTGAAAAGCTATGAGAGGATCTTGTATAGACAAAGAGGGTCCTACATAAAGTGGGGTAGTATTTGGAAGGACTGGGACGGTTAAGTAATTCTGCAGGGTCGGGGGGGGGGGCAGTTTGGGGGGTCGGGGGGGTTGGGGATGATTCTGTAACTCTGTCCTTTTTATAGATTGTATTTTTTAAGATGACTACAATAAAAATTTAAACTGAAAAAAAAAGAACTCCCCTTAGTCCTCTTTTTTCAAAGGTGAATAACCCTAATCTTTCTGGGTACTGTAGTCCACCCATTCCAGTTATTATTTTACTTGCCCTTCTCTGAACCCTACCTAGCTCTGCTATGTCTGTCTTGTTCACAGGACCTCAGAAATGCACACAGTACTCCATGTGTGGTCTGACTAGTGATTTGTAAAGTGTGCAACCTTTCTACAAGATCATGAATAAATATATTGAAGAGAATAGTACCCAATACTGACCCCTGTGGTACACCACAAGTGACTGTAACTCAATCTGGTTATCAATATACCATTAATAACCAACCTCTGTTTTCTATCACTGAGACAGTTTCTCCCAGTCCAAACATTCTCATTTTATATACTAACATTTTATGTGGTACAGTATCAAATGATTTGGAGAAGTCAAGATATACGACATCCATTGATTCACCATGGTTAAGTCTAGAACTTACCTCCTCACAGAAACGGATAAAATTCGTTTGACATGACCGATTCCTTAATAAAGCCATGCTGATATGGCGTTGTTTGCTTATTTTCATTGAAGAACTACAAGATAGCATCTCTTAGAAAACTTTCAAACAGTTTACCCACGACAGACATTAAACTTACCGGCCTATAGTTTCTCTGTTTTTGAACCCTTTTTGAATATTGACACCAGATTTGCTAAGCATCAATCCTGTGGAACACTCCCTGTCAATATAGAGTCCTTAACCCCTTAAGGACCCTGCCATTTTTCACCTTAAGGACCAGGCCATTTTTAGCAAATCTGACATGTGTCACTTTATGTGGTAATAACTTTAAAATGCTTTTACTTATCCAGTCCATTCTCAGAATGTTTTCTCGTCACATATTGTACTTCATGACAGTGGCAAAATTGAGTCAAAAGATATTTCATTTTTATTTATAAAAAAAATATGAAATTTACCCAAAATTTTGAAAAATTAGCAAATTTACGAATTTAAATGTCTCTACTTTTATGATAGATAGTAATACCTACAAAAATAGATATTACTTTACATTCCCCATATGTCTACTTCATGTTTGGATCATTTTGAAACAGACATTTTATTTTTTTGGGACGTTAGAAGGCTTAGAAGTTTAGAAGCAAATCTTAAAATGTTTAAGAAAATTTCCAAAACCCAATTTTTTCAGGACCAGTTCAGTTATGAAGTAACTTTCTGGGACTTACATATTAGAAACCACCCATAAATAACCTCAATTTAGAAACTACACCCCTCAAGCTATTCAAAACTGATTATACAAACTTTGTTAACCCATTAGGTGCCCCACAAGAATTAAATGAAAATGGGAATTCAATTTTAAAATTTAACTTTTTTAGTAGATTTAAAATTTTTATCTATTTTTTTCTGCAACACATCAAGGGTTAACTGCCAAAAAAACTCAAAATCAATTACCCTGAATCTGGAGTTTACAGAAACACCCCATGTGTGCTCAAAAATTTATGTATAGGCTTCAGATTGGAAGGAGCACCATATGGCTTTTGGAGAGCGGATTTAGCTGGAATAACTCAAGGAATATTTCAAGGTGTGTGGTGAGAACTTTGACCCATCAGGCTTTTCACAGAATTAGAAAACGCTTGGCTGTGAAAAGGAAAAATAATTTTTTTTCCAGAAAAAGTAACTTTACAGCCACACTTTTCACTTTCACAAGGGGTAACAGGACAAAATGCACCCCACATTTTGTTCCCCATTTCCCCCCCGAATACGGCAACACCCCATGTGTGCTCAAAAAAAGATGTATGGGCGCACAATAGGGTTCAGAGTTGAATGAGCACCATATGGCTTTTGGAGAGCGGATTTAGGTGGAATGGTAATTGGGAACTACTGTATGTCGCATATGAAGACACCCTGAGGTGACCCTACAGTCGAAACCCCCAAAAAGTGACCCCATTCTGGAAACTAGACCACTTAAGGAATATTTCAAGGTGTGTAATGAGCACTTTAACCCACCAGGCGTTTCACAGAATAAGGAAACACTTGGCTGTGAAAAGGAAAAATTACATTTTTTTTTAGAAAAAGTTGCTTTACACCCACATTTTTCACTTTCACCAGGGGTAACAGGACAAAATGCACCCCACATTGTGTTCCCCATTTCCCCCTGAATCCTTCAGCACCCTATATGTGCTCAAAAACTGATGAATGGGCGCACAGCAGGGCTCTAGAGGCAAAGTGCAAAATATGCTTTTTGAAGGCCCGAATAAACAGACATGAATTTTAGGTGCCATGTCGCATTTAAAAAATTCCTGAGGTCCCCAGAAATTAAAAACCTCAAGAAGTTACCCCATTTTGGAAAAAGCACCCCCGTACAAACATTTTAAGTGGTGGACAGGGTATTTTTCAGAAAACAGGTGTTTTACAGAAGGCAGAAACACGTGTTAAACGATTTCAAAGCACACATCTATGAGGCAGTCTTCAAGGACCTGATTTTTTCAGACCGGGAAAGTTTCAGACCGGGAAAGAGCAGGCCGGAGTACCTTGGAATTGGAGGCGCCCGGATCATCCCTGGCCAACATTTTCCAGGTGTGGCCCCCATACTGGAAAGAAAGGACGAACCCAAAAAAGACGCAGAGTGTGTCACAAGAGGGGGATACAGAAGGACACCACCAACACCAATGTGACACTTGCCCCGATCATCTGGGCCTCTGCGTTATCAATTGCTTCAGGGAGTATCACACTTCCATGGAGTACTAAATTTTTATAATCCCCAACAGTCCCCTAGAGAACATAAAAAACTATGGCTCTCAGACTTTGGAGACACGGAAACAATTTTTTCCCCCAAAAATTATATTATATTATATTAGTTTTAGTGCAGGCATCCTCAAACTGCGGCCCTCCAGATGTTGTAAAACTACAACTCCCAGCATGCCCAGACAACCTACAGCTATCAGCAGGGCATGGTGGGAATTGTAGTTTTACAACATCTGGAGGGCCGCAGTTTGAGGATGCCTGCTTAGTGTCTCCAAAGTCTGAGAGCCATACATATTGGGCATCGTCGCATCCGTAAAAATCTTCTCTATAAAAATACCGCATAAACTAGCCCCTTGATAAACGCAGTCAAAAAAATCTAATAAAAACTATGTAAAGAAAAGCCATTTTTATTGTCACCTCGGATCCCAAAAAGTGTACTAACAAGCCATTAAAAAGTCATATGCACCCCCAAATATTGCCAATCAAACCGTCATCTCATCCTGCAAAAAATGAGAATCTGCCCTATAAAAATAACATTTAACTAGCAGGATGACAGGCCGAACTGGATGGACAGATGTCTTTTTTCGGCCTTATGTACTATGTTACCATGTTACTATGTAACGCAACCACCCCGGATCAACAGCGTTAAAAAAAAATAAGTGTAAAAAAAAAAAGAAAAAAAAGCCATTTTTTGTCACCTAACATCACAAGAAGTGCAATAGCGAGCGATCAAAAAGTCATATGCACCCCCAAATAGTGCCAATAAAACGCCATCTCATCCCGTAAGAAATGATCCCCTACATTAGATAGTCGCCCAACAAAAAAAAAAACTGTAGATCCCTCAAATGATAATGTAGTGTAAAATCTAAATAAATTTAAAGAAGTAGAGATATTAGGTATCTCCACGTCCGTAAGAATCTGCCCTATAAAAATAACATTTAACCCAACCCCTCGGATGAACAGCGTTAAAAATATGAAATAAAAACAGTGCCAAAACACCAATTTTTGGGCAAGATTTCCATTTGAATCCTTTTTTTCCAGTAATAAAGCAAGGGTTAACAGCCAAACAAAACTAAATATTTATTGCTCTCATTCTGTAGTTTGCAGAAACACCCCATACGTGGTCATAAATGGCTAAGTAGCCACACCGCAGGGCATAGAACGAAGGGAACGCCATATGGTTTCTGGAAGGCAGATTTTGATGGACTGGTTTATTTACACAATGTCCCATTAGAAGCCCCCCTGATGTAGCCTAGACTAGAAACTCAAACTTTGTTAACCCTTTAGGTGTTCCACAAAACTTAATGGTGAATGTAGAAACAATTTTAGAATTACATTTTTTTGTTACCTTGCCTCAAAAAAAGTAATATAGAGCAACCAAAAATCATTTACCCTAAAATAGTCCCAAAACAACAACCACCTTATCCCGTAGTTTTCTAGATGGGGTCACTTTATGGAGTTTCTACTCTAGGGGTGCAGCAGGGGACTTGAAAGGGTACATGGTGTAAATAAACCAGTCCATCTGCCTTCCAAAAACCATATGACGTTTTCCTTCTTCTATGTCCTGCCGTTTAGCCAAATAGTAGTTTACAACCACATATGGGGTGTTTCTGCAAACTACAGAATCAGGGCAACCTATATAGAGTTTTGTTTGGCTGTTAACCCATTTTTTCCAGTAATAAAGTAAAGGTTAAAATGGAAAATTTTCCAAAAAATAGAAATTCATAAATTGTTTCTCCATTTGCCATTAACTCTTGTGGAACACCTAAAGGGATAACAAAGTTTGTGAACCGAGTTTTGAATACCTTGAGGGGTGTACTTTCTTAGATGGAGTCACTTTTTTGGAATTTCGATTCTAGGGGGTGCAACGGGGGCTTGAAATGGGACAAGGTATAAACAAAACCAGTCCTGCAAAATCTGCCTTCCAAAACCCATATGGCGTTCCACTCCTTCTATGTCCTCCCGTTTGGCCAAACAGTAGTTTAGGACCACATATGGGGTGTTTCTGCAAACTACAGAATCAGGAAAACCCATATTGAGTTTTGTTTGGCAGTTAACCCTTACTTTATTACTGGAAAAAATGGATTATATTGGAAAATTTAAAAAAAAAAAATCTAAATTCTTATTATTATTTTTTTATAATTCTTTATTTATCCATTTTAAAGAGTACAGAAATGTACTAAAGAAAATTGAACACAGTAACAACATGACAAGTAATTAGTCAGGTATCCAGTGCATTGAAAACATCACATCTTGTATAAATCTTAGAATCCCGTAAAATGCACTGGCGCCTGAAAAGACAACGCCAGGCTGAATTCAAGACCAGACTTAGTAACTTCGGGTCATTAACAGGCATTACAATTATCAATAGTAACATATTTCCAAATAGAGATGTCGCCAACATAAAATGTTATGTTCGCGAACAGTGAACGCGAATTTCCGCAAATGTTTGCGAACGGGCAAACCGGGCGAACCGCCATAGACTTCAATAGGCAGGAGAATTTTAAAACCCACAGGGACTCTTTCTGGCCACAATAGTGATGGAAAAGTTGTTTCAAGGGGACTAACACCTGGTCTGTGGCATGCCGGAGGGGGATCCATGGCAAAACTCCAATGGAAAATTACGTAGTTGACGCAGAGACGTGTTTTAATCCATAATGGGCATAAATCACCTAACATTCCTAAATTGTTTGGAATAACATGCTTTACAACATCCAGTGTGTGTATACGATCAGGTATGATGTTGTATCGATCAGGTAGTGTAAGGGTTACGTCCGCTTCACAGTGACAGACCAAACTCTGACAGACCAAACTCCCTGTTTAACGCACCGCAAACAGTCCATTTGCACAACAGCAAACTCCCCATTTGCACAAGGTTGGATACCAAGCTAGCCATGTCCCGTTCCTTTGTCGTCACTGACGTCTTTGAAGGTCTCTTCCTCCACCCAGCCACGTACAACACCAAGGGTCCCCGAAAGGTGACAACAAGCCCCCTGGGACGCCTGCTGTGGTTGGTCTTCCACCTCCTCAAAGCCACCTTCCTCCTCTAACTCCTCTTCTTCAGACTCCTCTCTCTGGGTTGCCGCAGGTCCAGCAATCGACGACGACAAGACGGCTTCTGGTGGTGATGGTGACCACAACTCTTCCTCTTCACGCTCATCTACGGCCTGATCCAGCACTCTTCTTAGGGCACGCTCCAGAAAAAATGCATATGGGATGAGGCCGATGATGTTGCCTTGGGTTTGACTGACCAGGTTTGTCACCTCCTCAAAAGGATGCATAAGCCTACAGCCAATGTGCATGAGCGTTCAGTAACGCGGCCAAAGCATACCCAGCTCCGCAGAGGCTGTCCTCTTTTCTTTAAATAAAAAAATCTGTTTTTACCAGTTTAATCTCTGTTTTGTCCCCTATCAGGGGCCGGTGTATGGAATAGATTTTAGGAACTGGGAGATGGAAAAAGATGGTTGGTCGGTCCTCTTCCTTCCAATTTGGGGCACTGCGCGTGTGCCGTGCAGTGTACTGTGCCACCCTATATGAGTGGTGTGTTAAGTAGTACTATTTCTATCAGTTTAATCCCTGTTACATCCCCTATCAGGGGACGTGTATCGAACAGATTTTAGGAACCGGGAGATGGAAAAAGATGATTGGTCGATCTTCTTACTTCCAATTTGGGGCACTGCGTGTGCGCCGCACAATGTACTGTGCCAGCAATACAAATAGTGTGAACTACAATTCTTACCATTTTAATCTTTGTTAAGTCCCCTATCAGGGGACGTGTATTGAATTGAATCCTTGCATGGGGAGATAGAGAAAAAAGCTTGCTCTGTCCGCTTCCTTCAAATTTTGGGCACTTGCAATGGAATGCAACTAGTGTTAAGTAAGTACTATTCCTATCAGTTTAATCTCAGTTTTGTCCCTTATCAGGGCCAGGGCCGGTATAGTGAATAGATTTTTGGAACCTGGAGATGGAAAAAGACCCATGCTATGTCCGCTTCATTTGAACTTTAGGTCACTGCGCGTGCGCAATGTACTGTGCCACCCAATATGAGTGGTGGGCACTGGCAGTGAGCACAGTACAGTCTGTGGGCCTGACATACACTGGCAGGCAACTGAAATTATATTAAAGGGTAAATTTTAAATGACATTTTTATCTGCAAGGTACTGTGCCACCCGATATGAGTGGTGGGCACTGGCAGTGGGCACAGTACGGTCAGTGTACCTGGCACACACTGGCAGGCAACTGCAATTATATTAAAGGGTAAAAATTAAATGACTTTTTTATCTGCAAGGTACTGTGCCACCCTATATGAGTGGTGTGCACACAGTACAGTCTGTGGGCCTGCGGCCTCTCACACACGGGCAGGCAACTGCAATATATATATAGAAAAAATAAATAAAAGCAGACTGATGTACCAGCCCTAAAAAGGGCTTTTTGGGGTGCTGTCAGGACGCTGTCCTTATAGCAGATGAGTCTTTGAGGACTGGAGTGGACACAGAACACTGGCCTAGCTAACGCTTTCCCTATTAAAGGGGTTCTTCACTTTGTTACAACTGATGATCTATCCTCAGGATAGATCATCAGCATCTGATCGGCTGGGGTCTGACACCCGGGACCCCCGCCGAGCAGCTGTTTGAGAAGGCAGTGGTGCTCAGGAGCGTCGCGACCTTCTCACTGTTTACCACTGCTAGAGCCCCGCCCAGAGACGTCACGACTTGTGTCAAGTGTCGTGGGCGAGGCCAAGCTCTGTTCACATAGTACCATCTCGTTAAAATTTTATAGCAATTGGTATTTACTGGCAATGGAGGATTTGTGAATCCAGTGGACTATTTTGGACCATTGGTCTGCCTGTAAATCTTGTATCTGTTTGTCTATGTATGGAGGACGGTAATCCGGAGCGGGTGAGATCAGAGAGTTGTATATTTCTGAGATCGAGTGTCGGTAGATCCCTTCGCCTATACAGGTTTTTTCAAAGAGTGTGAGAGATCTATCATAACCTGAGGAAGGGGGGATCGAGGCAAGAAAATGGGCTAACTGACTCTGTCTCCACTGTCCCAGTGAGAAAGGTTCAGTGATATTTGAAATTTCCGCATAATTAAGCCAAACCCCCCGCTCCTGTGGAATATGTAGTAGGGATCTGGCTAGTCTCAGTTTCCCTTTGGCCCAAATAAATCTGAAAAGGTCCCAATGGTGAACATTAGGTCATCTGCGTACGCTGATATTTTAAACTCTTGGTTACCTACCGGGAGGCCTGTGACGTCAGGGTTCTTCCTTACGGTTCTAAGAAGGGGTTCCAGGGTAAGGACAAATATTAATGGCAATAGGGGACAGCCTTGGCGGGTCCCGTTCCGAATATCAAAGGAGGATGAGAAAACACCATTAACCTTCGCAGTGGCAGAAGGTTCAGCATAAAGGGAGCTAAGCTGGCCATCATAGGGCCAGATATGCCCACATCCACGGCCATCCCACTCTATCAAAAGCCTTTTCGGCATCGGTTGACAAAAGATAAAGGAGTATGTTTCATGAGTTGGCGTGGTGTATGAGATTCAGAACTTTAGTAGTGTTATCTCTCGCCTCCCTTGACGAAATAAAGCCTCCCTGTTCGGTGTGGATGAGATCTGACAATAGTGGGATAAAGCGCATAGCTAAGGATGTTACCAAATAATTTAAGATCTACGTTAAGTAGCGAAATGGGCCTATTATTGGCGCAAGAGGTAGGGTCTTTACCTTCTTTATAAATAACCACAATATGCGCATGAGTCATGTCTCTAGGTCAGGCATCCTCAAACTGCGGCCCTCCAGCTGTTGCAAAACTACAACTCCCAGCATGCCCGAACAGCCTACAGGTATCAGCCTACAGCAGGGCATTGTGGGAGTTGTAGTTTTATAACAGCTGGAGGGCCGCAGTTTGAGAATGCCTGCTCTAGGTAATGGGTTCCCTGACACTATTTTGTTTAGTGCATTGACAAATGGCGTTTGGAGAAGGGGAAGATATTTTTTATAATAAGAGGCTGGGAGGTCATCCTGACCGGGGGCTTTGCTAGGTTGCATTGTTTTAAGAGCCTCTGTGAGTTCTTCCGTAGAAATGGGTCTGTTTAACTCCTCAATGACCTCTAAGGGAATTTTGGGTAAGCCCGAGTCCATCAGGTATTTACGCATTGTCGCAGTTGCAGAGGGCGCATTAGAATGGTGGCCAGGAAGGTTGTACAGATTACTGTAGTATTGGGCGAAGGTTTCCACTATAGAATCTGGGTTATTCAAGATAGAGCCATCGGGTGCAGCTGCACGGGGTATATTATTTCTTGTCTTCTGTTCTCTCAAAGTCCGCGCCAATAATCTACCGCATTTATTACTGTGTTCAAAGAAATATCTTCGTCCATTGGTAAGAATAGTTTTCGTAGTACTGTCTAACTTTTCCCTTAGTTTTCTCCTTGCTATTAGCAGGGCCGACTGCGTGGGTTGGTCATGGGATTGCTTATGGGTTCGTTCGATCTCTAATATCCTCTCCTTTTTACGCCTTGCCCCATGTTTTATGAGCTCCCCTCGTATTACACATTTATGGGCCGCCCAAACTGTGATGAGAGAAGCGGAGTCCGTTTGGTTTTCAGCAAAATAGCAAGACAAGGCCTCGTCTATTTTGTGAGAAATTTCCGCGTCTTGTAGTAAGGATTCATTTAGACGCCATTGCCAGGCTCTAGGAGCCGAGAGAAGAGATTTTAAAGAAACATGGAGCATCGCGTGATCTGAAAAAAAAATGGGGTCAATTGTGGATGTGGTGACAAGGGGTAGTGCCGAGTGTCTAAGTAGGAAATAGTCTAGCCTGGAATACACATCCCTGGCTGCAAAGTAAAATGTGTAATCCCTAACGTCCGGATTAACCATCCTCCATACGTCCACCAGCTAGTATGTGTGAAGAAGCTGTCTAATGTGGCGAAGGCACGAGTGAGCCACATGGGAGGATCCTCTAGAAACATCAGTTAGAGGATCCAGAGCCACATTGAGATCCCCTCCCACTAACAATATGCCTTCGGCAAACCTATCCAGTTTAGCTAATATCCGAGATAACGCTTTGAGTTGTTTGGTGTTGGGCAAATAAACATTAGCTAGCATGTACAGCTGTCCACCTATCTTTCCCTTTACAAACAGAAACCTGCCATTGTCATCCGTGAGAGTATCCACTAACTCCCAAAGAGTGGACCTAGCAATCAAAATGCTAGTGCCTCTAGCTTTTGACATTACTAAGCACTATGGTATGCATCTGGGTACCTGGAAGATCTGAAGATAGGCATTGCATCTTTACGGAAGTGTGTCTCCTGAATTATAGCCACCTGTACCTTCTTGCTCCAGAGGAGTTGGAGAATGGATGACCTTTTTTCAGGTGTATTCAGCCCATTGGCGTTGATCGAGGCAAAGTGGATGCTAGGCATGTTCCTGATCTGGAGGGTGATAGGGAGGTGGGTAGAGACAATCACAGAGGAACAATAGGGAAAATCGCTAGGAAAGGGGAACACTCAATACAAAAAAAAAAAAAAAAGAAATAAAATTAAATAGACTAATGGAGCCAAATACCTAACCCGGCTAATCCAGTGTCAGGTAGAAAAAGAAATTTAGATATGACCGCAGTCAATATAGTAATGTGAACAATACACAAACAGAAGTTGAGTGGAACTGTGGACTAAGTGTCCACTATGCGAGTCCTGAAGTGTCCAAAGGGAGCACAACTAGGAATCGCGACCCTATGAGGGGAGAGGAGAGCAATATATAAAGCATCCTTTTTCCCTTAATCTCATGGGCCTGATATAACCAGAACATAATCTAAGGCCGACACCATTTACATCAATAAAGGGGGAGGTCTCGCCCGGTCTTTTACAACAGCTACACGAGTCCTCTATCTATCAAACCTTCGGAATCTGTAGTATGGCATGACCCATCTATATTACCAGGAAACCCACTCCTGAGTGCATGATACTGTGTCATCATTGTACCGTCCCTTGATTATTTCCCTGGCGGGGCCCAGGGTACGGCGGCCGCCGATCTTGCTGACAATCACCACTACGTCCGCCTCCTGAGAACGTAAGATTGCTCGGTGGTGGTAGTGTCGGGGCTTGGACATCGAACCAGTCAGGTAACATTAAGTCCGGGATCCCCAGGAACCATGCTAGGTCATCCACTTGATCTGGAGAGTGTAGAGCAAAAAATTGTCAGTTTTTACAGATAATGAGGTGAAATGGGTGACCCCATCTATATGTGTATCCAGAGTCCATGATAGTTTGAAGAGTAGGATTGAGAATACGTCTCATTAAAAGCGTGTGTCGCGAGACATCTAGCAAAAGCTGTATTTGGGCTCCAGCATATGCCACAGTACACTGCCTCCAGGCTCGTTGCAATTTGTCCTCTTTTTCTTGAAAGAAATGAACTCTGCAAAAGACATCCCGCGGGGCTGAGTTCTCTATGCACCTAGGTCCCATCACTCTGTCAAGTTCAATCTGTGTGTCTGCAGGTCCGGTTAGGAGTGAATTAAATATGGCAGTCACCGCATTGCGGAGGTCAGTGGGTGGCACCTCCTCAGGGATCCCTCGCAGTTTGATATTATTGTGACGACCCCTGTTCTCCTGATCGTCTAGTTGTAATTGCAGGTGCCTATTGAGAGCCTTTTGAGAGGTCAGGATTTGTTCCACGGCTGTAAGTTGTGAACCTAGGGCTTGAGAAACTTGAACCTGAGTGGCCAGCATAGTAGAGACTTCAGATAGGTCTGCTTTCACAGCGGCTATGGCTGCTTCTTGTTTGGATTCAACTCTTTGTATAATAGCGTCTAGGTCCATCTTCGTGGGAAGATTACTGAGAAGCGATCATATGTCCGTGAGCTTAGAACATTTAGGGAGTCTGGAGTGTGAGGATGAGGCAGAAGATGGAGTTTCAGAGGAATCTGATAAGTCCCCATTATGAAAGATATCAGGTGTAGCTGGATGGTCCAAACTAGAACCTTGAGTGGTCCCACTGGTGGCACTGACTGCTGGGATGAAGTCCCTTGCATTAGGGAACATTGAGCTCCTGGCAGGGACAATGGAGAATTAGTGAGGGGCGCCACTGGCTGTGGATGTGGCTTGCCTGATGGCGGGAGCAGAGAGAGAAGAGCTGTAGGGCTGAGGCATCGCATAGATGACGCTCACTCACCCTGCCTGGCGTAATGGCATTTCTAGGTCGTTCCTCTAGGGTGACGGAGGTGGGAATCAGCGCCAGGGTGAGGTCCTGAGTCGGCCAGGAGGATGGTGAAGAGTGATCTCTCGCTTCCGTATGCGGGTTGCTCAGTCTGGCTGGGCTCTGAGGTGCTGCACTGGCCGCTTCCTAACAGCCATATTGGACAAGCCGGGTAAGCTCGCTGAAGCCACTGGCTGTGAGAAATACCTCGCAATTCTCGGTTCCGGAGCCACCAGTGAAGTCCCCCTGCGTCCAGAGCGCCTCACTGTTCTCCCCATCTGGTTCTGTGCTATATGGGTGCTGCCTGATAGCAAGATTTAGGGCCCAGAGTCTGGGAGCTCAGGAAGGAGCGTGATCACAAATTCTTAAATTTTATGTCCATTTGCCATGAACTCTTATGGAAGACCTAAAGGGTTAACAAAGTTTGTAAAATCAGTTTTGAATACCTTGAGGGGTGTAGTTTCTAAAATGGGATAATTTTTGGGTGGTTTCTTTTACCTAAGCCTCACAAAGTGACCTCAGACCTGGACTGGTGCAAAAAAAGTGGGATTTGGAAAATTTCTGAAAAATTTCAAAATTTGCTTCTAAACTTCTCAGCTATGTAACATCCCCAAAAAATTAAATGGCATTCCCAAAATGATACAAACGTGAAGTAGACATATGGGGAATGTGAAGTCATCACAATTTTGGGGGGTATTACTATGTATTACAGAAGTAGAGAAACTGTAACTTGGAAAATTGGAAATTTTGGGTAAATTTGGTATTTTTTATGCAAAAAAATTAACTTTTTTGACCCAATTTTATAAGTGTCATGAAGTACAATATGTGATGAAAAAACATTCTCAGAACGGCCTGGGTAAGTAAAGGCGTTTTGAAGTTTATCACACATAAAGTGACACTGGTCAGATTTTCAAAAAATGGACCAGTCCTTAAGGTGAAATAGTTCTAAGTCCTTAAGGGGTTAAGGTCCCGGGTATTAAAAACCCCAAAAAGTGACCCCATTTTGGAAATAGCCCCCCCCCCCCCGCACAAACATTTTAAGTGGTAGAAAGTGTACTTTTCAGCAAACGGATGTCTCACAGAAGGTAGGAACACTTGTTAAAGAATTTCAAAGCAGACCTTTGTAAAAAGGAAAAATTACTAGCAGACCCCAATTTTTCACTTTCACAAGGGGTTAAAGGAGAAAATGCTGGCAAGCCTGAATTGGCAGACATGGATTTTAGATGCCATGTCGCATTAAAAGATTTACTGAGGTCCCCAGAAATTAAAAACCCCAAGAAGTGATCCCATTTTGGAAAGAGCACCCCCATATGAACTTTTTAAGGGATGGGAAGGGCACCTTTGACCTAACAGTTGTCTCACAGAAAAGAATATGTAGTGGTTGTTGGAAAGTGGATATGCAAGCGAGGCTGACTAAATCAGAGATATAAAGTGGAAATATTACAGGGAGCATAAAGGATGAAATTAAATTAATACTCCATGGGTAAGTGGTAGATTTTAAAACATTCCTGCATGCACAGGCCAGGTTTTTTAGGGCAGGGTTTGCCGTGGTAAATTGTGTCTTTCCTTATCCCCCTTTTGGAACACACCCTGCATCTTTTTGGGGTCCTTCCCTTCCTTGATGTCTGGGGGACTTGACCTGGAAAATGTTGCCCTGGTACGACACGGGCACCATGACTTCCAGAAGTACTGGGACCCTCCCAGGTCTGGGTTTGAAAAATTAGGGCCTTGATAACCACCTCTTGGAACTGAAGGAAAGTTCCTTTGTGGCCTACAGACTGAAATAGCACATACGCATTGCACATTGCCATCTGTACAATATGTATGGCCAGCTTGTTGTACCACACTTTCGTTTTTCATGTGGCACTGTAGGGCTTCTGAAGGTGATCTGAAAGATCCACCCCTCCCATGTGCCTGTTGTAGTCCAGCATACAAACTGGTTTGTGGACAGTGGTACCTCGTACAGGAGCAGGGGAGCTGGCGTTAGTGTGAATGTTGGTCAGTACAAGGCTCTCTCTTGTCCTTGTACTTAAACACCAGCATGTTCTCACGGAGGAGAGCCCTATTTTCACCCATTCTCTGTAGTTGCCCTACCAGGGAACTAGGGGGGGCCTCTCTTATTTTTGCGCACTGTGCCACAAGCCAAAGTACCTCTGGCAGTTAGGGATGTGAATAGGGGTATGCTGGTATAATAGTTATTCAAATAAAGGTGGTAACCCTTATCCAGCAGTGGGTGCAGTAAGTTCCACACAATCTTCCAACTAACTTCTAGGACAGGGGGCATTCTGGGGGCTCTATCCTGGAATCTTTCCCTAGTGGGCAAAAATGCCTTTTTTGGCACAGTTTTTATTTATTTATTTTTACGGTGTTTATCAGGGTAGATTGTGATATATTTATAGAACCAATCGTTACGCATATAGAAATACCAAATATGTGGTTTTTCTATTTTTTTTATTATAAAATCAGGGGAAAGGGGCATTTTTTTTTTTACTTAAAAACTTTATTTTTTATTATTAAAAACACTTTTTTACTTTTTTTTTTACTTTATTTCTGTCTCTTTCTGAGACTTTAACTTTAGGGGGTCTGATGCCCGCCCAATCACCATGACGTAATAGTACGTCAATTTGCGGCAAGTCACCTGCTGCCATGACTTACTATTACATCATGTGTCAGTAAGGGATTAAAGGACTGCAGTGAACAGTAAAATTAAAATGGTGAATTTTTTCCACTTCATTTCAGCTTAACATCAATTGTGGGGAAAAATGTTTGAGGGGCTTATACGGGACTACATACAGGTAGTGTTGAGCGTGCATGCTCGGCCGAACTTGGGCTCTACTCGAGCATCGCCATGCTCTGTTCAGCCGAGTATTTGGCCGAACACTTTGTGTGCTCGAGTACCATTGAGAACAATGGAAGTCCTAAGCATTAAACCACACACACCCTGCTCGGAAGAGAAGAGGGTTTCTGGTTCCCTAAAAAACTGTTTTTACATGTCCGGGCTCCGTAGCCGCTCCAGTCAGGGCCTATCCGTGCGCATGGAGCGTCCCCATCACCATGGGAACGCCTCCGGGGTTAGAGTGCACTGTCGGATGTGAGATTTCACGATCTCACAACAGGGAATAGTCTTCTCATAGCACTATTCATCTAATAGAGGGCGCTGTTCATGAGTCATCATGACTTATGAACAGCACCCTCTATTAGATGAACAGTGTTATGACAAGACTATTCCCTGTTGTGAAATCTCACATCCGACAGTACATTCTAACCCAGCAGGCGATGGGATGGGGTTGCTCCATGCGCACGGACGGGCCCTGACAGGAGCGGCTACAGAGCCCAGACATGTAAGAACAGTTTTTTAGGGAACCAGACACCCTCTTCTTTTCCGAGCAGGGGGTGCCAGGGGTTCTCCCATTGACTTCTATTGTGCTTGGGTGCTCGATAGAACACACGAGCATCCTGATGTGTTCGGCCAGAACACCCGAGCACTTTGGTGCTCGCTCAACACTACATACAGGATTACATAACTGTAAATAATATAAGTGGTAGCCCCAAATACTATCCTGAAGAAAAATTTGTGCCCCCCATAGTAAAAGTGCTCCTTATAGTCCCACCAATAGTAATTCTATTATAGAATGCCCTCATTAGTAATACTGCCCCCTCCAGTGCCCCCCACAGTGATAATGCTCCCCAAGAATACCCCCATTAGTAATACTACCCCCTACAGTGCCCCCAACCATGATAAGGCTCCCCAAGAGTGCCCCATTATTAGAAGATCCCTCCAATATTAATAATACCCTGACAGAGCCCCCAGTAGAAATAAGGCCCCCTATTGTTCCCCCAGTGGTAATAAAGCTCTCTACAGACCCCTTAGTAGTTATAAGGCTCCCCTAGTGCTCTTAGTAGAAATAAGGCGGATCTATAAGTCCCTCCTATAGAGCCCTCAGTAGTTCTAAGAACACAGAATGTCCCCTGGATTTATAATACCCTTACAGTGCCCCCAGTATTTATACTGCCCCCTACTGTTATAATGCTCACCCTGAAGTGTCACCAGTATTTATAATGCCCCCTGGATTTACAGTGCCCCCTGTAGTTATATTCCTGCCTCCACCATACAGTCCCATGTAAATAACATTACATTATCTCTCCTGCCCCCTCCAAAATACAGTCCTATGTAAACAACATCACTCCCCTCCCTTCAGCCCCTCCAACATCCAGTTTCATGTAACTCTATTTCCCTCCCTCCACCATAGAGTCCCATGTAAATAATATCACACCATCTCTCCATCCCCCTCCAATATACAGTCCCATGTAAATAACATCACTCCCTCCTACAGCCACCATCAACATACAGTCCCATGTAAATAACATAACCCCCCCTCCAGCCACCTCCAACATACAGTCCCATGTAAATAATATCACCATCTCTCCATCCCCCTCCAATATACAGTCCCATGTAAATAACATTCATCTCTATCTACAGCCTCCTCCAAAATACAGTTCCATGTAAATAACATCAGCTCCTCCCAGCCTCCTCCAACATGTAATCCATGTAAACCTCACCCCCTCAACATTCAGTCCCATGTAAATAACATTATTCCCCCCTACCAACCACTTTCAACATACAGTCCAATGTAAATAACATCACTCACTCCCTCAGACCCCTGTAACATTCAGTCCCATATAAATATCACCACTCCCTCCCACTGCCTCCATCAACATACAGTCTCATGTAAATAACAGCAATGCCTCCCCGAGCCCCCTCCGACACACAGTCCCATGTAAATAACATCACTCCCTCCCACAGCCACCTCCAACATACAGTCACATGTAAATATCATTCCCCCCACCAGCCACCTTCAACATTCAGTCCCACGTAAATAACATCACTCCCTTCCTTAGACTCTTGTAACATTCAGTCCAATGTAAATAAGATCACTCCCTCCCACAGCAACCATCAACATACAGTCCCATGTAAATAACATAACAGCCTCCCCAGCCCCCTTTCGACACACAGTCCCATGTTCATCACTACCTCCCACAGCTGCCTCCAACATACAGTCCCATGTAAATAACACCATCCTGGCCCAATCCCCTCCAACATTTAGTCCCATATAAATAACATCACTCCCTAACCCAGCCTCCTACAACATACTGTCCCATGTAAATAACATCACTCCCTCCTACAGCCAACATCAACATACAATCCCATGTAAATAACATCACTCCCTCCTACAGCCACCATCAACATACAGTCCCATGTAAATAACATAACCCCCTCTCCAGCCACCTCCAACATACAGTCCCATGTAAATAAAATCCCTCGCTTCAGCCCTAACATACAGTCCCAGTTAAATAATCTCCCAGCATTCCTCTGCCTATCCCTGACCTCTCCTCATGTAGACCTCACCACAGCTTCTCCCCCCAGGGCTTCTCTTCACTGTCGTCCTCTCCTGCACTGGTCACATGATGGTGAGATCATCGCAGGTCCTTCACTGCCTGTTTTACTGATCACATGACCTGTAATGTCCCCACAGGTCCTTCAGCTCTTCCAGCGCATTAGATTCAATTGTATTGCCGTCCTGAGTAGTGTTGGGTGTGAATATTCGAATTACGAATTTTAATTTCGAATATCGCCACTTCGAAAATTTGCAAAGATTTAGAATATAGTGCTACATATTCGTATTCGCGAATATTCCAGATCCGTCTGCTTCTTGCTTGTGGGCCAATGAGAAGGCTGCAATATCTTTGTCTGAGCTTAGCAACATCCCTAGCAACCAATTTGAAAGTTGCCTACCTCTTTACTATATAAGAACCTCACCAGCAGCCATTTTCTGAATTTTTTTCAGTTCTGAGAGAGACAGCAGTGTCATTGCTGTGCTTTATACTTTACTGTGTTACATTACATTAGATAGATAGTTAGTTAGTTAGCTTAACCCCTTAACTACCTCCCGACCGCCGAACGCACGGATGCGTCCAGGCGGCGGCAGGTTTGTTCCTCCTGGACACATCCGTGCGTCATCTCGCGAGAGGCGAGATTTGCTGTGAACGCGCGCGCACATTCACAGCAGTGCACAGCTCGGCAGTGATACTACAGCCTGCCAACGATGATCAATCACTGGCAGGCTGTAGATGTAAAAAAAAAAGGCATCCAAGAGGTATATCAGACGCTGTTTTGTTAACAGCATCTGATATACCTGCTGCCTGGTCCTCCATTTGCTGGGATCGACCACCAGAGGACCAGGTAGCTCTGTAAAGTAGCACCAAGCACCACACTACCCAACCCCCCCGTCACTTATTAACCACTTGTTAACCCCTGATCACCCCATATAGACTCCCTGATCACCCCCCTGTAAGGCTCCATTCACATGTCCATATGTATTTTGCGGATCCGCGGATCCGCAAAACACGGACACCGGCAATGTGCTTTCCGCATTTTGCAGATCCGCACATTGCCAGAACTATATAGAAAATGCCTTTTCTTGTCCGCGGACAAGAATAGGACATGTTCTATATTTTTGCGGAACGGAAGTGCAGACCCGTAAGTGCAGATCCGCAATTCCGGATCCGAGCGGGACAAAGTCTGTCCCCATAGAAATGAATGGGTCCGCAATTCCGTTCCGGAACAGAATTGCAGACGTGTAAATGGGGCCTAAGGGTCCCTTATCACCGCCAGTTAGTTAGCTACTTGTTAGGTAGTTAGCGCCTAGCCCACCGCACCGCAGTCACTGATTTTGGCAGAGATTTTTTCATCCACGATGATCGACGCGAATGAAAAAATCTGTGCCGTTCATTTTTTTTCTTTTTTCAGCCCAGAGGCTGAACGGAAAAAAAAATCTCATTACCCGTATGCTCAATATAAGGAGAATAGCAGAAACTCCTAATGCTGGCCATACATGTAATGATTGCGGAGACCCTCAAATGCCAGGGCAGTACAAACACCTTACATGTGACCCCATTTTAGAAAGAAGACACCCCAAGGTATTCCGTGAGGGGCATGTCGAGTTCACAGAATTTTTTATTTTTTTTTGGCACAAGTTAGCGGAAATTGATATATTTATTTTTTTTTATTTTAGTTTTTTACAAAGTCTCATATTTCACTAACTTGTGACAAAAAATAAAATTTTACATGAACTCATCACACCATAAAATGGGATCACTTGTGGGGTATTTATACTGCCCTGGCATTTTAGGGGTCTCTAAAGCGTGAGAAGAAGTCTGGAATCTAAATGCATAAAAATGCCCTGTGAAATCCTAAAGGTACTCATTGGAATTTGGGCCCCTTTGCGCACCCAGGCTGCAAAAAAGTGTCACACATGTGGTATCGCCGTACTCAGGAGAAGTAGGGCAATGTGTTTTGGAGTGTATTTTTACATATACCCCTGCTGGGTGTGAGAAATATCTCTGTAAATGACAACTTTTTACATTTTTTTATACAAAGTTGTCAGTTTACAGAGATATTTCTCTCGCCCAACATGGGTATATGTAAAGATACACCACAAAACACATTGCCTTACTTCTCCTGAGTACAGCGATACCACATGAGTCACACTTTTTTGCAGCCTGGGTGCGCAAAGGGGCCCAAATTCCAACGAGTACCTTTAGGTTTTACAAGGTTGCTCACAATTTAGCCCCGCCCAAAATGCCAGAACAGCAAACACACCCCACAAATTACCCCATTTTGGAAAATATTCACCCCAAGGTATTCACTGATGGGCATAGTGAGTCCGTGGGAGATTTTTATTTTTTTTTGCCAGAAGTTAGCAGAAATGGAAACTTTATTATTATTTTTTTTCCTTAGAAAGTGTCATTTTCCGCTAACTTGTGAAAAAAAAATGAAATGATACATGAACTCACCATGCCCCTCCGCGAATACTTTGGGGTGTCTTCTTTCTAAAATGGTGTCATTTGGGGGGTATTTATACTATCCTGGCATTCTAGCACCTGAAGAAACATGACAGGTGCTCAGAAAGTCAGAGCTGCTTCAAAATGCGGAAATTCACTTTTTTGCACCATAGTTTGTAAACGCTTTAACTTTTACCCAAACCAATAAATATACACTTATTGGATTTTTTTTTATCAAAGACATGTAGAACAATAAATTTTGTGAAAAATTTATATAGAAATGTAGTTAAAAAAAAAAAAAATTTACAACAGAAAGTGAAAAATGTCATTTTTTTGCAAAAATTTCGGTCATTTTTGATTAATAGCAAAAAAAGTTAAAATGTCAGCAGTAATGAAATACCACCAAATGAAAGCTCTATTAGTGAGAAGAAAAGGAGGTAAAATTTATTTGGGTGATAAGTTGCATGACGGAGCAATAAACCGTGAAATTAGTGTAGTGCAGAATTGTAAAAAGTGGCCTGGTCATTAAGGGTGTTTAAGCTAGGGGGGCTGAAGTGGTTAAGGACCCAGCCATATTTTACCTTAAGGACCCGGCCATTTTTTGCAAATCTGACCAGTGTCACTTTATGTTGTGATAACTTTAAAACGCTTTTTCTTATCCAGGCCATTCTGAGATTGTTTTTTCGTCACATATTGTAGTTCATGACAGTGGTAATATGGAGTCGAAAAATTTCATTTTTATTTATAAAGAAAAACAAAATTTACCAAAATACAAGGCTTAGAAGTTTAGAAGCAAACCTTGAAATTTTTCTGAAATTTTCAAAAACCCACTTTTTAGGGACCAGTTCAGGTCTGAAATCACTTTGTGAGGCTTACATATGAGAAACCACCCAACAATGACCCCATTCTAGAAACTACACCCCTCAAGGTATTCAAAACTTATTTTACAAACGTCGTTTACCCTGTAGGTTTTCCACAAGTGTTAATGGCAAATGGAGATAAAATTTCAGAATTTCAATTTTTTTTGGGAGGAAATTTTCCATTTTAATCCATTTTTTCCAGTAACAAAGCAAGGGTTAACAGCCAAACAAAACTCAATATTTATTGCCCTGATTCTGTAGTTTGCAGAAACACCCCACATATGGTGGTAAACTGCTGTAAGCTACACTATATCACAATCTAACCTGCACTGACTATCTTCCACTAACTATCTGTATTATATATTTAACCCCTCCAGGACCCTGGACGAGAATGCTCGTCCTAACTGAGCGGTACGTAGCGCATTAGGACGAGCATTCTCATCCTACAGTTAAACTGTCACCATGTCTGCAGACATGTCCCATTTGAAGCCCCCCGATGCACCCCTAAAGTAAAAACTCCATAAAAGTGACTCCATCTAAGAAACTACACCCCTCAAGGTATTCAAATCTATTTTACAAACTTTGTAACCCTTTAGGTGTTCCACAAGAGTTATTGGCAAATGGAGATGAAATTTAAGAATTTCTATTTTTTGTTACCTTGCCTCAAAAAGAGTGTAATATAGAGCAACCAAAATCATATTTGCCCTGAAATAGTACAAACAAAACTGCCACCTGATCCCGTAGTTTCCAAAATGGGGTCGCTTTTTTGGAGTTTCTACTGTAGGGGTGCATCAGGGGGGCTTTAAATGGGACATAGTGTCAAAAAACCACTCCAGCAAAATCTGCCTTCCAAAAACCATATGACGTTCCCTTCCTTCTATGACCACATAAGGGGTGTTTCTGCAAACTACGGAATCAGCGTAATAAATATTGAGTTTTGTTTGGCTGTTAACCCTTGCTTTGTTACTGGAAAAATTGAAAATGTGACAAAAAATAGCTGTTTTGGGACAGTTTTTATTTTTTCTTATTTACATCGTTGATCTGATAGGTTAGATTGTGTGCTATTTCTATAGAGCAGGTTGTTACGGACGCGACAATACCAAATATGACTACTTTTTGGGGTTTTTTGCTTCAGTTTTTCATAAATTTTTCATAATAATTTTTTAGTGTCTCCACATTCTGAAAGCCATATTTTAAATTTTTATTTTTTTGAGCAACTGTCTTATGTAGGGGCTCATTTTTTGTGGCATGAGATGACGGTTTTATTGGCACTATCTTGGGGTGCATATGACATTTTGGTCGCTTGCTATTACACTTTTTGTGATGTAAGGTGACAAAAATGACTTTTGACACAGTATTTATATATTTTTTTTTTCTGTGTTCACCTGAGGGGTTAGGTCATGTGTTATTTTTATAGAGCAGGTTGTTACGAACGCGGCAATACCTAAATCATGTTTTAATGTTTTAAATAGTCTGAGAGACATATTTTTTTATTTTTTGGGGCGATTGTCCTATGTAGGTTATCATTTTTTGCGTGATGAGGGTTTGATTGGCACCTTTTTTGAGTGCATATAGCTTTTTGATCGCTTGCTATTACAGTTTTTGTAATGTGAGATGACAAAAATGATTTTTTTGACATAGTTTTTATTAAATTTTTTTTACGGTATTTACCTGAGGGGTTAGATCATGTGATATTTTTATAGAGCAAGTTTATACCTAATATGTATACTGTTTTTTTATTTATTTTACTTTAACACAATAACAGCATTTTAGAAAAAAAAATTATGTTTTAGTGTCTCCATGGTCTGAGAGCCATATTTTTTTATTTATTTGGGCGATTGTGCTATGTAGGGGCTTATTTTTTGCTTGGTGAGATAGCGGTTTGATTGGTACTATTTTGGGAGGCATACGCCTTTTTGATCGCTTGGTATTACACTTTTTTTATTTTTCCTTTTTTTTTACATTTTTTTGACCCAGACCCACTTGGTTCTTGAAGATCCAGTGGGTCTGATGTCAGTAAAATACAGTACAGTACACTATATAGTGTACTGTATTGTATTTTGTACTTTACATTGTCTGGTCAGACTTCTGCTTTAGCAGAAGTCTGATCAGAGTTAGGCCTCTTTCACACGGGCGTCATGTTTGACGCCCGGATAAGAGGCGGGTGCGTTGCGGGAATATGCGCGTTTTTCCCGCGTGGGTGCAAACGTTTGCAACGCGTTTTGCATGCGCGTGAGAAAAAACGCCATGTTTGGTACCCAACCCGAAGCCGGACTTCATCACTGAAGTCCGTTTCGGGTCTTCTGGAGAATTCATTATTTCCCCTTATAACATGGTTGTAAGGGGAAATAATAGCATTCTTAATAAAGAATGCATTGTTAAATAAAGTGGAGGGGGTTAAAAATAATAAAAGTTAACTTACCTTAGCCACTTGATCGCGTAGTTGCGATCTGTCCTCTCTTTCCCTGCAGCATCTAAGATCTACAGGACCTGTGATGACGTCACATCACATGGTCCAATCACATGGTCCATCTTACCATGGTGATGGACCATGTGATTGGACCATGTGAGTGACGTCATCACAGGTCCTTTAGATCTTAGATGCTGCAGGAAAGAGAGGAGAGATCGCGACTCACGCGATCAAGTGGCTAAGGTAAGTTAACTTTTATTATTTTTAACCCCCTCCACTTCATTTAACAATGCATTCTTTATTAAGAATGCTATTATTTCCCCTTATAACCATGTTATAAGGGAAAATAATAGAGATTGGGTCCCGTTGCTAAGCAACAATGCAGGAAAATCGCAACGCATCCGCACTTGGCCTGCGTTGGGTGAAAAACGCAGAATATAGAACATGCTGCGATTTTCACGCAACGCAGAAGTAATGCGTGAAAATCACCGCTCATGTGCACAGCCCCATAGAAATGAATGGGTCCGGATTCAGTGCGGGTGCAATGCGTCCTCCTCACGCATTGCACCCGCACGGAAAACTCGCCCGTGTGAAAGGGGCCTTACTATTACCATGGCAAGCAGGACGTCTCTGAAGGCGTCTTGTTGCCATGGTGATGATCACCCACTGCCAGAACTGAGCAGCGGGTGATGGGGAGGGGGCTCCCTCCCATTAACCCCTTCCATGCCGCTGTCCATATGGACCGCGGCATGGACGGGGTTAAACGGCTGGCAGCTGTACAAGCACAGATGCCAGCCATTTTTAGCAGAGTGTCAGCAATGTGCTGACACTCTGATAACACCGTTGGACCACCATGGATATTAGTAAGGAGGCAGGCCCGCCTTCTGCAAACCGCCCGCACGCGGCACCGCCACATAGGGGGACATTGAGGGCTCGGGGGGGGTTCGGAATATTATTTATACTATTTATAAGGTTCCAGCCGGTGTCTCAGTGCTGTCACCATGTCTGCAGACATGGTGAAAGTTTAACTGTAGGACGAGAATGCTCGTTCTAATGCGCTAAGTACGCTCAGTTAGGACGAGCATTCTCGTCCAGGGTCCTGGAGGGGTTAAATATATAATACAGATAGTTAGTGGGAGATAGTCAGTGTAGGTTAGATTGTGATATAGTGTAGCTTACAGCAGTTTACCACCATATGTGGGGTGTTTTTGTAAACTGCAGAATAGAGATATCGCGAACATAAGATTTTCCATTCGGGAACGGCGAACGCGAATTTTCGAAAATGTTCGCGAACGGGCGAACCGCCATAGACTTCAATAGGCAGACGAATTTTAAAACCCACAGGGACTCTTTCTGGCCACAATAGTGATGGAAAAGTTGTTTCTAGGGGACTTATACCTTGACTGTAGCATGCCGGAGGCGGTTCCATGGCAAAACTCCCATGGAAAATTACATAGTTGACGCAGAGTCGGGTTTTAATCCATAAAGGGCATAAATCACCTAACATTCCTAAATTGTTTGGAATAACGTGCTTTAAAACATCCAGTGTGTGTATACGATCAGGTAGGATGTTGTATCGATCAGGTAGTGTAAGGGTTACGCCTGCTTCACAGTGACAGACCAAACTCTCCATTTAACGCACCACAAACAACCTAAACAGTCCATTTGCACAACCGCAAACTCCCCATTTGCACAAAGTTGGATACCAAGCTAGCCATGTCCCGTTCCTTGTCCTCACTGATGTCATTGAAGGTCTCTTCCTCCACCCAGCCACGTACAACACCAAGGGTCCCCGAAAGGTGACAACCAGCCCTCTGGGACGCCTCCTGTGGTTGGTCTTCCACCTCCTCAAAGCCACCTTTCTCCTCTAACTCCTCTTCTTCAGACTCTTCTCTCTGCGTTGCCCCAGGTCCAGCAATCGATAACGACAAGGCTGCTTCTGGTGGTGATGGTGACCACAATTCTTCCTCTTCATGCTCATCTACGGCCTGATCCAGCACTCTTCGCAGGGCACGCTCCAGGAAGAAAACAAACTGGATGAGGTCGCTGATGGTGCTTTCGGTGCGACTGACTAGGTTTGTCACCTCCTCAAAAGGACGCATTGTGCATGAGCGTCCAGTAACGTGGCAAAAAAATACCCAGCTCCGCAGAGGCTGTCCTTGCACCCCAGTCATACAAATACTCATTGACGGCTTTTTCTTGTTGAAGCAGGCGGTCGAACATTAGGAGTGTTGAATTCCAATGTGTCGGGCTGTCGCAAATCAAGCGCCTCACTGACATGCTGTTTCGCCATTGAATATCGGAAAAGTGCGCCATGGCCGTGTAGGAATGCCTGAAATAGCCACACACCTTCCTGGCCTGCTTGAGGACGTCCTGTGAGCCTGGGTACTTACACACAAATCGTTGTACGATCAGATACAACACATGTGCCATGCACGGCACATGTGTCAACTTGCCCAAATTCAATGCCGCCAACAGATTGCTTCCGTTGTCACACACCACTTTGTCGATCTCCAGTTGGCGCGGGGTCAGCCACTGATCCACCTGTGCGTTCAGGAGTGCTGGTCCGGTGTGACTCTCTGCTTTCAAGCAAGTCAACCCCAAGTCGTATCCGGGATGTGGAATAGCCCCTAGGGAGCTGGGGGGGGGGGTGCAGTTGATGTGGAGCAAGACGCAGCAGCAGAAGAGGACTCAGCCAAGGAGGTTATCGAAGATGATGGAGTAGGAGGAGTAGAGGAGGTGGCAGCAGGCCTGCCTGCAAGTCGTGGCGGTGTCACCAACTCCTCTGCAGAGCCACATATTCCATGCTTGGCAGCCGTTAGCAGGTTTACCCAATGCGCAGTGTACGTGATATACCAGCCCTGACCGTGCTTTGCAGACCAGGTATCAGTGGTCAGATGGACCCTTGCCCCAACACTGTGTGCCAGACATGCCATGACTTACTTTTCCACAATAGAGTACAGGTTGGGGATTGCCTTTTGTGGAAAAAAAATTCGGCCGGGTACCTTCCACTGTGGTGTCCCAATAAATATTTTGAAGGACTCCACCAGCTTGTATGGTAAAAGCTGGTGGGCTAAGAGTTCTATCAAGCCAGCTGTCAGACGCCAGGCAAGGGGGTGATTGTGTGACATTGGCTTCTTACGCTCAAACATTTCCTTGACAGACACCTGACTGTAGGCAGATGAGCAGGAACTGCAGAAGGTGAGAGGCGGAGTGGCGGGTGGTTGAGAGGGGGCAAGGAAGACAGCAGTGGTTGACGTGGCTGAAGATGTTGGACCAGGAGGAGGAGGATGGTGGCTTTGAGTTTGTGTGCTGCTTGTACTCATGTGTTGATCCCATAAGCGTTTGTGATGTGAGATCATGTGCCTTCGCAAAGCAGTTGTACCTAGGTGGGTGTTGGACTTCCTACGATTTAGTTTCTTTTGGCACAGGTTGCAAATGGCATCGCTGTTATCAGAGGCAGACACACACAAAAAATGCCAAACTGCTGAGCTTTGCAATGACGGCATTCTGGTGGTGGCAACAGCATACGTTGATTGGCGTGCTGTCTGGCTGACCCCGGGTGCCGATACATGCTGTCTGACTGTGCCACTAGCTCCTTGCAACGACCTCCCCCTGCTTTCAACTCGTCTCCTCCTCCTCTCTGTCTCCCCATCTGAACTTTCCACCTGTTCTTCTTATCTTTGAGAAGGCACCCACGTGACATCTTCGGACACATCGTCATCATCAACCGCTTCACTTGTATCTGACAACTGAGCAAAGGAAGCAGCAGCAGGTACAACATCATCATCATCACACCGTACGTCAATGTGTGTAATGCTGCCTGACTGAGACATATCCCTGTTATCTACATCCTCTGGCAATAATGGTTGCGCATCACTCATTTCTTCCAACTGATAGTAACATAGTAACATAGTAACATAGTATATAAGACCGAAAAAAGACATTTGTCCATCCAGTTCGGCCTGTTTCCTACAAGTTGATCCAGAGGAAGGCAAAAAACCCCTGTGAGGCAGAAGCCAATTTTCCTCACTTAAGGGGGAAAAAAAATTCCTTCCCGACTCCAATCAGGCAATCAGAATAACTCCCTGGATCAACGACCCCTCTCTAGTAGCTGTAGCCTGTAATATTATTACACTCCAGAAATAAATCCAGTCCCCTCTTGAATTCCTTTATTGTACTCACCATCACCACCTCCTCAGGCAGAGAGTTCCATAGTCTCACTGCTCTTACAGTGAAGAATCCTTTTCTATGTTTGTGTACAAACCTTCTTTCCTCCAGACGCAGAGGATGTCCCCTTGTCACAGTCACAGTTCTGGGGATAAATAGATGATGGGACAGATCTCTGTACTGACCCCTGATATATTTATACATAGTTATTAGATCTCCCCTCAGTCGTCTTTTTTCTAAAGTGAATAACCCTCATTTTGATAACCTTTCAGGGTACTGTAGATCCCTCATTCCAGTTATTACTTTAGTTGCCCTCCTCTGAACCCTCTCCAGCTCTGCTATGTCTGTCTTGTTCACAGGAGCCCAGAACTGTACACAGTACTCCATGTGTGGTCTAACCAGTGATTTGTAAAGTGGTAGGACTATGTTCTCATCACGGGCTTCTATGCCCCTTTTGATACAACCCATTATCTTATTGGCCTTGGCAGTAGCTGCCTGACACTGGTTTTTGCAGCTTAATTTGCTGTTTATTAAAATTCCTAGATCCTTTTCCATGTCAGTGTTACCGAGTGTTTTACCATTTAATATGTACGGGTGACTTGCATTATTCCTTCCCATGTGCATAACTTTACATTTGTCAGTGTTAAACCTCATCTGCCATTTTTCTGCCCAAGCCTCCAATCTATCCAGATCCCTCTGTAGCAGAAAACTGTCCTCTTCAGTGTTAATTACTTTACACAGTTTAGTGTCATCTGCAAAAATAGATATTTTACTGTGCAGGCCTTCTACAAGATCATTAATAAATATATTGAAGAGAATAGGGCCCAATACTGAACCCTGAGGTACCCCACTAGTTACAGTGACCCAATCTGAGTATCTACCGTTAATAACCACCCTCTGTTTTCTGTCACTCAGCCAGTTACTTATCCACATACAGACATTTTCTCCCAGTCCGAGCATCCTCATTTTATATACTAACCTTTTATGAGGTACCTTTTATGATGTGTAAATAAATCCTCTGACAGATCAAATGAAGCGGCTGTGGTGCTAGTGTTGGTGGCGGGCGGGCGAGTGGTAACTTGAGAGGTGCCCGAAGCTGAGCTGGAGGAGGATGGTTCGTCAGGGATCTGAGCGGAAGCTGTAGAAGATTGGGTGTCCTGTGTAAGCCAGTCAACACGATGGCCCCTGCGGTGTGGCCTGCCTCTGCCTGTCTTTTTTTTTTGATTAGTGGTACTATGCGTGCAAGGTACAAGGATAGAATTTTTTAATGGGGTGAAATTCAATTGCCAAAATACCAATCCCCTATATCTGTGGTTCCAGCTGTGACTGGCGAAGTTTAATACTGTTAGTCAAAGAATATATTTTTTTCTGGGGTGAAATTCAATTGCCAAAATACCAATCTTCTAAATATGGGGTTCGAGCTGTGGCTGGCTAGGTTTAATACTGTCTGTCCAAGGATAGATTTTTTTTCTGGGGTTAAATTCAATTGCCAAAATACCAATCTCCTAAATCTGAGGTTCCAGCTGTTGCTGGCCAAGTGTAATACTGTCCGTAAAAGGATAGATTTTGTAAGGGGTGAAATTCAATTGCCAAAATACCAATCCCCTAAATCTGGTGTTCCAGCTGTGGCTGGCCAAGTGTAATACTGTCCGTAAAAGGATAGATTTTTTTTCTAGGGTGAAATTCAATTGCCAAAATACCAATCCCATAAATCTGGGGTCCCAGCTGTGGATGGCTAAGTTTAATACTGTTCGTCAAAGGATAGATTTTTTTCAGGGGTGAAATTCAATTGCCAAAATACCAATCCCCTAAATCTGAGGTTCCAGCTGTTGCTGGCCAAGTGTAATATTGTCCGTAAAAGGATAGATTTTGTAAGGGGTGAAATTCAATTGCCAAAATACCAATCCCCTAAATCTGGAGTTCCAGCTGTGGCTGGCCAAGTGTAATACTGACCGTAAAAGGATAGACTTTTTTTCTGGGGTGAAATTAAATTGCCAAAATAACAATCCCCTAAATCAGTGTTTCCAGCTGTGGCTGACTAAGTTTAATACTGTCTGTCAAAGAATATATTTTTTTCTGGGGTGAAATTCAATTGCCAAAATACCAATCTTCTAAATATGGGGTTCCAGCTGTGGCTGGCTAGGTTTAATACTGTCTGTCCAAGGATAGATTTTTTTCTGGGGTGAAATTCAATTGACAAAATACCAGTCCCCTAAATATGGTGTTCCATCTGTGGCTGGCTAAGTTTAATACTGTCTGTCAAAGGATAGATTTTTTTCTGGGGTGTAATTCAATTGCCAAAATACAAATCCCCTAAATCAGTGGTTTCAGCTGTTGCTGGCCAAGTGTAATACTGACCGTAAAAGGATAGACTTTTTTTCTGGGGTGAAATTAAATTGCCAAAATAACAATCCCCTAAATCAGTGTTTCCAGCTGTGGCTGACTAAGTTTAATACTGTCCGCCAAAGGATAGATTTTTTTCTGGGGTTAAATTCAATTGCCAAAATACCAATCCCCTAAATCTGGAGTTCCAGCTGTGGCTGTTTAAGTTTAATACTGTCCGTCAAAGCATAGATTTTTTTCTGGGGTGAAATTCAATTGCCAAAATACCAATCCTCTAAATATGGGGTTCCAGCTGTGGCTGGCTAGGTTTAATACTGTCTGTCCAAGGATAGATTTTTTCCTGGGGTGAAATTCAATTGACAAAATACCAATCCCCTAAATCGGTGGTTTCAGCTGTTGCTGGCCAAGTGTAATACTGTCTGTAAAAGAATATATTTTTTTCTGGGGTGAAATTCAATTGCCAAAATACCAATCTTCTAAATATGGGGTTCCAGCTGTGGCTGGCTAGGTTTAATACTGTCTGTCCAAGGATAGATTTTTTTCTGGGGTGAAATTCAATTGACAAAATACCAATCCCCTAAATATGGTGTTCCATCTGTGGCTGGCTAAGTTTAATACTGTCTGTCAAAGGATAGATTTTTTTCTGGGGTGTAATTCAATTGCCAAAATACAAATCCCCTAAATCAGTGGTTTCAGCTGTTGCTTGCCAAGTGTAATACCGTCCGTAAAAGAATATATTTTTTTCTGGGGTGAAATTCAATTGCCAAAATACCAATCTTCTAAATATGGGGTTCCAGCTGTGGCTGGCTAGGTTTAATACTGTCTGTCCAAGGATAGATTTTTTTCTGGGGTGAAATTCAATTGACAAAATAACAATCCCCTAAATCTGGTGTTCCAGCTGTGGCTGGCGAAGTTTAATACTGTCTGGCCAAGGATAGATTTTTTTCTGGGGTTAAATTCAATTGCCAAAATACCAATCCCCTAAATCTGAGGTTCCAGCTGTTGCTGGCCAAGTGTAATACTGTCCATAAAAGGATAGATTTTGTAAGGGGTGAAATTCAATTGCCAAAATACCAATCCCCTAAATATGAGGTTCCAGCTGTTGCTGGCCAAGTGTAATACTGTCTGTAAAAGGATAGATTTTTTTTCTGGGGTGAAATTAAATTGCCAAAATACCAATCCCCTAAATCATTGTTTCCAGCTGTGGCTGTCTAAGTTTAATACTGTCCGTCAAAGGATAGATTTTTTTCTGGGGTTAAATTCAATTGCCAAAATACCAATCCCCTAAATCAGTGTTTCCAGCCGTGGCTGTCTAAGTTTAATACTGTCTGTCCAAGGATAGATTTTTTTCTGGGGTTAAATTCAATTGCCAAAATACCAATCCCCTAAATCTGTAGTTCAAGCTGTGGCTGGTTAAGTTTAATACTGTCTGTCCAATGATAGAATTTTTTACTGGGGTGAAATTCAATTGCCAAAATACCAATCCCCTATATCTGGGGTTCCAGCTGTGACTGGCTAAGTTTAATACTGTCAGTCAAATGATATATTTTTTTCTGGGGTGAAATTCAATTGCCAAAATACCAATCTTCTAAATATGGGGTTCCAGCTGTGGCTGGCTAGGTTTAATACTGTCTGTACAAGGATAGATTTTTTTGGGGTGAAATTCAATTGACAAAATAACAATCCCCGAAATCTGTTGTTCCAGCTGTGGCTGGCGAAGTTTAATACTGTCTGTCCAAGGATAGATTTTTTTTCTGGGGTGAAATTCAATTGCCAAAATACCAATCCCCTAAATCTGAGGTTCCAGCTGTTGCTGGCCAAGTGTAATACTGTCCGTAAAAGGATCAATTTTGTAAGGGGTGAAATTCAATTGCCAAAATACCAATCCCCTAAATCTGGTGTTCCAGCTGTGGCTGGCCAAGTGTAATACTGTCCGTAAAAGGATAGATTTTTTTTCTAGGGTGAAATTCAATTGCCAAAATACCAATCCCCTAAATCTGGGGTCCCAGCTGTGGCTGGCTAAGTTTAATACTGTCCGTCAAAGGATAGATTTTTTTCTGGGGTTAAATTCAATTGCCAAAATACCAATCCGCTAAATCTGAGGTTCCAGCTGTTGCTGGCCAAGTGTAATACTGTCCGTAAAAGGATAGATTTTGTAAGGGGTGAAATTCAATTGTCAAAATACTAATCCCCTAAATCTGGTGTTCCAGCTGTGGCTGGCCAAGTGTAATACTGTCCGTAAGAGGATAGATTTTTTTTCAAGGGTGAAATTCAATTGCCAAAATACCAAACCCCTAAATCTGGGGTACCAGCTGTGGCTGGTTAAGTTTAATACTGTCTGTCCAATGATAGAATTTTTTACTGGGGTGAAATTCAATTGACATAATACCATTCCCTTATATCTGGGGTTCCAGCTGTGACTGGCTAAGTTTAATACTGTCAGTCAAAGGATATATTTTTTTCTGGGGTGAAATTCAATTGCCAAAATACCAATCCCCTAAATCAGTGGTTTCAGCTGTTGCTGGCCAAGTGTAATACTGTCCGTAAAAGAATATATTTTTTTCTGGGGTGAAATTCAATAGCCAAAATACCAATCTTCTAAATATGGGGTTCCAGCTGTGGCTGGCTAGGTTTAATACTGTCTGTCCAAGGATAGATTTTTTTCTGGGGTGAAATTCAATTGACAAAATAACAATCCCCTAAATCTGGTGTTCCAGCTGTGGCTGGCGAAGTTTGAAACTGTCTGTCCAAGGATAGATTTCTTTTCTGGGGTGAAATTCAATTGCCAAAATACCAATCCACTAAATCTGAGGTTCCAGCTGTTGCTGGCCAAGTGTAATACTGTCCGTAAAAGGATAGATTTTGTAAGGGGTGAAATTCAATTGCCAAAATAGCAATCCCCTAAATCTGGTGTTCCAGCTGTGGCTGGCCAAGTGTAATACTCTCCGTAAAAGGATAGATTTTTTCTAGGGTGAAATTCAATTGCCAAAATACCAATCCCCTAAATCTGAGGTTCCAGCTGTTGCTGGCAAAGTGTAATACTGTCCGTAAAAGGATAGATTTTGTAAGGGTGAAATTTAATTGCCAAAATACCAATCCCTAAATCTGGTGTTCCAGCTGTGGCTGGCCACGTGTAATACTGTTCGTAAAGGATAGATTTTTTTCTGGGGTGAAATTAAATTGCCAAAATACCAATCCCCTAAATCAGTATTTCCAGCTTTGGCTGGCTAAGTTTAATACTGTACGTCAAAGGATAGATTTTTCTGGGGTTAAATTCAATTGCCAAAATACCAATCCCCTAAATCTGGAGTTCCAGCTGTGGCTGGTTAAGTTTAATACTGTCCCTGAGAGGATAGATTTTTTTCTGGGGTGAACTTCATTTGCCAAAATACAAATCCCCTAAATCAGTGGTTTCAGCTGTTGCTGGCCAAGTGTAATACCGTCCGTTAAAGTATAGAATTTTTAACTGGGGTTAAATTCAATTGCCAAAATACCAATCCCCTATATCTGGGGTTCCAGCTGTGACTGGCCAAGTGTAATACTCTCCGTAAAAGGATAGATTTTTTTTCTAGGGTGAAATTAAATTGCCAAAATACAAATCCCCTAAATCAGTGGTTTCAGCTGTTGCTGGCCAAGTGTAATACTGGCCGTAAAAGAATATATTTTTTTCTGGGGTTTAATTCAATTGCCAAAATACCAATCTTCTAAATATGGGGTTCCAGCTGTGGCTGGCCAAGTGTAATACTGTCCGTAACAGGATAGATTTTTTTTCTAGGGTGAAATTAAATTGCCAAAATACCAATCCCCTAAATCTTGGGTCCCAGCAGTGGCTGGCTAAGTTTAATACTGTCCGTCAAAGAATAGATTTTTTTTGGGGGTGAAATTCAATTGCCAAAATACCAATCCCCTAAATCTGAGGTTCCAGCTGTTGCTAGCCAAGTGTAATACTGTCCGTAAAAGGATAGATTTTTTTCTGGGGTGAAATTCAATTGCCAAAATACCAATCCCCTAAATCAGTGGTTTCAGCTGTTGGTGGCCAAGTGTAATACCATCCGTTAAAGGATAGAATTTTTTACTGGGGTTAAATTCAATTGCCAAAATACCAATCCCCTATATCTGGGGTTCCAGCTGTGACTGGCTAAGTTTAATACTGTCAGTCAAAGGATATATTTTTTTCTGGGGTGAAATTCAATTGCCAAAATACCAATCTTCTAAATATGGGGTTCCAGCTGTGGCTGGCTAGGTTTAATACTGTCTGTCTAAGGATAATTTTTTTTCTGGGGTGAAATTCAATTGCCAAAATACCAATCCCCTAAATCTGGTGTTCCAGCTGTGGCTGGCCAAGTGTAATACTGTCCCTAAAAGGATAGATTTTTTTTCTAGGGTGTAATTAAATTGCCAAAATACCAATCCCCTAAATCTTGAGTTCCAGCTGTGGCTGGTTAAGTTTAATACTGTCTGTCCAAGGATAGATTTTTTTTTGGGGTGAAATTCTATTGCCAAAATACCAATCCCCTAAATCTGGTGTTCCATCTGTGGCTGGCCAAGTGCAATACTGTCCGTAAAAGGATAGATTTGGTAAGGGGTGAAATTCAATTGCCAAAATACCAATCCCCTAAATCTGGTGTTCCAGCTGTGGCTGGCCAAGTGTAATACTGTCCGTAAAAGGATAGATTTTTTTTTCTAGGGTGAAATTCAATTGCCAAAATACCAATCCCCTAAATCTGAGGTTCCAGCTTTTGCTGGCCAAGTGTAATACTGTCCGTTAAAGGATAGATTTTGTAAGGGGTGAAATTCAGTTGCCTAAATACCAATCCCCTAAATCAGTGGTTTCAGCTGTTGCTGGCCAAGTGTAATACTGTCCGTAAAAGAATATAATTTTTTTCTGGGGTGAAATTCAATTGCCAAAATAGCAATCTTCTAAATATGGGGTTCCAGCTGTGGCTGGCTAGGTTTAATACTGTCTGTCCAAGGATAGATTTTTTTCTGGGGTGAAATTCAATTGACAAAATAACAATCCCCTAAATCTGTGGTTTCAGCTGTTGCTGGCCAAGTGTAATACCATCCGTTAAAGTATAGAATTTTTAACTGGGGTTAAATTCAATTGCCAAAATACCAATCCCCTATATCTGGGGTTCCAGCTGTGACTGGCTAAGTTTAATACTGTCAGTCAAAGGATATATTTTTTTCTGGGGTGAAATTCAATTGCCAAAATACCAATCCCCTAAATCAGTGGTTTCAGCTGTTGTTGGCCAAGTGTAATACTGTCCGTAAAAGAATATATTTTTTTCTGGGGTTTAATTCAATTGCCAAAATACCAATCTTCTAAATATGGGGTTCCAGCTGTGGCTGGCTAGGTTTAATACTGTCTGTCCAAGGATAGATTTTTTTCTGGGGTGAAATTCAATTGACAAAATAACAATCCCCTAAATCTGGTGTTCCAGCTGTGGCTGGCGAAGTTTAATACTGTCTGTCCAAGGATAGATTTTTTTCTGGGGTGAAATTCAATTGCCAAAATACCAATCCCCTAAATCTGAGGTTCCAGCTGTTGCTGGCCAAGTGTAATACTGTCCGTAAAAGGATCGATTTTGTAAGGGGTGAAATTCAATTGCCAAAATACCAATCCCCTAAATCTGGTGTTCCAGCTGTGGCTGGCCAAGTGTAATACTGTCCGTAAAAGGATAGATTTTTTTTCTAGGGTGAAATTCAATTGCCAAAATACCAATCCCCTAAATCTGGGGTCCCAGCTGTGGCTGGCTAAGTTTAATACTGTCCGTCAAAGGATAGATTTTTTTCTGGGGTTAAATTCAATTGCCAAAATACCAATCCGCTAAATCTGAGGTTCCAGCTGTTGCTGGCCAAGTGTAATACTGTCCGTAAAAGGATAGATTTTGTAAGGGGTGAAATTCAATTGTCAAAATACTAATCCCCTAAATCTGGTGTTCCAGCTTTGGCTGGCCAAGTGTAATACTGTCCGTAAGAGGATAGATTTTTTTCTAGGGTGAAATTCAATTGCCAAAATACCAAACCCCTAAATCTGGGGTACCAGCTGTGGCTGGTTAAGTTTAATACTGTCTGTCCAATGATAGAATTTTTTACTGGGGTGAAATTCAATTGACAAAATACCATTCCCTTATATCTGGGGTTCCAGCTGTGACTGGCTAAGTTTTATACTGTCAGTCAAAGGATATATTTTTTTCTGGGGTGAAATTCAATTGCCAAAATACCAATCCCCTAAATCTGGTGTTCCAGCTGTGGCTGGCGAAGTTTGAAACTGTCTGTCCAAGGATAGATTTCTTTTCTGGGGTGAAATTCAATTGCCAAAATACCAATCCACTAAATCTGAGGTTCCAGCTGTTGCTGGCCAAGTGTAATACTGTCCGTAAAAGGATAGATTTTGTAAGGGGTGAAATTCAATAGCCAAAATACCAATCTTCTAAATATGGGGTTCCAGCTGTGGCTGGCTAGGTTTAATACTGTCTGTCCAAGGATAGATTTTTTTCTGGGGTGAAATTCAATTGACAAAATAACAATCCCCTAAATCTGGTGTTCCAGCTGTGGCTGGCGAAGTTTGAAACTGTCTGTCCAAGGATAGATTTCTTTTCTGGGGTGAAATTCAATTGCCAAAATACCAATCCACTAAATCTGAGGTTCCAGCTGTTGCTGGCCAAGTGTAATACTGTCCGTAAAAGGATAGATTTTGTAAGGGGTGAAATTCAATTGCCAAAATAGCAATCCCCTAAATCTGGTGTTCCAGCTGTGGCTGGCCAAGTGTAATACTCTCCGTAAAAGGATAGATTTTTTTTCTAGGGTGAAATTCAATTGCCAAAATACCAATCCCCTAAATCTGAGGTTCCAGCTGTTGCTGGCAAAGTGTAATACTGTCCGTAAAAGGATAGATTTTGTAAGGGGTGAAATTTAATTGCCAAAATACCAATCCCCTAAATCTGGTGTTCCAGCTGTGGCTGGCCACGTGTAATACTGTTCGTAAAAGGATAGATTTTTTTTCTGGGGTGAAATTAAATTGCCAAAATACCAATCCCCTAAATCAGTATTTCCAGCTTTGGCTGGCTAAGTTTAATACTGTACGTCAAAGGATAGATTTTTTCTGGGGTTAAATTCAATTGCCAAAATACCAATCCCCTAAATCTGGAGTTCCAGCTGTGGCTGGTTAAGTTTAATACTGTCCCTGAGAGGATAGATTTTTTTCTGGGGTGAACTTCATTTGCCAAAATACAAATCCCCTAAATCAGTGGTTTCAGCTGTTGCTGGCCAAGTGTAATACCGTCCGTTAAAGTATAGAATTTTTAACTGGGGTTAAATTCAATTGCCAAAATACCAATCCCCTATATCTGGGGTTCCAGCTGTGACTGGCCAAGTGTAATACTCTCCGTAAAAGGATAGATTTTTTTTCTAGGGTGAAATTAAATTGCCAAAATACAAATCCCCTAAATCAGTGGTTTCAGCTGTTGCTGGCCAAGTGTAATACTGGCCGTAAAAGAATATATTTTTTTCTGGGGTTTAATTCAATTGCCAAAATACCAATCTTCTAAATATGGGGTTCCAGCTGTGGCTGGCCAAGTGTAATACTGTCCGTAAAAGGATAGATTTTGTAAGGGGTGAAATTCAATTGCCAAAATAGCAATCCCCTAAATCTGGTGTTCCAGCTGTGGCTGGCCAAGTGTAATACTCTCCGTAAAAGGATAGATTTTTTTTCTAGGGTGAAATTCAATTGCCAAAATACCAATCCCCTAAATCTTGGGTCCCAGCAGTGGCTGGCTAAGTTTAATACTGTCCGTCAAAGAATAGATTTTTTTTTGGGGGGTGAAATTCAATTGCCAAAATACCAATCCCCTAAATCTGAGGTTCCAGCTGTTGCTAGCCAAGTGTAATACTGTCCGTAAAAGGATAGATTTTTTTCTGGGGTGAAATTCAATTGCCAAAATACCAATCCCCTAAATCAGTGGTTTCAGCTGTTGGTGGCCAAGTGTAATACCATCCGTTAAAGGATAGAATTTTTTACTGGGGTTAAATTCAATTGCCAAAATACCAATCCCCTATATCTGGGGTTCCAGCTGTGACTGGCTAAGTTTAATACTGTCAGTCAAAGGATAATTTTTTTTCTGGGGTGAAATTCAATTGCCAAAATACCAATCCCCTAAATCTGGTGTTCCAGCTGTGGCTGGCCAAGTGTAATACTGTCCCTAAAAGGATAGATTTTTTTTCTAGGGTGTAATTAAATTGCCAAAATACCAATCCCCTAAATCTTGAGTTCCAGCTGTGGCTGGTTAAGTTTAATACTGTCTGTCCAAGGATAGATTTTTTTTTGGGGTGAAATTCTATTGCCAAAATACCAATCCCCTAAATCTGGTGTTCCATCTGTGGCTGGCCAAGTGCAATACTGTCCGTAAAAGGATAGATTTGGTAAGGGGTGAAATTCAATTGCCAAAATACCAATCCCCTAAATCTGGTGTTCCAGCTGTGGCTGGCCAAGTGTAATACTGTCCGTAAAAGGATAGATTTTTTTTTCTAGGGTGAAATTCAATTGCCAAAATACCAATCCCCTAAATCTGAGGTTCCAGCTTTTGCTGGCCAAGTGTAATACTGTCCGTTAAAGGATAGATTTTGTAAGGGGTGAAATTCAGTTGCCTAAATACCAATCCCCTAAATCAGTGGTTTCAGCTGTTGCTGGCCAAGTGTAATACTGTCCGTAAAAGAATATAATTTTTTCTGGGGTGAAATTCAATTGCCAAAATAGCAATCTTCTAAATATGGGGTTCCAGCTGTGGCTGGCTAGGTTTAATACTGTCTGTCCAAGGATAGATTTTTTTCTGGGGTGAAATTCAATTGACAAAATAACAATCCCCTAAATCTGTGGTTTCAGCTGTTGCTGGCCAAGTGTAATACCATCCGTTAAAGTATAGAATTTTTAACTGGGGTTAAATTCAATTGCCAAAATACCAATCCCCTATATCTGGGGTTCCAGCTGTGACTGGCTAAGTTTAATACTGTCAGTCAAAGGATATATTTTTTTCTGGGGTGAAATTCAATTGCCAAAATACCAATCCCCTAAATCTGGTGTTCCAGCTGTGGCTGGCCAAGTGTAATACTGTCCGTCAAAGGATACATTTTTTTCTGGGGTGAAATTCAATTGCCAAAATACCAATCCCCTAAATCTGGGGTTCCAGCTGTGACTGGCTAAGTTTAATACTAAGAACATCTTCTCCTGGATGATAGGAGATATCATAGAAAGACCCCTGAAGAAGGAGGGTTATGAGACCTCCGAAACGCGTTGGGACAGCTTTTAATATAATAAACTACATTGATCAGAAGCCTTAGTTGTTGGCTGCCATCAATTGGTATCACCCGATATGCGATCCTGGCCAGGGGGCAGTCAGTCACAAGTGTCTTGAGATTTATCCTGTAACTATCCCCCCCTGTGAAGTGAGTATCCACATCTTGAGCACCTCCATCAGGAGTTACCACTTATTCTATATAACAACTACCCTCCAGAGATGAAGAGACACTGATTATTATTCACACTTTCTCTACATCCATTGGGAGTGGCGCCTGTATAGTGTTTTTCTTTTCTTTTGAACTAGGTCACGGTTGGATCCATTTCTCATGGTACCACCAGACCAAGTCCACCCATGTTCTGTATTCTCCCACTGGGAATGATAGGATTTTCTTCATCTCCCTGTAACACTTGTGCTGCCTTCCCTTTATCTTTATCTCTGCTGAATAGTATCTAGATTGCGGTGCCAGTAAATCCAACTCCAGTTTCACTAAAACCCTTTCCACCCTTTTGGCGCCTTTTCTCCAGGGCATTTGGCCTTGGTGGAACCACTCAACCATCCTCTTTTTTTTCCTTTCTTTATCTAATAAGTTTAATACTGTCAGTCAAAGGATAGATTTTTTTCTGGGGTGAAATTCAATTGCCAAAATATCAATCCCCTAAATCTGAGGTTCCAGCTGTGGCTGGCTAAGTGTAATACTGTCCGTAAAAGGATAGATTTTTTTATGGGGGGAAATTCAATTGCTAAAATACCAGTCCCCTAAATCTGGTGTTCCAGTTGTGGCTGGCTAAGTTTAATACTGTATGTCCAAGGATAGACTTTTTCTGGGGTGAAATTCAATTGCCAAAATACCAATCCCAAAACCCTCAGTTCACACTTGCGTGTTTACAGCTGCGTTCAAAGCGCTGTAAACGCATAACCGATGCAAACCAATGCTTCCCTATGGGACTGGTTCACATTTTCACGTTTTACAGCGCGTTTGAACGCGCTGAAAAACGCCCGACGCATAAACAAGTACTTGAGCATTTTTTGGGGCGTT
The DNA here is from genome assembly GCA_033119425.1 of Bufotes viridis. Lineage (NCBI taxonomy): Eukaryota > Metazoa > Chordata > Amphibia > Anura > Bufonidae > Bufotes > Bufotes viridis. The sequence continues at coordinate 302,635,049 of CM065592.1, forward strand.
TGTCGCGCGTTTTGGCCCATAGACTTCAATGGGAAGGCGAAACGCTTGTATTTTGCGCGTTTTTGACACTGAAAACGCACGTTCGAACGCGCGTTTATGAATTTGCAACATGCTGTAATGGCCAAACCCCAGCTCTGATTGGCCAAACTTCATATAGACAGGGATATGTGGTCATTGGACAACACTGCAGTCAATCACACAAACGCACATAAAACGCGCGTTTACTATTGCCAAAGACAAAACGCACAAAAACGCGCGTCAAAAATGCATGGAAAACGCGCGTCTCAGAAACACTCAGGTCTGAACCCAGCGTAAATCTAGTGTTCCAGCTGTGGCTGGCCAAGTTTAATACTGTCTGTCCAAGGATAGATTTTTTTTCTGGGGTGAAATTCAATTGCCAAAATACCAATCCCCTAAATCTGAGGTTCCATCTGTTGCTGGCCAAGTGCAATACTGTCCGTAAAAGGATAGATTTTGTAAGGGGTGAAATTCAATTGCCAAAATACCAATCCCCTAAATCTGGTGTTCCAGCTGTGGCTGGCCAAGTGTAATACTGTCCGTAAAAGGATAGATTTTTTTTCTAGGGTGAAATTCAATTGCCAAAATACCAATCCACTAAATCTGAGGTTCCAGCTGTTGCTGGCCAAGTGTAATACTGTCCGTTAAAGGATAGATTTTGTAAGGGGTGAAATTCAATTGCCTAAATACCAATCCCCTAAATCAGTGGTTTCAGCTGTTGCTGGCCAAGTGTAATACTGTCCGTAAAAGAATATATTTTTTTCTGGGGTGAAATTCAATTGCCAAAATACCAATCTTCTAAATATGGGGTTCCAGCTGTGGCTGGCTTGGTTTAATACTGTCTGTCCAAGGATAGATTTTTTTATGGGGTGAAATTCAATTGACAAAATAACAATCCCCTAAATCTGGTGTTCCAGCTGTGGCTGGCGAAGTTTAATACTGTCTGTCCAAGGATAGATTTTTTTCTGGGGTGAAATTCAATTGCCAAAATACCAATCCCCAAAATCTAAGGTTCCATCTGTTGCTGGCCAAGTGTAATATTGTCTGTCCAAGGATAGATTTTTTTCTGGGGTGAAATTCAATTGCCAAAATACCAATCCCCTAAATCAGTGTTTCCAGCTTTGGCTGGCTAAGTTTAATACTGTCCGTCAAAGGATAGATTTTTTCTGGGGTTAAATTCAATTGCCAAAATACCAATCCCCTATATCTGGAGTTCCAGCTGTGGCTGGTTAAGTTTAATACTGTCTGTCCAAGGATAGATTTTTTTGTGGGGAGAAATTCAATTGCCAAAATACCAATCACCTAAATCTGGTGTTCCATCTGTGGCTGGCCAAGTGCAATACTGTCCGTAAAAGGATAGATTTTGTAAGGGGTGAAATTCAATTGCCAAAATACCAATCCCCTAAATCTGGTTTTCCAGCTGTGGCTGGCGAAGTGTAATACTGTCCGTAAAAGGATAGATTTTTTTTCTAGGGTGAAATTCAATTGCCAAAATACCAATCCCCTAAATCTGAGGTTCCAGCTTTTGCTGGCCAAGTGTAATACTGTCCGTTAAAGGAGAGATTTTGTAAGGGGTGAAATTCAATTGCCTAAATACCAATCCCCTAAATCAGCGGTTTCAGCTGTTGCTGGCCAAGTGTAATACTGTCCGTAAAAGAATATATTTTTTTCTGGGGTGAAATTCAATTGCCAAAATAGCAATCTTCTAAATATGGGGTTCCAGCTGTGGCTGGCTAGGTTTAATACTGTCTGTCCAAGGATAGATTTTTTTCTGGGGTGAAATTCAATTGACAAAATAACAATCCCCTAAATCTGGTGTTCCAGCTGTGGCTGGCGAAGTTTAATACTGTCCGTCAAAGGATAGATTTTTTTCTGGGGTGTAATTCAATTGCCAAAATACAAATCCCCTAAATCAGTGGTTTCAGCTGTTACTGGCCAAGTGTAATACTGTCCGTTAAAGGATAGAATTTTTTACTGGGGTGAAATTCAATTGCCAAAATACCAATCTTCTAAATATGGGGTTCCAGCTGTGGCTGGCTAGGTTTAATACTGTCTGTCCAAGGATAGATTTTTTTATGGGGTGAAATTCAATTGACAAAATAACAATCCCCTAAATCTGGTGTTCCAGCTGTGGCTGGCGAAGTTTAATACTGTCTGTCCAAGGATAGATTTTTTTCTGGGGTGAAATTCAATTGCCAAAATACCAATCCCCAAAATCTGAGGTTCCATCTGTTGCTGGCCAAGTGTAATATTGTCTGTCCAAGGATAGATTTTTTTCTGGGGTGAAATTCAATTGCCAAAATACCAATCCCCTAAATCAGTGTTTCCAGCTTTGGCTGGCTAAGTTTAATACTGTCCGTCAAAGGATAGATTTTTTCTGGGGTTAAATTCAATTGCCAAAATACCAATCCCCTATATCTGAAGTTCCAGCTGTGGCTGGTTAAGTTTAATACTGTCTGTCCAAGGATAGATTTTTTTCTGGGGTGAAATTCAATTGCCAAAATACCAATCCCCTAAATCTGGTGTTCCATCTGTGGCTGGCCAAGTGCAATACTGTCCGTAAAAGGATAGATTTTGTAAGGGGTGAAATTCAATTGCCAAAATACCAATCCCCTAAATCTGGTGTTCCAGCTGTGGCTGGCGAAGTGTAATACTGTCCGTAAAAGGATAGATTTTTTTTCTAGGGTGAAATTAAATTGCCAAAATACCAATCCCCTAAATCTGAGGTTCCAGCTGTTGCTGGCCAAGTGTAATACTGTCCGTTAAAGGATAGATTTTGTAAGGGGTGAAATTCAATTGCCTAAATACCAATCCCCTAAATCAGCGGTTTCAGCTGTTGCTGGCCAAGTGTAATACTGTCCGTAAAAGAATATATTTTTTTCTGGGGTGAAATTCAATTGCCAAAATAGCAATCTTCTAAATATGGGGTTCCAGCTGTGGCTGGCTAGGTTTAATACTGTCTGTCCAAGGATAGATATTTTCTGGGGTGAAATTCAATTGACAAAATAACAATCCCCTAAATCTGGTGTTCCAGCTGTGGCTGGCGAAGTTTAATACTGTCTGTCCAAGGATAGATTTTTTTCTGGGGTGAAATTCAATTTACAAAATAACAATCCCCTAAATCTGGTGTTCCAGCTGTGGCTGGCGAAGTTTAATACTGTCTGTCAAAGGATAGATTTTTTTCTGGGGTGTAATTCAATTGCCAAAATACAAATCCCCTAAATCAGTGGTTTCAGCTGTTTCTGGCCAAGTGTAATACTGTCCGTTAAAGGATAGAATTTTTTACTGGGGTGAAATTCAATTGCCAAAATACCAATCCCCTATATCTGGGATTCCAGCTGTGACTGGCTAAGTTTAATACTGTCAGTCAAAGGATATATTTTTTTCTGGGGTGAAATTCAATTGCCAAAATACCAATCCCCTAAATCAGTGGTTGCAGCTGTTGCTGGCCAAGTGTAATACTGTCTGTAAAAGAATATATTTTTTACTGGGGTGAAATTCAATTGCCAAAATACCAATCCCCTAAATCTGGGGTCCCAGCTGTGGCTTGCTAAGTTTAATACTGTCCGTCAAAGGATAGATTTTTTTTTGGGGTGAAATTCAATTGCCAAAATACGAATCCCCTAATTCTGGGGTTCCAGCTGTTGCTGGCCAAGTGTAATACTGTCTGTAAAAGTATAGATTTCGTAAGGGGTGAAATTCAATTGCCATAATACCAATCCCCTAAATCTGGTGTTCCAGCTGTGGCTGGCCAAGTGTAATACTGTCCATAAAAGGATAGATTTTTTTTTCTGGGGTGAAATTAAATTGCCAAAATGCCAATCCCCTAAATTAGTGTTTCCAGCTTTGGCTGGCTAAGTTTAATACTGTCCGTCAAAGGATAGATTTTTTCTGGGGTTAAAGTCAATTTCCAAAAATACCAATCCCCTAAATCTGGAGTTCCAGCTGTGGCTGGTTAAGTTTAATACTGTCCCTCAAAGGATAGATTTTTTTCTGGGGTGAAATTCAATTGCCAAAATACCAATCCCCTAAATCTGGTGTTCCATCTGTGGCTGGCTAAGTTTAATACTGTTCCTCAAAGGATAGATTTTTTTCTGGGGTGTAATTCAATTGCCAACATACAAATCCCCTAAATCAGTGGTTTCAGCTGTTGCTGGCCAAGTGTAATACCGTCCGTTAAAGTATAGAATTTTTAACTGGGGTTAAATTCAATTGCCAAAATACCAATCCCCTAAATCAGTGGTTTCAGCTGTTGCTGGCCAAGTGTAATACTGTCCGTAAAAGAATATATTTTTTTCTGGGGTTTAATTCAATTGCCAAAATACCAATCTTCTAAATATGGGGTTCCAGCTGTGGCTGGCTAGGTTTAATACTGTCTGTCCAAGGATAGATTTTTTTCTGGGGTGAAATTCAATTGACAAAATAACAATCCCCTAAATCTGGTGTTCCAGCTGTGGCTGGCGAAGTTTAATACTGTCTGTCCAAGGATAGATTTTTTTTCTGGGGTGAAATTCAATTGCCAAAATACCAATCCCCTAAATCTGAGGTTCCAGCTGTTGCTGGCCAAGTGTAATACTGTCCGTAAAAGGATAGATTTTGTAAGGGGTGAAATTCAATTGCCAAAATACCAATCCCCTAAATCTGGTGTTCCAGCTGTGGCTGGCCAAGTGTAATACTGTCCGTCAAAGGATACATTTTTTTCTGGGGTGAAATTCAATTGCCAAAATACCAATCCCCTAAATCTGGGGTTCCAGCTGTGACTGGCTAAGTTTAATACTAAGAACATCTTCTCCTGGATGATAGGAGATATCATAGAAAAACCCCTGAAGAAGGAGGGTTATGAGACCTCCGAAACGCGTTGGGACAGCTTTTAATATAATAAACTACATTGATCAGAAGCCTTAGTTGTTGGCTGCCATCAATTGGTATCACCCGATATGCGATCCTGGCCAGGGGGCAGTCAGTCACAAGTGTCTTGAGATTTATCCTGTAACTATCCCCCCCTGTGAAGTGAGTATCCACATCTTGAGCACCTCCATCAGGAGTTACCACTTATTCTATATAACAACTACCCTCCAGAGATGAAGAGACACTGATTATTATTCACACTTTCTCTACATCCATTGGGAGTGGCGCCTGTATAGTGTTTTTCTTTTGAACTAGGTCACGGTTGGATACATTTCTCATGGTACCACTAGACCAAGTCCACCCATGTTCTGTATTCTCCCACTGGGAATGATAGGATTTTCTTCATCTCCCTGTAACACTTGTGCTGCCTTCCCTTTATCTTTATCTCTGCTGAATAGTATCTAGATTGCGGTGCCAGTAAATCCAACTCCAGTTTCACTAAAACCCTTTCCACCCTTTTGGCGCCTTTTCTCCGGGGCATTTGGCCTTGGTGGAACCACTCAACCATCCTCTTTTTTTTCTTTTCTTTATCTAATAAGTTTAATACTGTCAGTCAAAGGATAGATTTTTTTCTGGGGTGAAATTCAATTGCCAAAATATCAATCCCCTAAATCTGAGGTTCCAGCTGTGGCTGGCTAAGTGTAATACTGTCCGTAAAAGGATAGATTTTTTTATGGGGGGAAATTCAATTGCTAAAATACCAGTCCCCTAAATCTGGTGTTCCAGTTGTGGCTGGCTAAGTTTAATACTGTATGTCCAAGGATAGACTTTTTTCTGGGGTGAAATTCAATTGCCAAAATACCAATCCCAAAACCCTCAGTTCACACTTGCGGTTTTACAGCGCGTTCAAACGCGCTGTAAAACGCATAACCGATGCAAACCAAAGCTTCCCTATGGGACTGGTTCACATTTTCACGTTTTACAGCGCGTTCGAACGCGCTGAAAAACGCCCGACGCATAAACAAGTACTTGAGCTTTTTTTGGGGCATTTGTCGCGCGTTTTGGGACATAGACTTCAATAGGAACGCGAAACGCTTGTATTTTGCGCGTTTTTGACACTGAAAACGCGCGTTCGAACGCGCGTTTATGAATTTGCAACATGCTGTAATGGCCAAACCCCAGCTCTGATTGGCCAAACTTCATATAGACAGGGATATTTGGTCATTGGACAACACTGCAGTCAATCACACAAACGCACGTAAAACGCGCGTTTACTATTGCCAAAGACACGCACAAAAACGCGCGTCAAAAACGTGCGTCTCAGAAACACTCAGGTCTGAACCCAGCGTAAATCTAGTGTTCCAGCTGTGGCTGGCGAAGTTTAATACTGTCTGTCCAAGGATAGATTTTTTTCTGGGGTGAAATTCAATTGCCAAAATACCAATCCCCTAAATCAGTGGTTTCAGCTGTTGCTGGCCAAGTGTAATACTGTCCGTAAAAGAATATATTTTTTTCTGGGGTGAAATTCAATTGCCAAAATACCAATCTTCTAAATATGGGGTTCCAGCTGTGGCTGGCTAGGTGCAATACTGTCTGTCCAAGGATAGATTTTTTTCTGGGGTGAAATTCAATTGACAAAATAACAATCCCCTAAATCTGGTGTTCCACCTGTGGCTGGCGAAGTGTAAAGACACGCACAAAAACGCGCGTCAGAAACGCACGGAAAACGCGCGTCTCAGAAACACTCAGGTCTGAACCCAGCGTAAATCTAGTGTTCCACCTGTGGCTGGCTAAGTTTAATACTGTCTGTCCAAGGATAGATTTTTTTCTGGTGTAAAATTCAATTGCCAAAATACCAATCCCAAAAAAACTGATGTTCCAGCAGTGGCTGGCCAAGTGTAATACTGTCCGTCAAAGGATAGATTTTTTTTCCTGGGGTTAAATTCAATTGCCAAAATACCAATCCCCTAAATCTGGGGTCCCAGCTGTGGCTGGCTAAGTTTAATACTGTCCGTCAAAGGAAAGATTTTTTTTGAGGGGTGAAATTCAATTGCCAAAATAACAATCCCCTAAATCAGTGGTTTCAGCTGTTGCTGGTCAAATGTAATACTGTCCGTCAAAGGATATATTTTTTACTGGGGTGAAATTCAATTGCCACAATTACCAATCCCCTAAATCTGTGGCTCCAGCTGCGGCTGGCCAAGTGTAATACTGTCCGTAAAAGGATAGATTTTTTTCTGGGGTGAAATTCAATTGCCAATATACCAATCCCCTAAATCTGGGGTTCCAGCTGTGGCTGGCCAAGTGTAATACTGTCCGTAAAAGAATATATTTTTTTCTGGGGTGAAATTCAATTGCCAAAATACCAATCTTCTAAATATGGGGTTCCAGCTGTGGCTGGCTAGGTTTAATACTGTCTGTCCAAGTATTGATTTTTTTCTGGGGTGAAATTCAATTGACAAAATAACAATCCCCTAAATCTGGTGTTCCACCTGTGGCTGGCGAAGTGTAAAGACACGCACAAAAACGCGCGTCAGAAACGCACGGAAAACGCGCGTCTCAGAAACACTCAGGTCTGAACCCAGCGTAAATCTAGTGTTCCAGCTGTGGCTGGCTAAGTTTAATACTGTCTGTCCAAGGATAGATTTTTTTCTGGTGTAAAATTCAATTGCCAAAATACCAATCCCAAAAAAACTGATGTTCCAGCAGTGGCTGGCCAAGTGTAATACTGTCCGTCAAAGGATAGATTTTTTTTCCTGGGGTGAAATTCAATTGCCAAAATACCAATCCCCTAAATCTGGGGTCCCAGCTGTGGCTGGCTAAGTTTAATACTGTCCGTCAAAGGAAAGATTTTTTTTGAGGGGTGAAATTCAATTGCCAAAAAAACAATCCCCTAAATCAGTGGTTTCAGCTGTTGCTGGTCAAATGTAATACTGTCCGTCAAAGGATTGATTTTTTACTGGGGTGAAATTCAATTGCCACAATTACCAATCCCCTAAATCTGTGGCTCCAGCTGCGGCTGGCCAAGTGTAATACTGTCCGTAAAAGGATAGATTTTTTTCTGGGGTGAAATTCAATTGCCAATATACCAATCCCCTAAATCTGGGGTTCCAGCTGTGGCTGGCCAAGTGTAATACTGTCCGTAAAAGAATATATTTGTTTTCTGGGGGGAAATTCAATTGCCAAAATACCAATCCCCTAAATCTGGGGTTCCAGCTGTGGCTGGCTAAGTGTAATACTGTCTGTCAAAGGATAGATTTGTTTTCTGGGGTGAAATTCAATTGCCCAAATACCAATCCCCTAAACCTGGTATTCCAGCTGTGGCTGGCCAAGTGCAATACTGTCCATCAAAGGATAGATTTTTTTTCTGGGGTGAAATTCAATTGCCAAAATACCAATCCCCTAAATTTGGTGTTCCAGCTGTGGCTGGCTAAGTTTAATACTGTCCGTCAAAGGATAGATTTTTTTCTGGGTTGAAATTCAATTGCCAAAATACCAATCCCCTAAATCTGGGGTTCCAGCTGTGGCTGGCCAAGTGTAATACTGTCTGTCAAAGGATAGATTTTTTTTCTGGGGTGAAATTCAATTGCCAAAATACCAATCCCCTAAATTTGGTGTTCCAGCTGTGGCTGGCTCAGTTTAATACTGTCCGTCAAAGGATAGATTTTTTTCTGGGTTGAAATTCAATTGTCAAAATGCCAATTCCCTGAATCTGGTGTTCGAGCTATGGTTGGCCAAGTGTAATACTGTCCGTCAAAGGATATATTTTTTTCTGGGGTGAAATTCAATTGCAAAAATACCAATCCCCTTAGGCCCCTTTCACATATGCGTTTTTCCTTTCTGTCCTAGAGTTCCGTCTTTGGGGCCCTAGGACGGAAAGATACTGATCAGGATTTCCCTAATGCATTCTGAATGGAGAGCATTCCGTTCAGGATGCATCAGGATGTCTTCCGTTCAGTACCCAAACGTTTTTTGGATGTTGACAAAACCACAGCATGCTGCACATTTGTCTCCGTCCAAAAATCCGGAAGACATGCCGTAATGCCCGATCCGGAATTAATGCCCATTAAAGTGCATTAATCCGGATCTGGCCTAAAGCTAAACGTCGTTTCGGCGCATCGCCGGATCCAACGTTTAGCTTTTTCTGAATGGTTACCATGGCAGCCAGGACGCTAAAGTCCCGGCTGCCATGGTAAAGTGTAGTGGGGAGCAGGGGAGCAGTATACTTACCATCCGTGCGGCTCCCGGGGCGCTCCAGAGTGACATCAGGGCGCCCCATGCGCACGGATCACGTGATCGCATGGATCACGTGATCCATGCGCATGGGTCGCTTGACGTCATTCAGGAGCGCCCGGAGCCGCACGTATGGTAAGTATACTGCTCCCCTGCTCCCCACTACTACTTTGGCCACCAGGACTTTAATAGCGTCCTGGCTGCCATAGTAACACTGAAAGCATTTTGAAGACTGATCAGTCTTCAAATGCTTTCAGTTCACTTGCGTTGTTACGGATCCGGCGGGCACTTCCGGCGACGGAAGTGCACGCCGGATCCTAACAACGCAAGTGTGAAAGAGGCCTAAATCAGTGGTTTCAGCTTAAAAAGGCTTTAATCTGAACTGTATATATTGGGCCAAAAGAGTTTTTCCTTATTGTGGTGAATGGTAACAATGAGGAAAACATCTAATAAGGGACGCGGACATGGTCGTGGGGGTGTAAGTTGACCCTCTGGTGCTGGGAGAGGACGTGGCCGTTCTGCCACAGCTACACGTCCTAGTAAACCAACTACCTCAGGTCCCAGTAGCCGCCCGAAACTACAGCAATATTTGGTCAGGCCTATTGCCATTCTAAGGATGGTAAGGCCTGAGCAAGTACAGGCGCTAGTCGATTGGGTGGCCGACAGTGGATCCAGCAGTTTCACATTATCTCCCACCCAGTCTTCTGCAGAAAGCGCACAGGTGGCGCCTGAAAACCAAGCCCATCAGTCTGTCACATCACCCCCATGCATATCAGGGAAACTGTCTGAGCCTCAAGTTATGCAGCAGTCTCTTATGCTGTTTGAAGACTCTGCTGGCAGGGTTTCCCAATAGCATCCACCTAGCCCTTCCCCAGCGGTGGAAGACATAGAATGCACTGACGCACAACCACTTATGTTTCCTGATGACGACATGGGAATACCACCTCAACAGAGTCAGCACGTATCTGATGATGACAAAACACAGGTGCCAACTGCTGCATCTTTCTGCAGTGAGCAGACCGAACAGTAGGTCAGGGAGGAAGACTGTGTGGAAGACGATGGAGGCGATGATGAGGTCCCAGACCCCAAATGGAATGAAGGTAGTATCACCGACTTTCAGAGTTCAAAGGAAGAGGCAGTGGTGAGTCCGAAGCAACAACGTAGCAAAAGAGGGCGCAGGGTGAAAAAGCAGAACAGCCGTCGCCAAGAGAGTTCGCCTGCTACTGGCAACCACCACCAGGGACCGAGCACACCAAAGGCCGCTTCAAGGAGTTCCCTGGCATGGCACTTCTTCACACAATGTGTTGACGACAAGACCCGAGTGGTTTACACACTGTGACATCAGAGCCTGAAGCGAGGCATTAATGTTCTGAACAACCTGCATGACCAGGCATCTACATGCGAGACACGGGCTGCAGTGGAGTAAGCACCTTCAAAACCAAGAAAGGGCTCAGGCCCCTCCTGCTCCCTCTTCTGCTGCTTCCTCGGCCTCTTCCTCCCCCTCTGGAGGAACGTTGGCACCTGCCGCCCAGCAAACATAGGGTGTGCCACCAAAACCAACACCTCCGTCACCAAGCATCTCCACCATGTCACACTGCAGCGTTCAGCTCTCCATCTCACAAACCTTGGAGAGAAAGAGTAAATTCCCACCTAGCCACCCTCGATCCCTGGCCCTGAATTCCAGCATTTCTAAACTACTGGCCTTTGAAATGCTGTCATTCAGGCTGGTGGACACGCCTGCTTCAAACAGCTTATGGCAGTGGCTGTCCCACAGTACGTCATTCCCAGCCGCCACTACTTCTCCAAGAGAGCCGTGCCTTCCCTGCACAACCAAGTACCCGATAAAATCAAGTGTGCACTGCGCAACGCCATCTGTGGCAAGGTCCACCCAACCACAGATACGTGGACCAGTAAGCACGGCCAGGGACGCTATATCTCCCTAACTGCACACTGGGTAAATGTAGTGGCGGCTGAGCCCCAGGCGGAGAGCTGTTTGGCGCATGTCCTTCTGCCGCTAAGGATCGCAGGGCATCAATCTTTGCCTCCTGTAGCCTCCTACTCGGCTTCCTCCTCCTCGTCTTCCACCTGCTCATCCGGTCAGCCACAGATCTTCACCACCAACTTCAGCACAGACCGGGGTAAACGTGAACAGGCCGTTCTGAAACTCATGTGTTTGGGGGACAGGCCCCACACCGCGCAGGAGTTGTGGCGGGGTATAGAACAACATACCGACGAGTGGTTGCTGCCGGTGAGCCTCAAGCCTGGCCTGGTGGTGTGCGATAATGGGCGAAATCTTGTTGCAGCTCTGGGACTAGCCGGTTTGGCGCACATCCCTTGCCTGGCGCATGTGCTGAATTTGGTGGTGCATAAATTCATTCACAACTAGCCCGACATGTCAGAGCTGCCGTTTGTGCACGCTTCCGGAGTTCACATCCTGCCGCTGCTCGCCTGTCTGCGCTACAGCGTAACTTCAGCCTTCCCGCTCACCGCCTCATATAAGACGTGCCCACCAGGTGGAACTCCACCTTGCACATGCTGGAGAGACTGTGCGAGCAGCAGCAGGCCATAGTGGCGTTTCAGCTGTAGTGATGAGCGGCAGGGGCAATATTCGAATTCGTGATATTTCACGAATATTTGGGCGAATATTCGCCATATATTCGAAAATTCGCAAATTCGTAATCTCCAGACAATATTTTTTTGTTTGCGAAAATTCGCATGAAAAATTCGCATAAATTAGCATAAAAATTTGCATAAATTAGCATAAAAATTCACATAAACTGGCATTTAAAAGATACCTTTTAAATACCCGCTTATGCGAATTTTTATGCTAATTTATGCGATTTTTTAATGCGAATTTTCGCAAACAAAAAAATATTTTCATATAAAAAATTCGCATAAAGCGAATATTCGCAATTGCGAATATATTTTGCGATATTCTAAATATTCGCGAATTCTCGAAGTGCTGATATTCGCAATTAAAATTCGCAATTCGAAAATTCGTGATTAACACTATTCAGCTGCAGCACACACGGGTGAGTCGCACTGCGGAACAGCACCACTTCACCACAAATGACTGGGCCTCAAGCGAGACCTGTGAGCCCTGTTGCGCTGTTTTGAGTACTTCATCAACATAGCCAGTGGCGATGACGCCGGTTTCGGCGTTTCAATACCACTTCTATGTCCTCCTGAATTAGTAAATGAGGCCTGTGGCACTGCTGGGTGAAATCAATATTGATTTGGCATGATTGCAACTCTCCTCTTTGTGGGTGCCATGGGTCTGAATCTGTGAATGGGGCCTGTGGCATTGCTGGGTGAAATCAATACTGTCTTGGCATGATTTTAACTCTCCTCTTTGTGGGTCCCGTAAGCCTGAATGTTTGAATAAGGCCTGTGGCCCTGCAGGCAGAAATGAATCCTTCTTGGCTGTGATGTGAACTTCAACTCCCATGCATGGTTGCCATTGGCCTGAGTCTGTGAGTGAGGCCTGTGACACTGCTGACAGACAAGAATCCTTCTTGGCTGTGATGTGAACTTCAACTCCCATGCATGGTTGCCATGGCCCTGAGTCTGTGAATGAGGCCTCTGGCACTGCAGGCAAGGCAGAGAAAACAGAGGAAAAAAATGTGTTTTGCCCCTTTAAATGGCGCCACAGACCCTCGGATGGAAATATATGTTGTAGGTCCAATGATTGGAATGTAACAATTAGTAGGTTGAAGTCTCTATAAAATATCTTTATATATATATATATATATATATATATATATATATATAAGAGAGAGAGAGAGAGAGAGAGAGAGAGAGATTTATAGTATTCACATTTGAAGAATCGTTTGAAAAATCAATAGGACAACAGCATAGTGTAAATTAAAGGAAAATATAGATTTAACTCACTTCACCCAGAAGGTATCGGATGGGATAAACTCAAGACACCCTCCGGAATACCTCCTGGGCCTGGGTAGCCTATAGGATCTCACGGAATGACAGCAGTCCAAACTCGTACTTCATGCCAATCGTCTTTATTGAACCACAGGGTAGGGGTGAAGGTATCTGCTCAACGCGTTTCGGGGTCTAAGAGAGACCCCTTCATCAGGAGCATATGCGTTTGATGAAGGGCGTGAAGTGAGTTAAATCTATATTTTCCTCTAATTTACACTATGCTGTTCTATTGATTTTCAAACGATTCTTCAAATGTGTATACTATAAGTCTATATGCGTGTATATATATATATATATATATATATATATATATATATATATATAAATGAATTTCTGTCTAGACGTTCTTTATGCGCGACCAAACAACTGGACCGATCTTCACCAAATTTGGCACACGGGTACATCAGGTGTCTGGGAAGGTTTTAGACCGGCTCTCAGCTCTCTAGGACGTACCGTTCCTGAGATATTCCCAAAAAATTGCCTGCATTATAGCTAATATAAGCCAGCCAGCCTTTGACTTAAATCCAAACTGTAATTTACTCCTCCCTTCGGTAACCATAACAACCCCCAGCCATGTTTACTGCTGTAGATGAGATGAGGAAATCTGTCACCAGGATAATCACTATAGAAGTAAAGCCAGGGCCTAATAGCACTTAGTACCTAATTTCCTGAGGTTTCCATAGCAACTCAGCCATTTCTCTTCACTGCTGCAGGTTAGCTTTAAAGGGGCAGGGCGCTTTGGATGACACTGTTAAGGGAGCAGAATGCTATAGAGGTCACAGTTCAGGGGGAAAGTAGGGTGGCCATTGAAGTCACCCTTAAAACCCCGCCCCCAGGTCCAGATAAGCCACACCTCTGATTCAGTTAGGCCATGCCCCCTCCCCTCCTGAGGTGGGAGGGATGGTGATTTTCTCCCTGCAGCTCACATTCAGACAGAACAGTGCTGATGTCTTAGAGAGAGCTGTTTAAAAGGACAGACACCCCAATCCTGTTAGGCCACACCCCCTCCCACTAAGCAAACAGGGATTGAAAAAATAAAGTTAAAAATAAACTTTTAGGTCCGCTAAGCCACACCCCCGATAGCTTTAGGACACACCCCTCCCCCTCTGCAGCCAATGAGTATTGACAAAATGAAGTTAAAAATCAACTTCTGTCAGCTGCAGAGGTGGGAGGGACGGTGACTTTCTCTTTGCAGCTCACACTTAGAGAGGAAGGTGCTGCTGTCTTAGATTGAGATGTTCAAAAGGACACGCCCCAATCCCGTTAGGCCACGCCCCCTCCCACTCAGCCAACAGGGATTGAAAAAAGAAAGTTAAAAATCAACTACTAGGTACACAGCTCAGCAGACAGGATAGGATTAGATACACAGCTCAGCAGACAGTATCACACAGGATAGAATATTAGATACACGCTCAGCAGACAGTATCACACAGGATAGGATTAGATACACAGTTTAGCAGACAGTAGCACACAACATAAGATTAGATACACAGCTCAGCAGATAGCATCACACAGGCTAGGATTAGATGCACAGCCCAGCATACAGTATCACACAACATAAGATTAGATACACAGCTCAGTAGATGGTATCACCCAAGACAGGATTAGATACACAGCTCAGCAGACAGTATCACACAGGATAAGATTAGATACACAGCTCAGCAGATGGTATCACCCAGGACAGGATTAGATACACAGCTCAGCAGACAGTGGGGCGCGGCACTGTAGAGGTCACTGTTATGGGGGATACTGTTGACATCTTTTTACGAAACACGGAAACATGAAACGAAATAGATGAAATATACCCGTGTGAAGCCTGGTCCTTCTGCTAGTATATATATATTGTGGGGAGTCGCTCTGGTAGACAGCGGTGCGGGTGCAGTTTAGAGGCAAAACCAGGAGTCCAGATTGTGCAACAAACAGTGTTTTATTCACACTTGCACACAAAATGAAAAACAGTCTCTTGGTGACAGTTCACACACAACGGAAATAACGTAGCCAAACAAAAACAGTCCAACACAGGTTCAGTCACCTGGGAGGTGTAGGTGCAGGTTCGCACCACGCTGTCGGCCCAGCCGCAGGAGAATCCAGCTTCAGGTAGCCAGGAACAAAATACCTCCTTGCTGAGCTCTTTCCTCCAGGACAGAGAACTCCCAGCCCTGTTAGCAGCTCCAGGATAATCACACTCACAGCTGGTGGTGCTGGCTGAGTTTATAAACCCAGCCCAAAACTCGGACTGGACCGTGGGGAGCAGCCACCCACCCTACTCTTTAGCTGCTCCCAGTAAGAGCCGGCCCGGGTCGGCTTTGCAGCCATGCTATTTAACAAAGTCAAACAGCACTAGCTGCTGCAGACAAAAACCCGGCTCTCACCTCACCGAGGCCAGCAACCTCGGTGACACGTACCTGCCATCTAGGACGGCACCCTGCACCTTACCACAATATATATATATATATATATATATATATATAAAGATATTTTATAGAGACTTCAACCTACTGATTGTTACATTCCAAAAGGGGCAAAACACATTTTTTTCCTCTGTTTTCTCAGCCTTGACTTTACCCATTAAGAAACTCCCTTGATGGTTGATTGCTCCTGGCAGCCTAATATCCTTCTCACTTAAACTGAAACCAAATGCAACCATTTACCCCCTTTAATACTTTCACAGGTCCTCCTTCTGGCGCCCTGCTAGGTACTCTCAAACTTCTTCTTTTGAAGATTAGAGATTAACCCCCCTTCCTTCTTTATCCCCTCTAACGCACTGCAGGCAGACATGAATCCCTTTTGGCTGTGATGAGAACTTCAACTCCCATAGCATTCCCACCTGACGCCACCCCAACCTCCTATTCCACCTCCTCCTCCAAGTTGCCAATTGATATTGGTTATTTTTTATTTATTTTATTTTAGGTCATTTCATTATCCACATTTGTTTGCAGGGGATTTACATTTTGCAGCGATCTAGCCCTTTCCGGAGCTATTTTACAGCCTTTTTAGTGCCCAAAAGTTCAGGTCCCCATTGACTACAATGCTGTTCGGGTTCGGGTCAAGTTTGGGTCGAGTTCGCATCCCGAACCCGAACATTTTCGTGAAGTTCGGCCGAACTTCTCGAACCCGAACATCCAGGTGTTCACTCAACTCTACTGGTGACATCACTTTATTACTCCACCCCCCATTTTGAAATGCATATCTTAATTTACTCTACCACTAGATGGCACTAGAGGCCTACGTAAAAAGTATTTCACCCCTGAGTAATCCTTATCTTTTCCTACAAAAAGATAATTTTTAACAAAAACCTTGGACATCCACTCTTAACAATAGACGCAAACATCTATGTGTATCAATGACTAGACACCTAATCCTAAAGTACACACATTCCTAGACATTCAGTTCTCCTTCTAAACACAAAACTAACCTACTTAATTAAAATACACAGTATAACACTCTTGAGACTGAAGTCATTCTTTTACTTACACATTGAGACTCTAGAAGAAATTCACCTAATTCTTATAATAGATCCATTGAAAAGAGTTGAGCAAATACCTGGAAGTTTGGGTTCGACGGGTTCGGCCGAACTTCACAAAAAAAGTTTGGGTTCGGGACCTGAACTTGACCCCGGACCCTATTGAAGTCAATGGGGACCCGAACTTTTGGGAACTAAAATGTCCCTAAAAATGTTATGGAAAGGCCTAGAGGGTTACAAAAGGCCGCAAAATGTGCTTAAGAGCATGGCAAGTGCTCTGCAAACAAATGTGGATAGGGAAATAACTTAAAATAAAACAAATAAAAATTAAAAATTATTAACCTGCAACTCTGAGGAGGAGGTTGATGTGGAGTCGGAGGTTGAGGAGGCGGTGAATGTGGTGTTGTAGGTTGAAGCGGCGAGGAGGAGGAGGTAGCCAGCTAACAATGTTTTTTTTTCTTTTATTTATTTTTTAAATTGGGGGAGCCCCAAAATAATGGGACAAAAAAAATAAAAAATTCTAAGAATGAGTGCACTTGAGTACAAGAATGTATGGTTGAGGCGGGTATAAATGTCAATTCTGCAAAAGGTACAGTGGCTGTGGACAGGCGGCTGTGTTTGTCTGTAATGACGCCCCCTCCCGTGCTAAATACACATTCAGACAATACACTGGCTGCAGGGCAGGCCAGCACCTCCAAGGCATAAAGGGCAAGCTCAGGCCATGTGGACAATTTGGACACTCAGAAGTTGAATGGGGCAGAACATGTAGGCGTGTGCACACGTACTGTTCCACCATGTTGTTCAAATGCTGCCTCCTGCTAAGACGTTCTATATTAGCTGGTGGTGCCGGTTGCTGTGGCGTGGTAACAAAGCTTTTCCACATGTCGGCCATGCTAACACTGCCTTGTGAGGTGCTGGCCATGACCCAGCTGCGTTGGCGACCTCTTCCTCCTCCGCCTTCACCTTGTGCTACCACTTGTCCCCCAGTGTCAGTTGGGAATAACCTCAGGAGAGCGTGCGCTTGTAGTCGCACATTTTCCGATCACGCTCCAGTGAGGAAATTAAAGACAGCACGCTGTCTTTGTAACTGGGATCCATCAGGAATCAACCCTCTGAGCCACTTCTGAATGACTGGCCTGAAACCCTTTGAAATGCCCCCTCTTTCTCCTCCTCTTCCTCATGTGCCACATCCTCTTCCATCATCGCCCTAAGTGTTTTTTCAAGGAGACATAGAAGTGGTATTGTAACGCTAAGAATGGCGTCATTGGCACTGTCCATGTTGGTTGAGTACTCGAAACACCGCAACAGGGCACACAGGTCTAGCATGGAGGCCCACTGATTGGTGGTGAAGTGGTGCTGTTCCGCAGAGCGACTGACCCGTGCGTGCTGCAGCTGAAACTCAACTATCGCCTCCTGGTATTTGCACAGTCTCTCCAGCATATGCAAGGTGGAGTTCCACCTGGTGGGCACTTCGCATACGAGGCGGTGAGCGGAAAGGCTGAAGTTATGCTGCAGCGCAGACAAGCAAGCAGCAGCAGGGTGAGAACACCGAAAGTGCGCACAGACGGACTACACTTTCTGCAGCAGTTATGACATGTCTGGGTAGTTTTTATGGAATTTCTGCACCACCAAATTCAGCACATGCGCCAGGCAAGAGAAGTGCGAGATTCACCCATTATCGCACACCACCAGGCCGGGTTTGAGGGTCACTGGCAGCAACCACTCATCGGTCTGTTCTTCTATGCCTCGCCACAGCTCCTGTGTGGTGTGGGGTTTGCCCCCAAACACATGAGTTTTAAAACCTGCCTGCTGACATTTACCCGTGGCTGTGCTGAAGTTGGTGGTGAAGGTCTTTAGCTAACCGGATGAGGAGTCGGTACAAGAGAAAGAGCAGGAAGCGGAGTAGGAGGAGGAGGCAAAAGGAGGCAAAGAATAATGCCCTGCGATCCTCGGTAGTGGAAGGACATGCGCCAAACCGCTATCCGGCTCAGGCGCAGCCGCCACTACATTTACCCAGTGTGCAGTTAGGGAGATATAGCGTCCCTGCCCGTGCTTACTGGTCCATGTATCTGTGCTTATGTGGACCTTGCCACAGATGGCGTTGCACACTAGATTTTATCCTCCACTTGCTTGTGCAGGGAAGGGATGTTCTCGCCTGGAAAAGTAGTGGCAGCTGGGAAATGTACTGTGGGACAGCCACTGCCATCAGCTGTTTAAAACAGTCTGTCTCCACCAGACGGAATGACAACATTTCAAAGGCCAGTAATTTTAAAATGCCGGCATTTAGGACCAGGGATCAAGGGTGGGTAGGTGGGTATTTTTTCTTTCTCTCCAGTGTTGGGGAGATGGACAGCTGAATGCTTGCATGTGACATGGTGGAGATGCTTGGTGATGATGACGGAGGTGGTGGTGTTGCTGGCTCATCCTCTGTTTGCTGGGTTGCAGGTGCCACTGTGACTCCAGAGGTGGAGGAAGAGGCAGAGACAGTAGCAGAAGAGGAAGCAGGAGGAGCCTGAGACCTTTCTTGGTTTTTAAGGTGTTTACTCCACTGCAGTTCGTGCTTTGCATGTAGATGCCTGGTCATGCAGGTTATGCTCAAGTTAAGAACATTTATGCCTTGCTTCAGGCTCTGATGGCACAATGTGCCAAACCACTCGTGTCTGGTCATTAGGACATTGTCTGAAGAACTACCACGCCAATGAACTCCTTGGAGCTGGCTTTGGTGTGCTAGGTTTCTGGGTGCGGTGGGCAGTAGCAGGTGTACTGTTTTGGGGACGGCCGCTCCACTTTTGCTACCTGCTCCCTCTTTTGCTTCCTCAGAACTGCACACGTCACTAGCATGAACTTGATTCCAGTCGGGGTCTAGGACCTCGTCCTCCTCCACATCATCTTCCACCCATTCTTGACCCCTGCCCTCCTCGTCGGTCTGCACACTGCAGAAAGCCTCAGCAGTTGGCACCTTTGTTTCGTCATCCTCAGAGACGTGCTGCGGTGGTCCTCCCATGTCCTCATCCTGCAACATAAGTGGTTGGGCATCAGTGCATTCAATGTCTTCCCTTTTGGGGCAGCGCTATGTGGATGGCCCGGGAAAACCCTGCCAGCAGAGTCATCAAATAGCATAAGAGTCTGCTGCATAACTTGGAGCTCACTGCTGAAATGTAAAATAGGTATTTGTGCGGTGTATGCAAAACTGCTGTGTGGACCAATAATACCGGTTTATTTCCCCAAAATACACCAATGCAGTATTTCACTGCTGAAATTTAAAATAGGTAT
Source organism: Bufotes viridis (assembly GCA_033119425.1). Lineage (NCBI taxonomy): Eukaryota > Metazoa > Chordata > Amphibia > Anura > Bufonidae > Bufotes > Bufotes viridis. Next base: position 302,654,820 of record CM065592.1, read on the forward strand.
TTGTGCGTTGTATGCAAAACTGGTCTGTGGACCAACAATACGTGTTTATTTCCCCAAAATACAGGAATGCAGTATGTCACTGCTGAAATTTAAAATACGTATTTGTGCGTTGTATGCAAAACTGCTCTGTGAACCAACAATACGTGTCTATTTCCCCAAAATACAGGAATGCAGTATGTCACAGTTAAATTTTAAAATATGTTTTTGTGCGTTGTATGCACAGGTGGTCTCTATAGCACCACGATACAGGTTTTTGCCCCCAACTACAGAAATGCACTATGTCACCCCTAAATTATAAAATAGGTAATGTAGGGGTCTTGACCTGCCAGCCAGAAAAAATTAATTTTTCCTTCACTGAGCTACAAAAAAAGGATTAGACTGATGTCCCTGGCAGGCTGGCAAACATGCAGGTCACATGCAGTTCCAAGGATGGAAAAATGGCTGTCAACCCCCACCTCAGTAACAGATGAATTAAAAAATATTATTTTGCAGTATCACTGGGCTCAGGGCTGGGTACAAAAATGTAGAATAGCAGTAGCACCCTCCCTCAATAATTGCTGTAGCTTGAAGATTTCACACCACCAAGTTCAACAGATTTCTTTCCTAATCTTTCCCCGAGAGCACCGGCAGCAACCTATCTCTACACTAAGATTAGCAGAGTGACGTGCGGCACTATGTGACTCCAGCTTATATAGAGGCTGGGTAACATGCTGCACTCATTAGTAGGCATGGCTGTGATGGCTTCTTAGGGCAAAGTAGTGAAACGTTTGCTGATTGCCTTTCAAAAAACAGGAAGAAATCGCTGAACAACGAACACGAAAAATCGTAAAGTTCGGTAGCGTAGAGGTTAGGGTTCTTGGCTCTAATGTAGAAGGTTGTGAGTTTAAATCCCAGCAGAAACTTTTCAGAAATAGAGTCTAAATTTAAATATATATATATATATATATATATATATATATATATATTTAGCCATATTTACATATATAATTATAATATATTATAATATATGAAAATATATTATGGCTAAAAACATACTACATGACAAACTACTATGAGGTTTTTCTGACACAGTTTATCATTCGGCATTATAGCTGAGTGGTTAAGGTCCTTGCCTCTAATGTAGAAGGTTGTGAGTTCAAATCCCAGCAGAAACTTTTCAGAAATAGAGGCTAAATTAGATTTAAAATACACTGGGTGTCCCGAAGCACTGACTCCATATATGGACATAGCTATATATGGAGTCAGAGCAGGGACTCTTAAACCGCGAAGCTTGAATTGAGGTGGACGGGCGTGACATCTATTCCCTGCCACTTGCAATGCTGTTCTAACAACTCTTCCGGGGCAGTTTAATAGACCTCAGTAGGACCAGGCACCCTCCCCTCTTCAGAGCAGGGGGTCCCTGATTTAATGCTCGGGTTCTCCCACTGACTTCCATTGTGCCCCAGTGCTCTGTGGAGCACCCAAGCATTCCAAAGTGTTCTACTTGAGCAACAGAGCATCCAAGCACTATCAGGCTCGATCAACACTACCCATAACCAACTAGTGGATGCTCACAGTGAGTTTTCAGAGGAGATGGAGCAGGTTAAAGCCAAGCTGGTTGATTTAGAGGACCGCTCCAGGCGGAATAACATCAAATTACAGGATCTGATAAAAGCTATTCTCTCATCGCGCTTTGAACACAACATAATCATTGATAGGGCCCATAGAATCCTGCGTCCTCACCACCTTCCCGAAACTACCAAGGGACTTGTTTTGGCACACATTAATTTCTTTCACATTAAAGAGCGCATCATTAATGCTGTCAGAAAATCTCCTACCTTACCACAGCAATTTCAAACTGTCAAGCTATATGCAGACTTGGCCGCCGCTACATTGCGGCAACGCCGCATATTGGCCCCATCACTGCTTCCTTCAGGGAGCATAAAATCCTCTACTAATGGGGCTTTCTAGTAAAGCTAGTGATTACTCGCAATGGCATCCAACACATAGTCTCCTCTGTGGAAGTGGGACATTTGTTGTTGGCATCGTGGAACATCAAAGCTTCTATTCAGACTGGTCACTCTAAATGGGGAACAAAGCACTGAATTGTCTATAGCCACACTTTGTGTCATCTGGTGCCATTCAGTACTCCGAGATCATGCTGAACTCTCTCCCCCACTGTGCTCAGATGCCACTATTGTTGGCACTGATTTTCTACATTCTTCTGGTTAGTGATCCACCTTACCAGTTAAGACTTTATTTTATGTTTTCTTTTTTTTATTTGTTTGGATATTTTATATTCTGATTCTCATTTATTATGTCACATGTTATTAGTCGGATGGGTCAGGAGGGGCGGTCTGCTGTATTGTCACGATAGTGGGGCGACGGGGGGCAATAAGCTTTTTGAAGTTTCCTGATGGTGCTTAAGCTGATGAATACCAGGGGCCTAAACAACTCCCACAGAAAATCTCATATGTGGGCGGAGGCGATCCAGCTATCTGCTGATATATTGTGTGCCCAGGAGACACACATTCTGTTAGCCGATGCCAACAGGATACGCCATCCCTTATTCCCCCATATATATCAAGCACACTTCCGCAAGCAACAAAGGGCATTTCACCCTATCTCCTCCGTAATTGACCCAAATGGGAGATATGTCATTTTGGTTTGTAAAATCAATAATATTCTTTACACTATTGTAGCCTTATATGCCCCAAACCGCCACCAACCACAGTTTCTAGCCAAGATTATTAGGCCTCTAAGGTGAAACAAGGCCACTTAATAGTCTGTGGAGACTTTAACACAGTGCCAGACATCCACATGGACTCCACTGCCCCTAACAGAACCCAACATCACTCCCTGCACACCTTCCTCACACAGGAAGAGTTATAAGACATCTGGAGACTAAACTATACAACAGAAAATACCCCTGATAATACTAGTACCACACAGAGCCCCCATATAAAATACACCTTCTTTGTGGCCTCAGTAGAAGCCCCCATAGTGCCCCATAATAATTTGCCAGTAACAAGTGCCCCCCATAGATGCCCCCCAATCATATGCCTGTAACAAGTGCCTCTCTTCCCCCCCATGTGCCAGTAACAAGTGCCTCTTTAACCCCCCACCCCATGTGCCAATAACAAGTGCCTCCCCCCCATGTGCCAGTAACAAGTGCCTCCCCCCCATCAGCCAGTAACACGTGCCTCTTTAACCGCCCCACCCCATGTGCCAGTAACAAGTGCCTCTTTAACCGCCCACCCCATGTGCCGGTAACAAGTGCCTCTTTAACCCCCCACCCCATGTGCCAGCAACAAGTGCCTCTTTAACCCCCCACCCCATGTGCCAGTAACAAGTGCCTTTTTAACCCCCCACCCCATGTGCCAGTAACAAGTCCCTCTTTAACCCCCCAGCCCATGTGCCAGTAACAAGTGTCTCTCCCCCATGTGCCAGTAACACGATCCTCTTTAACCCCCCACCCCAAGTGCCAGCAACAAGTGCCTCTTTAACCCCCCACTCCATGTGCCAGTAACAAGTGCCTCTTTAACCCCCCCACCACATGTGCCATTAACACGTGCCTCTCTAACCCCCCACCCCATGTGCCAGTAACAAGTGCCTCTTTAACCCTCCATCCCATGTGCCAGTAACAAGTGCCTCTTTAACCCCCCCACCACATGTGCCATTAACACGTGCCTCTTTAACCCCCCACCCCATTTGCCAGTAACAAGAGCCTCTTCCCCCCATGTGCCAGTAACAAGTGCCTCTTTAACCCCCCACCCCATGTGCCAGCAACCAGTGCCTCTTTAACCCCCCACCCCATGTGCCAGTAAAAAGTGCCTCTTTAACCCCCCCACCACATGTGCCATTAACACATGCCTCTTTAACCCCCCACCCCATGTGCCAGTAACAAGTGCCTCTTTAACCCCCCATCCCATGTGCCAGTAACAAGTGCCTCTTTAACCCCCACCACATGTGCCATTAACACGTGCCTCTTTAACCCCCACCCCATTTGCCAGTAACAAGAGCCTCTTCCCCCATGTGCCAGTAACAAGTGCCTCTTTAACCCCCCACCCATGTGCCAGTAACAAGTGCCTCTTTAACCCCCCATCCCATGTGCCAGTAACAAGTGCCTCTTTAACCCCCCACCCCATGTGCCAGTAACAAGTGCCTCTTTAACCTCCCCCCTCATGTGTCAGTAACAAGTGTCTCTTGAACCCCCCCTCCCAATGTGCCAGTAACAAGTGCCTCTTTAACCGCCCACCACATGTGCCGGTAACATGTGCCTCTTTAACCCCCCACCCCATGTGCCAGTAACAAGTGCCTCTTTAACCCCCACCCCATGTTCCAGTAGCAAGTGCCTCTTTAACCCCCCACCCCATGTGCCAGTAAGAAGTGACTCTCTTCCCCCCATGTGCCAGTAACAAGTGCCTCTTTAACCCCCCCATGTGCCAGTAACAAGTGCCTCCCCCCATGTGCCAGTAACAAGTGCCTCCCTCCATGTGCCAGTAACAAGTGCCAGTTTAACCCTCACCCCATGTGCCAGTAACACGTGCCTCTTCAACCCCCATGTGCCAGTAACAAGTGTCTCTCCCCCATGTGCCAGTAACACGTTCCTATTTAACCCCCCCACCCCAAGTGCCAGTAACAAGTACCTCTCCCCCCCATGTGCCAGTAACAAGTGCCTCTTTAAAACCCCCACCACATGTGCCATTAACACGTGCCTCTTTAACCCCCCACCCCATGTGCCAGTAACAAGAGCCTTTCGCCCCTGCCGGTGTCGGGCGGGTGGTGGACTTGGGGGCCTCTAAGGATTCAGGGGCCCAGGGGCAATTGCCCACCTTGCCAATATGGAAGTGCCGGCCCTGGGGGCCTGGTGGTTATTCTGGATGGTGTTGCTGATTTTTTTTTTTTTTTTGTGGTTTTGCTTATCACTCTGCTGTCTTGGCACACTGAAGTGCTTTGAAAGCAGTATTCTTAATTCTGATGATCTCTCTGGAGTTATGGGTCTCACAGAATAATATCAGACTCGGGGAGAGAGAGCTCTAGCATGTGCTTTCTATATGCTGTCTGTCTGGACTTGAACACCTTCTCCGGGTAGGAAGTAGGACCAGCCCATTCCTACCAAAAGGAGAGGAACAGGGTGGTTAGCCCTGTCCATGGCAACCATGTATTCTCTACTGGAATTAATGGCCTAAACATACATAACAAAAGATAACAGCAATTGCAGATGCCACCAAGTCTTGGTTACTACATGTGGATGAGATTTTTGTTGTTTTTGCCGCTATTGTAAAAGCAGCGAATCTGCATCATAAATGCCACTTGTAGCCAAGCCTTTAAGCTTTGTGCCAGTAAGTTGAAGCCATATGAGCTAGCATAGAATTAAGATATTAAAAACCTGTTTGTATTACTGTATAGGCTGCCATGTGGTCATTATATGACTTGTCCTTTTTAGCAGTTTATCCCTCTTCAGGTTCCAACTATAATTTTCGCTCAGCTAGTGAGTGGAGGCTAGTTTCTATCATGTCTGCCCATAGACTACAGAGAAACAGACGATTCTGCTCACACAATCTCTCTGTAGCATACTTCCATAAGCAGCAAAAGTGGAGAACATTACAAGCCATATCTAAGAAATTTAGATTTGAATCCAGAAGTGAAGTGAGACTGTAACCACATACTTGCATAAAGTATTCTCTGTGCATCAATCTCTTTCTAAAAAGCCCCTTCTTTCTCCTTTTCTTCTGCCTCTCTATAGAGGTGTGGGGGCAGCAGTTTAAGAATCTGATAGCAAGAGAAAGAAACATTTTTTTAAGATAATATATACTACAAAGTGCCTTATATTAGGGGAAAAATGATACTCTGTGTGAGCTATTTGTGATTATGTATAATGCAGTTCACATTTCTAATCTGTCTTTTCAGCTAAAATTGAACATGAAAAAACTGAAAAAATATTGACTGAAGTTCATTTAAGGTATGTGAAATACATATTATTTTTATTACTGTAAAAAATGGAAGCATAACATTTTTTTATTTTTCTACATTTTGTGGCACAGGCAGATCATACTACAATGCCATGTAAATATATGTAAGTTTGATTTGATACATCTTTTATACACTGCTGCATACCACAGCTTTTAGGGCTATTTTTATTTCATGAGCAGACATATAGCCTGTACAGTCTATGTAGATGAAAATGGGCCCAGAGGGATCCTTCCTGACTCTGTTATTAATAGAAAATTTCTGAGAGCCCAATGTACCACTTTGTTGGCTGTGTGGTTTAGTGATCTCTGTGGATGGAACTTAACCCCTTCAATACCGAGCCACTTTACACCTTAAGGGCTCATGCACATAGCTGTTGCCCGGCCGTGCCTGTATTGCGGCCTGCAAACACTGAATGGGTCCACAATCCGGAATGGAGGCACGGAACCTCACAGAAGCACTATGGAGTGCTTCTGTGGGGTTTCTGTCCCTGCCTCCACACCGAATAAAATAGAACAGGAGCTCCACCAACACCAGCAGCACCATGACCAGGGCCACGTCCCTTATTTGACGCTCTCCTCATTCTTTGCGGTCACCCACCGAACTAATAGATAGATTTACTAAATTTATTTCCCTGTCAGGTATGCAGTGCCGGTGTACTTAAGAGAAAAAAATTGGTTTATGTCACCCAACAATGTGACAGACAAATTTAAGAAATTGATTTCCCTGTCAGGTATGCAGTGCCAGAGAGAAAAAATGGGTTTATATCACACAACAGGTGCAGAGGTATTTCACAGCAAAAAATTTGAATATGTCACCCCACAATCTAACAGATGGATTTACTGAATTTATTTACATGTCAGGTATGCAGTGCAGGGGTATTTCACAGCAAAAACTGTGAATATGTCACCCCCTGAACTCACAGATGGATTACCTATAGTGTTGAGCGAACAGTTCGAGCATCGTTCGAGCATGGTTTCAAAAAAGTTCGGGTTCGGGTCCGTTGTTCGTCGATTTTTTCTGCACAGCAGCCAATCAGCTAGCGTTTTACTTCTTGCCCTAAGAGCCCATCACAGCCATGCCTACTAATGGCATGGCTGTGATTGGACAAGTGCAGCATGTGACCCAGCCTCTATTTAAGCTGGAGTCACGTAGCGCCGCACGTCACACTGCTCTGATTAGTGTAGGGAGAGGACGCAGCTTCTGTCAGGGTGAGATTAGGCAGGTTAAAGTCAGCAACAGCACCTAATGAACAGATCCATCTATAGCTGAGAATCATTGAACTTCTGCTAGTTACTTGCTCGCTGGTTTTTAGGCTGCACAGAGCGTTTTTCTGTCACTTATTTTCTGGGTTGATCGGCGGCCATTTTGTGACTTGTGGTGCACCAGAAGAAGCTGCCACCAAGTCCATCAATCCATCAATACTAGTTTTTTTTTTTGCTATATCCTACATCAGGGGCTTGGCTGTGCTAATTGTCACCCCTAGAAACTCAGGATAGCAATTTCTATATTTTATTAAGGGGTTAAATACAATTGCCCAAATACCAATCCCCTAAATCTGGTGTTCCAGCTTTGGCTAGACAAGTATAATACTGTCTGCTGTCTGGCAAAGGATAGATTATTTTCTGGGTGAAATTCAATTGCCAAAATAGCAATACCATAAATCAGTGGTTTCAGCTGTGGCTGGCAAAATAGAATAGTGTCCGCCAAAACATATATTTTGTTCTGGGGTGAAATTAATCTTGCAAAATAGCAATACCCTGATTCTGGTGTCCCAGCAGTTGCAGGCCAGATTTCATAGTGTCTGCCAAAACATATATTTTGTTCTGGGGTGAAATTAATTTGGCAAAATAGCAATACCCTGAATCTGGTGTCCCAGCAGTTGCAGGCCAGATTTCATAGTGTCTGCCAAAACATATATTTTGTTCTGGGGTGAAATTAATCTGGCAAAATAGCAATACCTCTGAATCTGGTGTCCCAGCAGTTGCAGGCCAGATTTCATAGTGTCTGCTAAAACATATATTTTGTTCTGGGGTGAAATTAATCTGGCAAAATAGCAATACCCTGAATCTGGTGTCCCAGCAGTTGCAGGCCAGATTTCATAGTGTCTGCTAAAACATATATTTTGTTCTGGGGTGAAATTAATCTGGCAAAATAGCAATACCCTGAATCTGGTGTCCCAGCAGTTGCAGGCCAGATTTCATAGTGTCCGCTTAAAACATATATTTTGTTCTGGGGTGAAATTCAACTGCCTAAAATAGCAATACCATAAATCAGTGGTGTTCCAGCTGTGGCTGGCAAAATATAATAGTGTCCGCCAAAACATATATTTTGTTCTGGGGTGACATTCAATTGCCAAAATAGCAATACCCTGATTCTGGTGTCCCAGCAGTTGCAGGCCAGATTTCATAGTGTCCGCTAAAACATATATTTTGTTCTGGGGTGAAATTAATCTGGCAAAATAGCAATACCCTGATTCTGGTGTCCCAGCAGTTGCAGGCCAGATTTCATAGTGTCCGCTAAAACATATATTTTGTTCTGGGGTGAAATTAATCTGGCAAAATAGCAATACCATGATTCTGGTGTCCCAAGAGTTGCAGGCCAGATTTCATAGTGTCCGCTAAAACATATATTTTGTTCTGGGGTGAAATTCAATTCCTAAAATAGCAATAACATAAATCAGTGGTTTCAGCTGTGGCTGGCAAAACAGAATAGTGTACGCCAAAACATATATTTTGTTCTGGGGTGAAATTCAATTGCCTAAAATATGGGACACCAGATTCAGGGTATTGCTATTTTGGCAATTGAATTTCACCCCAGAACAAAATATATGTTTTAAGGACACTATGAATCTTGGCCTGCAACAGCTGGGACAACCAGATTCAAGGTATTGCTATTTTGGCAATTGTATTTCACCCCAGAACAAAATATATGTTTTGGTGGACACTATGAATCTTGGCCTGCAACAGCTGGGACACCAGATTCAGGGTATTGCTATTTTGGCAATTGAATTTAACCCCAGAACAAAATATATGTTTTGGCGGACACTATTATATTTTGCCAGCCACAGCTGAAACCACTGATTTATGGTATTGCTATTTTGGCAATTGAATTTAACCCCAGAACAAAATATATGTTTTGGCGGACACTATTATATTTTGCCAGCCACAGCTGAAACCACTGATTAATGGTATTGCTATTTTGGCAATTGAATTTAACCCTTGAACAAAATATATGTTTTGGCGGACACTATTATACTTTGCCAGCCACAGCTGAAACCACTGATTTATGGTATTGCTATTTTGGCAATTGAATTTCACCCCAGAACAAAATATATGTTTTGGCGGACACTATTATATTTTACCAGCTACAGCTGAAACCACTGATTTATGGTATTGCTATTTTGGCAATTGAATTTCACCCCAGAACAAAATATATGTTTTATGACACTATGAATCTTGGCCTGCAACAGCTGGGACACCAGATTCAGGGTATTGCTATTTTGGCAATTGAATTTCACCCCAGAACAAAATATATGTTTTGGCGGACACTATTATATTTTGCCAGCCACAGCTGAAACCACTGATTTATGGTATTGCTATTTTGGCAATTGAATTTCACCCCAGAACAAAATATATGTTTTGGCGGACACTATTATACTTTGCCAGCCACAGCTGAAACCACTGATTTATGGTATTGCTATTTTGGCAATTGAATTTCACCCCAGAACAAAATATATGTTTTGGCGGACACTATTATATTTTGCCAGCCACAGCTGAAACCACTGATTTATGGTATTGCTATTTTGGCAATTGAATTTCACCCCAGAACAAAATATATGTTTTGATGGACACTATGAATCTTGGCCTGCAACAGCTGGGACACCAGATTCAGGGTATTGCTATTTTGGCAATTGAATTTCACCCCAGAACAAAATATATGTTTTGGCGGACACTATGAATCTTGGCCTGCAACAGCTGGGACACCAGATTCAGGGTATTGCTATTTTGGCAATTGAATTTCACCCCAGAACAAAATATATGTTTTGGCGGACACTATTATATTTTGCCAGCTACAGCTGAAACCACTGATTTATGGTATTGCTATTTTGGCAATTGAATTTCACCCCAGAACAAAATATATGTTTTGGCGGACACTATGAATCTTGGCCTGCAACAGCTGGGACACCAGATTCAGGGTATTGCTATTTTGGCAATTGAATTCTCACCCCAGAACAAAATATATGTTTTGGCGGACACTATGAATCTTGGCCTGCAACAGCTGGGACACTAGATTCAGGGTATTGCTATTTTGGCAATTGAATTTCACCCCAGAACAAAATATATGTTTTGGCGGACACTATTATATTTTGCCAGCCACAGCTGAAACCACTGATTTATGGTATTGCTATTTTGGCAATTGAATTTCAACCCCAGAACAAAATATATGTTTTGGCGGACACTATGAATCTTGGCCTGCAACAGCTGGGACCACCAGATTCAGGGTATTGCTATTTTGGCAATTGAATTTCACCCCAGAACAAAATATATGTTTTGGCGGACACTATTATATTTTGCCAGCCACAGCTGAAACCACTGATTTATGGTATTGCTATTTTGGCAATTGAATTTCACCCCAGAACAAAATATATGTTTTAGCGGACACTATGAATCTTGGCCAGCAACAGCTGGGACACAAGATTGAGGGTATTGCTATTTTGGCAATTGAATTTCACCCCAGAACAAAATATATGTTTTGGCGGACACTATTATATCTTTGCCAGCCACAGCTGAAACCACTGATTTATGGTATTGCTATTTTGGCAATTGAATTTCACCCCAGAACAAAATATATGTTTTGGCGGACACTATGAATACTTGGCCTGCCACAGCTGGGACACCAGATTCAGGGTATTGCTATTTTGGCAATTGAATTTCACCCCAGAACAAAATATATGTTTTGATGGACACTATGAATCTTGGCCTGCAACAGCTGGGACACCAGATTCAGGGTATTGCTATTTTGGCAATTGAATTTCACCCCAGAACAAAATATATGTTTTGGCGGACACTATGAATCTTGGCCAGCAACAGCTGGAACACCACTGATTCAGGGTATTGCTATTTTGGCAATTGAATTTCACCCCAGAACAAAATATATGTTTTGGCGGACACTATGAATCTTGGCCTGCAACAGCTGGGACACCAGATTCAGGGTATTGCTATTTTGGCAATTGAATTTCACCCCAGAACAAAATATATGTTTTGGCGGACACTATTATATTTTGCCAGCCACAGCTGAAACCACTGATTTATGGTATTGCTATTTTGGCAATTGAATTTCACCCCAGAACAAAATATATGTTTTGGCGGACACTATGAATCTTGGCCTGCAACAGCTGGGACACCAGATTCAGGGTATTGCTATTTTGGCAATTGAATTTCACCCCAGAACAAAATATATGTTTTTGCGGACACTATAAATCTTGGCCTGCAACAGCTGGGACACTAGATTCATGGTATTGCTATTTTGGCAATTGAATTTCACCCCAGAACAAAATATATGTTTTGGTGGACACTATGAATCTTGGCCTGCAACAGCTGGGACACCAGATTCAGGGTATTGCTATTTTGGCAATTGAATTTCACCCCAGAACAAAATATATGTTTTGACGGACACTATTATATTTTGCCAGCCACAGCTGAAACCACTGATTTATGGTATTGCTATTTTGGCAATTGAATTTCACCCCAGAACAAAATATATGTTTTGGCGGACACTATTATATTTTGCCAGCCACAGCTGAAACCACTGATTTATGGTATTGCTATTTTGGCAATTGAATTTCACCCCAGAACAAAATATATGTTTTGGCGGACACTATTATATTTTGCCAGCCACAGCTGAAACCACTGATTTATGGTATTGCTATTTTGGCAATTGAATTCTCACCCCAGAACAAAATATATGTTTTGGCGGACACTATTATATTTTGCCAGCCACAGCTGAAACCACTGATTTATGGTATTGCTATTTTGGCAATTGAATTTCACCCCAGAACAAAATATATGTTTTGGCGGACACTATGAATCTTGGCCTGCAACAGCTGGGACACCAGATTCAGGGTATTGCTATTTTGGCAATTGAATTTCACCCCAGAACAAAATATATGTTTTGACGGACACTATGAATCTTGGCCTGCAACAGCTGGGACACCAGATTCAGGGTATTGCTATTTTGGCAATTGAATTTCACCCCAGAACAAAATATATGTTTTGACGGACACTATGAATCTTGGCCTGCAACAGCTGGGAAACCAGATTCAAGGTATTGCTATTTTGGCAATTGAATTTCACCCCAGAACAAAATATATGTTTTGGTGGACACTATGAATCTTGGCCTGCAACAGCTGGGACACCAGATTCAGGGTATTGCTATTTTGGCAATTGAATTTCACCCCAGAACAAAATATATGTTTTGGCGGACACTATTATACTTTGCCAGCCACAGCTGAAACCACTGATTTATGGTATTGCTATTTTGGCAATTGAATTTCACCCCAGAACAAAATATATGTTTTGGCGGACACTATTATATTTTGCCAGCCACAGCTGAAACCACTGATTTATGGTATTGCTATTTTGGCAATTGAATTTCACCCCAGAACAAAATATATGTTTTAGTGGACACTATGAATCTTGGCCTGCAACAGCTGGGACACCAGATTCAGGGTATTGCTATTTTGGCAATTGAATTCTCACCCCAGAACAAAATATATGTTTTGGCGGACACTATGAATCTTGGCCTGCAACAGCTGGGACACCAGATTCAGGGTATTGCTATTTTGGCAACTGAATTTCACCCCAGAACAAAATATATGTTTTGGCGGACACTATGAATCTTGGCCTGCAACAGCTGGAAACCACTGATTCATGGTATTGCTATTTTGGCAATTGAATTTCACCCCAGAACAAAATATATGTTTTTGTGGACACTATGAATCTTGGCCTGCAACAGCTGGGACACCAGATTCAGGGTATTGCTATTTTGGCAATTGAATTTCACCCCAGAACAAAATATATGTTTTGGCGGACACTATTATATTTTGCCAGCCACAGCTGAAACCACTGATTTATGGTATTGCTATTTTGGCAATTGAATTTCACCTCAGAACAAAATATATGTTTTGGCGGACACTATGAATCTTGGCCTGCAACAGCTGGGACACCAGATTCAGGGTATTGCTATTTTGGCAATTGAATTTCACCCCAGAACAAAATATATGTTTTGGCGGACACTATTATACTTTGCCAGCCACAGCTGAAACCACTGATTTATGGTATTGCTATTTTGGCAATTGAATTTCACCCCAGAACAAAATATATGTTTTGGCGGACACTATGAATCTTGGCCTGCAACAGCTGGGACACCAGATTCAGGGTATTGCTATTTTGGCAATTGAATTTCACCCCAGAACAAAATATATGTTTTGGCGGACACTATGATATCTTGGCCTGCAACAGCTGGGACCACTAGATTCAGGGTATTGCTATTTTGGCAATTGAATTTCACCCCAGAACAAAATATATGTTTTGGCGGACACTATTATATCTTTGCCAGCCACAGCTGAAACCACTGATTTATGGTATTGCTATTTTGGCAATTGAATTTCACCCCAGAACAAAATATATGTTTTAGCGGACACTATGATATCTTGGCCAGCCACAGCTGAAAACACTAGATTTATGGTATTGCTATTTTGGCAATTGAATTTCACCCCAGAACAAAATATATGTTTTGGCGGACACTATGAATCTTGGCCTGCAACAGCTGGGACACCAGATTCAGGGTATTGCTATTTTGGCAATTGAATTTCACCCCAGAACAAAATATATGTTTTGGCGGACACTATTATATCTTGGCCAGCCACAGCTGAAACCACTAGATTTATGGTATTGCTATTTTGGCAATTGAATTTCACCCCAGAACAAAATATATGTTTTGGCGGACACTATGATATCTTGGCCAGCCACAGCTGAGACACCACTGATTTATGGTATTGCTATTTTGGCAATTGAATTTCACCCCAGAACAAAATATATGTTTTGGCGGACACTATTATATCTTTGCCAGCCACAGCTGAAACCACTGATTTATGGTATTGCTATTTTGGCAATTGAATTTCACCCCAGAACAAAATATATGTTTTGGTGGACACTATGAATCTTGGCCTGCAACAGCTGGGACACCAGATTCAGGGTATTGCTATTTTGGCAATTGAATTTCACCCCAGAACAAAATATATGTTTTGGCGGACACTATGAATCTTGGCCTGCAACAGCTGGGACCACTAGATTCAGGGTATTGCTATTTTGGCAATTGAATTTCACCCCAGAACAAAATATATGTTTTGGCGGACACTATTATATTTTGCCAGCCACAGCTGAAACCACTGATTTATGGTATTGCTATTTTGGCAATTGAATTTCACCCCAGAACAAAATATATGTTTTGACGGACACTATGAATCTTGGCCTGCAACAGCTGGGACACCAGATTCAGGGTATTGCTATTTTGGCAATTGAATTTCACCCCAGAACAAAATATATGTTTTGGCGGACACTATTATACTTTGCCAGCCACAGCTGAAACCACTGATTTATGGTATTGCTATTTTGGCAATTGAATTTCACCCCAGAACAAAATATATGTTTTGGCGGACACTATGAATCTTGGCCTGCAACAGCTGGGACACCAGATTCAGGGTATTGCTATTTTGGCAATTGAATTTCACCCCAGAACAAAATATATGTTTTGGCGGACACTATGAATCTTGGCCTGCAACAGCTGGGACACCAGATTCAGGGTATTGCTATTTTGGCAATTGAATTTCACCCCAGAACAAAATATATGTTTTGGCGGACACTATGAATCTTGGCCTGCAACAGCTGGGACACCAGATTCAGGGTATTGCTATTTTGGCAATTGAATTTCACCCCAGAACAAAATATATGTTTTGGCGGACACTATTATACTTTGCCAGCCACAGCTGAAACCACTGATTTATGGTATTGCTATTTTGGCAATTGAATTTCACCCCAGAACAAAATATATGTTTTGGCGGACACTATGAATCTTGGCCTGCAACAGCTGGGACACCAGATTCAGGGTATTGCTATTTTGGCAATTGAATTTCACCCCAGAACAAAATATATGTTTTGGCGGACACTATTATATTTTGCCAGCCACAGCTGAAACCACTGATTTATGGTATTGCTATTTTGGCAATTGAATTTCACCCCAGAACAAAATATATGTTTTGGCGGACACTATGAATCTTGGCCTGCAACAGCTGGGACACCAGATTCAGGGTATTGCTATTTTGGCAATTGAATTTCACCCCAGAACAAAATATATGTTTTGGCGGACACTATTATACTTTGCCAGCCACAGCTGAAACCACTGATTTATGGTATTGCTATTTTGGCAATTGAATTTCACCCCAGAACAAAATATATGTTTTATGGACACTATGAATCTTGGCCTGCAACAGCTGGGACACCAGATTCAGGGTATTGCTATTTTGGCAATTGAATTTCACCCCAGAACAAAATATATGTTTTGGCGGACACTATTATATTTTGCCAGCCACAGCTGAAACCACTGATTTATGGTATTGCTATTTTGGCAATTGAATTTCACCCCAGAACAAAATATATGTTTTGGCGGACACTATGAATCTTGGCCTGCAACAGCTGGGACACCAGATTCAGGGTATTGCTATTTTGGCAATTGAATTTCACCCCAGAACAAAATATATGTTTTGGCGGACACTATGAATCTTGGCCTGCAACAGCTGGGACACCAGATTCAGGGTATTGCTATTTTGGCAATTGAATTTCACCCCAGAACAAAATATATGTTTTGGCGGACACTATTATATTTTGCCAGCCACAGCTGAAACCACTGATTTATGGTATTGCTATTTTGGCAATTGAATTTCACCCCAGAACAAAATATATGTTTTAGCGGACACTATTATACTTTGCCAGCCACAGCTGAAACCACTGATTTATGGTATTGCTATTTTGGCAATTGAATTTCACCCCAGAACAAAATATATGTTTTGGCGGACACTATTATATTTTGCCAGCCACAGCTGAAACCACTGATTTATGGTATTGCTATTTTGGCAATTGAATTTCACCCCAGAACAAAATATATGTTTTGGCGGACACTATGAATCTTGGCCTGCAACAGCTGGGACACCAGATTCAGGGTATTGCTATTTTGGCAATTGAATTTCACCCCAGAACAAAATATATGTTTTAGCGGACACTATTATATTTTGCCAGCCACAGCTGAAACCACTGATTTATGGTATTGCTATTTTGGCAATTGAATTTCACCCCAGAACAAAATATATGTTTTGGCGGACACTATTATACTTTGCCAGCCACAGCTGAAACCACTAGATTTATGGTATTGCTATTTTGGCAATTGAATTTCACCCCAGAACAAAATATATGTTTTGGCGGACACTATTATATTTTGCCAGCCACAGCTGAAACCACTGATTTATGGTATTGCTATTTTGGCAATTGAATTTCACCCCAGAACAAAATATATGTTTTGGCGGACACTATGAATCTTGGCCTGCAACAGCTGGGACACCAGATTCAGGGTATTGCTATTTTGGCAATTGAATTTCACCCCAGAACAAAATATATGTTTTGGCGGACACTATTATATTTGCCAGCCACAGCTGAAACCACTGATTTATGGTATTGCTATTTTGGCAATTGAATTTCACCCCAGAACAAAATATATGTTTTGGCGGACACTATTATATTTTGCCAGCCACAGCTGAAACCACTGATTTATGGTATTGCTATTTTGGCAATTGAATTTCACCCCAGAACAAAATATATGTTTTGGCGGACACTATTATATTTTGCCAGCCACAGCTGAAACCACTGATTTATGGTATTGCTATTTTGGCAATTGAATTTCACCCCAGAACAAAATATATGTTTTGGTGACACTATGAATCTTGGCCTGCAACAGCTGGGACACCAGATTCAGGGTATTGCTATTTTGGCAATTGAATTTCACCCCAGAACAAAATATATGTTTTGATGGACACTATTATATTTTGCCAGCCACAGCTGAAACCACTGATTTATGGTATTGCTATTTTGGCAATTGAATTTCACCCCAGAACAAAATATATGTTTTGGCGGACACTATTATATCTTTGCCAGCCACAGCTGAAACCACTGGATTTATGGTATTGCTATTTTGGCAATTGAATTTCACCCCAGAACAAAATATATGTTTTGGCGGACACTATTATATTTTGCCAGCCACAGCTGAAACCACTGATTTATGGTATTGCTATTTTGGCAATTGAATTTCACCCCAGAACAAAATATATGTTTTGGCGGACACTATTATATTTTGCCAGCCACAGCTGAAACCACTGATTTATGGTATTGCTATTTTGGCAATTGAATTTCACCCCAGAACAAAATATATGTTTTGGCGGACACTATGAATCTTGGCCTGCAACAGCTGGGACACCAGATTCAGGGTATTGCTATTTTGGCAATTGAATTTCACCCCAGAACAAAATATATGTTTTGGCGGACACTATTATATTTTGCCAGCCACAGCTGAAACCACTGATTTATGGTATTGCTATTTTGGCAATTGAATTTCACCCCAGAACAAAATATATGTTTTGGCGGACACTATTATATTTTGCCAGCCACAGCTGAAACCACTGATTTATGGTATTGCTATTTTGGCAATTGAATTTCACCCCAGAACAAAATATATGTTTTGGCGGACACTATTATATCTTGGCCAGCCACAGCTGAAACCACTAGATTTATGGTATTGCTATTTTGGCAATTGAATTTCACCCCAGAACAAAATATATGTTTTGGCGGACACTATTATATTTTGCCAGCCACAGCTGAAACCACTGATTTATGGTATTGCTATTTTGGCAATTGAATTTCACCCCAGAACAAAATATATGTTTTGGCGGACACTATGAATCTTGGCCTGCAACAGCTGGGACACCAGATTCAGGGTATTGCTATTTTGGCAATTGAATTTCACCCCAGAACAAAATATATGTTTTGGCGGACACTATTATATCTTTGCCAGCCACAGCTGAAACCACTGATTTATGGTATTGCTATTTTGGCAATTGAATTTCACCCCAGAACAAAATATATGTTTTGGCGGACACTATGAATCTTGGCCTGCAACAGCTGGGACCACTAGATTCAGGGTATTGCTATTTTGGCAATTGAATTTCACCCCAGAACAAAATATATGTTTTGGCGGACACTATTATATCTTGGCCTGCAACAGCTGGGACACTAGATTCAGGGTATTGCTATTTTGGCAATTGAATTTCACCCCAGAACAAAATATATGTTTTGGCGGACACTATTATATTTTGCCAGCCACAGCTGAAACCACTGATTTATGGTATTGCTATTTTGGCAATTGAATTCTCACCCCAGAACAAAATATATGTTTTGGCGGACACTATTATATTTTGCCAGCCACAGCTGAAACCACTGATTTATGGTATTGCTATTTTGGCAATTGAATTTCACCCCAGAACAAAATATATGTTTTGGCGGACACTATTATATTTTGCCAGCCACAGCTGAAACCACTGATTTATGGTATTGCTATTTTGGCAATTGAATTTCACCCCAGAACAAAATATATGTTTTATGGACACTATGAATCTTGGCCTGCAACAGCTGGGACACCAGATTCAGGGTATTGCTATTTTGGCAATTGAATTCTCACCCCAGAACAAAATATATGTTTTGGCGGACACTATTATATTTTGCCAGCCACAGCTGAAACCACTGATTTATGGTATTGCTATTTTGGCAATTGAATTTCACCCCAGAACAAAATATATGTTTTGGCGGACACTATTATATCTTTGCCAGCCACAGCTGAAACCACTGATTTATGGTATTGCTATTTTGGCAATTGAATTTCACCCCAGAACAAAATATATGTTTTTGGCGGACACTATTATATTTTTGCCAGCCACAGCTGAAACCACTGATTTATGGTATTGCTATTTTGGCAATTGAATTTCACCCCAGAACAAAAATATATGTTTTGCGGACACTATGAATCTTGGCCTGCAACAGCTGGGACACCAGATTCAGGGTATTGCTATTTTGGCAATTGAATTTCACCCCAGAACAAAATATATGTTTTGGCGGACACTATTATATTTTGCCAGCCACAGCTGAAACCACTGATTTATGGTATTGCTATTTTGGCAATTGAATTTCACCCCAGAACAAAATATATGTTTTGGCGGACACTATGAATCTTGGCCTGCAACAGCTGGGACACCAGATTCAGGGTATTGCTATTTTGGCAATTGAATTTCACCCCAGAACAAAATATATGTTTTAGCGGACACTATTATATTTTGGCCAGCCACAGCTGAAACCACTGATTTATGGTATTGCTATTTTGGCAATTGAATTTCACCCCAGAACAAAATATATGTTTTGGCGGACACTATTATACTTTGCCAGCCACAGCTGAAACCACTGATTTATGGTATTGCTATTTTGGCAATTGAATTTCACCCCAGAACAAAATATATGTTTTGACGGACACTATTATATTTTGCCAGCCACAGCTGAAAACACTGATTTATGGTATTGCTATTTTGGCAATTGAATTTCACCCCAGAACAAAATATATGTTTTGATGGACACTATGAATCTTGGCCTGCAACAGCTGGGACACCAGATTCAGGGTATTGCTATTTTGGCAATTGAATTTCACCCCAGAACAAAATATATGTTTTGGCGGACACTATTATATTTTGCCAGCCACAGCTGAAACCACTGATTTATGGTATTGCTATTTTGGCAATTGAATTTCACCCCAGAACAAAATATATGTTTTAGCGGACACTATTATATCTTTGCCAGCCACAGCTGAAACCACTGATTTATGGTATTGCTATTTTGGCAATTGAATTTCACCCCAGAACAAAATATATGTTTTGGCGGACACTATTATATTTTGCCAGCCACAGCTGAAACACACTGATTTATGGTATTGCTATTTTGGCAATTGAATTTCACCCCAGAACAAAATATATGTTTTGACGGACACTATGAATCTTGGCCTGCAACAGCTGGGACACCAGATTCAGGGTATTGCTATTTTGGCAATTGAATTTCACCCCAGAACAAAATATATGTTTTGGCGGACACTATTATATTTTGCCAGCCACAGCTGAAACCACTGATTTATGGTATTGCTATTTTGGCAATTGAATTTCACCCCAGAACAAAATATATGTTTTGGCGGACACTATTATATTTTGCCAGCCACAGCTGAAACCACTGATTTATGGTATTGCTATTTTGGCAATTGAATTTCACCCCAGAACAAAATATATGTTTTGGCGGACACTATTATATCTTGCCAGCCACAGCTGAAACCACTGATTTATGGTATTGCTATTTTGGCAATTGAATTTCACCCCAGAACAAAATATATGTTTTGGTGGACACTATGAATCTTGACCTGCAACAGCTGGGACACCAGATTCAGGGTATTGCTATTTTGGCAATTGAATTTCACCCCAGAACAAAATATATGTTTTTGCGGACACTATGAATCTTGGCCTGCAACAGCTGGGACACCAGATTTAGGGTATTGCTATTTTGGCAATTGAATTTCACCCCAGAACAAAATATATGTTTTAAGGACACTATTATATTTTGCCAGCCACAGCTGAAACCACTGATTTATGGTATTGCTATTTTGGCAATTGAATTTCACCCCAGAACAAAATATATGTTTTGGCGGACACTATGAATCTTGGCCTGCAACAGCTGGGACACCAGATTCAGGGTATTGCTATTTTGGCAATTGAATTTCACCCCAGAACAAAATATATGTTTTGGCGGACACTATTATATTTTGCCAGCCACAGCTGAAACCACTGATTTATGGTATTGCTATTTTGGCAATTGAATTTCACCCCAGAACAAAATATATGTTTTGGCGGACACTATGAATCTTGGCCTGCAACAGCTGGGACACCAGATTCAGGGTTTTGCTATTTTGGCAATTGAATTTCACCCCAGAACAAAATATATGTTTTGGCGGACACTATGAATCTTGGCCTGCAACAGCTGGGACACCAGATTCAGGGTATTGCTATTTTGGCAATTGAATTTCACCCCAGAACAAAATATATGTTTTGGCGGACACTATGAATCTTGGCCTGCAACAGCTGGGACACCAGATTCAGGGTATTGCTATTTTGGCAATTGAATTTCACCCCAGAACAAAATATATGTTTTGGCGGACACTATTATACTTTGCCAGCCACAGCTGAAACCACTGGATTTATGGTATTGCTATTTTGGCAATTGAATTTCACCCCAGAACAAAATATATGTTTTGACGGACACTATGAATCTTGGCCTGCAACAGCTGGGACACCAGATTCAGGGTATTGCTATTTTGGCAATTGA
The DNA here is from genome assembly GCA_033119425.1 of Bufotes viridis. Taxonomy (NCBI): domain Eukaryota; kingdom Metazoa; phylum Chordata; class Amphibia; order Anura; family Bufonidae; genus Bufotes; species Bufotes viridis. The sequence goes on from CM065592.1 coordinate 302,676,338, forward strand.
ATTTCACCCCAGAACAAAATATATGTTTTGGCGGACACTATTATATTTTGCCAGCCACAGCTGAAACCACTGATTTATGGTATTGCTATTTTGGCAATTGAATTTCACCCCAGAACAAAATATATGTTTTTGCGGACACTATGAATCTTGGCCTGCAACAGCTGGGACACCAGATTCAGGGTATTGCTATTTTGGCAATTGAATTTAACCCCAGAACAAAATATATGTTTTGGCGGACACTATTATATTTTGCCAGCCACAGCTGAAACCACTGATTTATGGCATTGCTATTTTGGCAATTGAATTTAACCCCAGAACAAAATATATGTTTTGGCGGACACTATGAATCTTGGCCTACAACAGCTGGGACACCAGATTCAGGGTATTGCTATTTTGGCAATTGAATTTCACCCCAGAACAAAATATATGTTTTGGCGGACACTATTATATTTTGCCAGCTACAGCTGAAACCACTGATTTATGGTATTGCTATTTTGGCAATTGAATTTTACCCCAGATCAAAATATATGTTTTGGCGGACACTATGAATCTTGGCCTGCAACAGCTGGGAGACCAGATTCAATGTATTGATATTTTGGCAATTGAATTTTCACCCCAGAACAAAATATATGTTTTGGCGGACACTATGAATCTTGGCCTGCAACAGCTGGGACACCAGATTCAGGGTATTGCTATTTTGGCAATTGAATTTCACCCCAGAACAAAATATATGTTTTGGCGGACACTATTATATTTTGCCAGCCACAGCTGAAACCACTGATTTATGGTATTGCTATTTTGGCAATTGAATTTCACTTCAAAACAAAATATATGTTTTGGCGGACACTATTATACTTTGCCAGCCACAGCTGAAACCACTGATTTATGGTATTGCTATTTTGGCAATTGAATTTCACCCCAGAACAAAATATATGTTTTGGCGGACACTATTATATTTTGCCAGCCACAGCTGAAAACACTGATTTATGGTATTGCTATTTTGGCAATTGAATTTCACCCCAGAACAAAATATATGTTTTGGCGGACACTATGAATCTTGGCCAGCATCAGCTGGGACATCAGATTCAGGGTATTGCTATTTTGGCAATTGAATTTCACCCCAGAACAAAATATATGTTTTGGCGGACACTATTATATTTTGCCAGCCACAGCTGAAACCACTGATTTATGGTATTGCTATATTGGCAATTGAATTTCACCCCAAAACAAAATATATGTTTTAGCGGACACTATTATACTTTGCCAGCCACAGCTGAAACCACTGATTTATGGTATTGCTATTTTGGCAATTGAATTTCACCCCAGAACAAAATATATGTTTTGGCGGACACTATTATATTTTGCCAGCCACAGCTGAAAACACTGATTTATGGTATTGCTATTTTGGCAATTGAATTTCACCCCAGAACAAAATATATGTTTTGGCGGACACTATGAATCTTGGCCAGCATTAGCTGGGACATCAGATTCAGGGTATTGATATTTTGGCAATTGAATTTCACCCCAGAACAAAATATATGTTTTGGCGGACACTATTATATTTTGCCAGCCACAGCTGAAACCACTGATTTATGGTATTGCTATTTTGGCAATTGAATTTCACCCCAGAACAAAATATATGTTTTGGCGGACACTATGATATCTTGGCCTGCAACAGCTGGGACACCAGATTCAGGGTATTGCTATTTTGGCAATTGAATTTCACCCCAGAACAAAATACATGTTTTGGCGGACACTATTATATTTTGCCAGCCACAGCTGAAACCACTGATTTATGGTATTGCTATTTTGGCAATTGAATTTCACCCCAGAACAAAATATATGTTTTAGTGGACACTATGAATCTTGGCCTGCAACAGCTGGGACACCAGATTCAGGGTATTGCTATTTTGGCAATTGAATTTAACCCCAGAACAAAATATATGTTTTGGCGGACACTATTATATTTTGCCAGCCACAGCTGAAACCACTGATTTATGGCATTGCTATTTTGGCAATTGAATTTAACCCCAGAACAAAATATATGTTTTGGCGGACACTATGAATCTTGGCCTACAACAGCTGAGACACCAGATTCAGGGTATTGCTATTTTGGCAATTGAATTTCACCCCAGAACAAAATATATGTTTTTGCGGACACTATAAATCTTGGCCTGCAACAGCTGGGACACCAGATTCAGGGTATTGCTATTTTGGCAATTGAATTTCACCCCAGAACAAAATATATGTTTTGGCGGACACTATTATATTTTGCCAGCCACAGCTGAAACCACTGATTTATGTTATTGCTATTTTGGCAATTGAATTTCACCCCAGAACAAAATATATGTTTTGGCGGACACTATGAATCTTGGCCTGCAACAGCTGGGACACCAGATTCAGGGTATTGCTATTTTGGCAATTGAATTTAACCCCAGAACAAAATATATGTTTTGGCGGACACTATTATATTTTGCCAGCCACAGATAAAACCACTGATTTATGTTATTGCTATTTTGGCAATTGAATTTCACCCCAGAACAAAATATATGTTTTGGCGGACACTATTATATTTTGCCAGCCACAGCTGAAACCACTGATTTATGTTATTGCTATTTTGGCAATTGAATTTCACCCCAGAACAAAATATATGTTTTGGCGGACACTATGAATCTTGGCCTGCAACAGCTGGGACACCAGATTCAGGGTATTGCTATTTTGGCAATTGAATTTAACCCCAGAACAAAATATATGTTTTGGCGACACTATTATATTTTGCCAGCCACAGCTAGAAACCACTGATTTATGTTATTGCTATTTTGGCAATTGAATTTCACCCCAGAACAAAATATATGTTTTGGAGGACACTATTATATTTTGCCAGCCACAGCTGAAACCACTGATTTATGGTATTGCTATTTTGGCAATTGAATTTCACCCCAGAACAAAATATATGTTTTGGCGGACACTATGAATCTTGGCCTGCAACAGCTGGGACACCAGATTCAGGGTATTGCTATTTTGGCAATTGAATTTCACCCCAGAACAAAATATATGTTTTGGCGGACACTATTATATTTTGCCAGCCACAGCTGAAACCATTGATTTATGTTATTGCTATTTTGGCAATTGAATTTCACCCCAGAACAAAATATATGTTTTGGAGGACACTATTATATTTTGCCAGCCACAGCTGAAACCACTGATTTATGGTATTGCTATTTTGGCAATTGAATTTCACCCCAGAACAAATATATGTGTTTGGCGGACACTATAGAATCTTGGCCGCAACAGCTGGGACCACCAGATTCAGGGGTATTGCTATTTTGGCAATTGAATTTCACCCCAGAACAAAATATATGTTTTGGCGGACACTATTATACTTTGCGCCACAGCTGAAACCACTGATTTATGGTATTGCTATTTTGGCAATTGAATTTCACCACATAAAATAATCTATCCTTTGCCAGACAGCAGACAGTATTATACTTGGCTAGCCAAAGCTGGAACACCAGATTTAGGGGATTGGTATTTGGGCAATTGTATTTAACCCCTTAATAAAATATAGAAATTGCTATCCTGAGTTTCTAGGGGTGACAATTAGCACAGCCAAGCCCCTGATGTAGGATATAGCAAAAAAACTAGTATTGATGGATTGATGGACTTGGTGGCAGCTTGTTCTGGTGCACCACAAGTCACAAAATGGCCGCCGATCACCCCAGAATATAAGTGACAGAAAAACGCTCTGTGCAGCCTAAAAACCAGTGAGCAAGTAACTAGCAGAAGTTCAATCATTCACAGCTGTAGATCGATCCGTTCATTAGGTGCTGTTGCTGACTTTTCCCTGCCTAATCTCGCCCTCACAGAAGCTGCGTCCTCTCCCTACACTAATAAGAGCAGTGTGACGAGCGGCGCTACTTGACTCCAGCTTAAGTAGAGGCTGGGTCACATGCTGCACTTGGCCAATCACAGCCTTGCCATTAGTAGGCATGGCTGTGATGGGCTCTTAGGGCAAGAAGTAAAACGCTAGCTGATTGGCTGCTGTGCAGCCCTTCAGAAAGTGGGAAGTAATCGCCGAACAACGTATCCTGGACACCCCAAAATTCGGTGCGAACCCGAACTATGCTCGAACTGTTCGCTCAACACTACTCAACACTATCCGCATGACATCCAGATGACAGGCGTCACTCTTAGAATCACTGCACACTTCACTTATTTGGGCAGTCATGGGCCAAAACTGACCAAATAACTCAAGTATGAACTTAGCCTTACAGGTCGATATTAGCGCCAAGAAGAAGCACCCTCCTTTTATACCGTCGTCAGCTGATTCCACATAGATGTCTACAGAACCTGTTCTATTAAACGCTTATACAAGTATAGGCCCCCTGACAGAGTGGAGAGGGTGTCAGCAGTAAGGCTGTGTTGACATCACTCATTATTTTGCCCCTCCTCTGATTCGTTAGAACAATAACCCCCCCCCCCCCCAAAAAAAGGACCCTGTCTGTTCAGCATCCGCCTTCACTCGGTCAGCAATCGATCAGTATGGCCAACGCCAAAAAAAAAAAAAGGAGTGGATCTAAAACAGAGATGATACATGAATGGAATATTTGCATGTCTTCTGTGTTTTCTACCCACTCCTGCTTTTGGCTACCAAATCATAAGTCATTTATGATAGGACCATACAGGCCTTACAGCTGCTACACAGACAGATTCCATTGTGCGTCTCTTTTTTCCTTCCTTCTGACAGATAAGAAGAAGTGTCAAATAAATGATGATGTCAGCTAGGCCGAAAGCCACAAAAGTGGACCAGTCATGAAGTGGGGAGGGTGGGCACAGCATGAGAAGCCTACAGAGTGGACCTATGACATAGTGGTGAGGTGGAAGAAACATGAGGATACCACAGAGTGGCCCAATGACAGGGTCTGGTGGTGGAATTAGTATGAGGAGGCCACTGAGTAGCACAATGACAGAGACTTTAGGTGGCGGCAGTATGAGGAGGCAACAGAGTGGCACAATGACCGAGTCTGTAGGTGGCGGCAGCATGAGGAAACCCCAGAGCGGCAAAATGACAGAGTCTGGGGGTGGCGGCAGCATGAGTAGGCCACAGAGCGGCACAATGGCAGAGTGTGGAGGTGTTGGCAGCAGCATCAGGAGGAGGCCACAGAGTTCTGGAGGTGGCAGAAGCATGAGTACGGTACCCGCTGACGAAGGTGGGTGAAATAAGGATCACTTGGCATCAGATGTATGACATCAGGCGGGTTGTAGTATCAAAGTAGTAGCTGAGGCAGGTAGTCTGAGGAAACCGGTCTCTTGTATCAAAGTGTTGTAATGGCACCATGGATGACCTAGTCTGACGCATCAGGAATTAGTGGTTGGAAATCCTGGCTAATCCACATCTGATTCATCTTGACAAAGGTCTGTCTCTCTACATTTTGAGTGGACAGGCGAGTTCTTCTTGGTGGAAATATGGCCTCCGCCACACTAAACACCCGCTCTGATGCCACACTACTGGCCGGGTAAGACAGCTTTTATAGGGCAAACTCTGCTAGTTGTAGCCACAAATCCAGTTTGGCTACCCAGTAGTCAAGCGGAACTTCAATGTGGGGTGGCAGGGTGAAGTCCAAGTATGCCACCACCTGCTGGTTCAGGTCCTGCTCCAGGTCTGCCTGCAGCTGCTTCTGGTGAGTAGTTTCTTCACTATGCGGGTAAAGAATGCTGCTCATCAGCGACTGTAGACTCAGCTTGCTGCTGATGGAGCTGGTACTGCTCCTGCCACCCCACCCCTCCCCAGCAGCCATGGCAGTGGAACATGATCACAGAGGGCCCCCCGGTCAGACATGCGGGAGGATGGACGATGGCGCTGATAGTCAGTGGCCAACTGACTACTTAGGATGTCTCTGTAGTAGTTCAGTTTGTCCTCCCTCTCAGTGGGTGTAAAAAAGGCCCCCATTCTCTCCAACAAGGTGGAGAGCCAGAAGTCATCCCTCTGCCATATGGTGACAATTTGAATGTCACTACGCAAGCAAGTGAGCATGCATTTATGCAAGTGACTCGAAGGGACTCCCTGCCTCCATCTCCACTGCATATTGCCACGGTGTGTCGGGGTCCTCTGTCTTGTCTTCCTCATTGCTCTGTAGCTCCTCTGGCTGCTCCTGCTCCTCCTGTCCTGTCAGCTGCACAGAAAAACCACCCATTTGGCTACACATTGCCTGTGCTCGAATGTCCTCCTCCCCCTTCTCCTCCTCTTCCAGTTCAGCCCCCACAGGCTCATGTGGCCGTGAGATCGAAGTACCATGTCTCCTGTCCCCTAACCAGCTATTGTTACCACCATCTGTTCCAGGACATGAAGCAGTGAAATGACATTGTTCATACTGTAGTCCTGGCGACATTGCAGTTACACAGGGGAGTACTCCAATCCACTTGCATCATCAAGAAAACGTTGATGGCCTTTCTCTGTTCGTATAGTCGGTCCAACATATGGAAGGTGGAATTCCAACGGGTGGAAACATCGCATATCAGCCTATGTTGGGGGATGCCGTTCTGTTGCTGTAGCTCAAAGAGGGTGTTCATTGTGGTGTACGAGTGGCTGAAGTCCATTCAATGTTTCTTGGCCATTTTTAGGATGTCTTGCAGATGGGTGGAAGACTTCAGGAACCGCTTGACAACTCAGCCTTCCCTGAAGCAGCGCCGACACCATGTTCTTCCAATTGTCAGTCAGCATGGTTCTGATTTTCAGTTGTGGCGGAGAAAGCCAGGATTAAATTTCTTGATGATTCACATGGAGTAGTTCCTCCCCTGTGTGACTCCGTTCGCCCAGGCAAAATAGGTGCAGAACAGCGTGACACCGCCGAGCTGGAAGGGCACTGTGACTTGTCCCTGCAGTTGAGGCTAAGGACTAGTGATGTCGCGAACATAAAATTTTAAAACCCACAGGGACTCTTTCTGGCCACAATAGTAATGGAAATGTTGTTTCAAGGGGACTAACACATGGACTGTGGCATGCAGGAGGGGGATCCATGGCAAAACTCCCATGGAAAATTACGTAGTGGACGCAGAGTCGGGTTTTAATCCATAAAGGGCATAAATCAACTAACATTCCTAAATTGTTTGGAATAACATGCTTTAAAACATCCAGTGTGTGTATACGATCAGGTATGATGTTGTATTGATCAGGTAGTGTAAGGGTTACGCCCCCGCTTCACAGACATTGACAGACCAAACTCCCCTTTTAATGCACCGCAAACAACCACAAACAGTCCATTTGCACAACCGCAAACTCCCCATTTGCACAATTGCAAACTCCCCATTTGCACAAGGTTGGATACCAAGCTAGCCATGTCCCGGTGATGTCATTGAAGGCTTCTTCCTCCACCCAGCCACATACAACAACAATGATCCCACGAAAGGTGAATTGAATTGATTTTTCGAACGGGGAGATGGTTAAAAAAACGCTGGCTCCCTCCCCTTTATTTTAATCCACGGTGACTGCGTCTGCGCCGTGCAATTTACTGTCACACCCAATATGAGTGGTATTTTCTGTAGTACTATTCTCATCAGTTTAATCCCTCTAACGTCCCCAATCTGGGATTGCTTTTGTGAAAAAAAATTTAGGCCGGGCAGCTTCGACTGCCTTCACAGTGACAGACCAAACTCTCATACACCAAACTGTGTAATTGATTTTAGGAACCGGGAGATGGAAAAAGCAGCTTGGTCGGTCCTCTTACTCCCAAATTGGTGCACTGCGCGTGGACAGAGCAATGTGCTGTGACACCCTATATGAGTGGTGTCTTAACTAGTACTATTCCTATCAGTTTAATCCCTGTTACGTACCCTATCCGGGACGTGTGTCGAATTGATTAACCATTGTCGAATTAACGAACCATTACGACATCATGAAATAATTTAGTTCTGAGCTCTGTACTTGCTTTGTATTGGAATTGATGGGGATTTTTTTTAATTGTCTGCATTATTTCTAATAAACTATTAAGAGACTTTATTATGATTTTATATTTTATGTATTAAAAACCCATACAACTTAAAAAAAAAAGTTAAATTATTGTCTTTTCTATGAAATATTATCCAGCCGTCTGATCGCTTTTGGTCTGACCATAATGAAGCAACGGCCTTATCATCTGGGGTGTGGCAACATTGATAGAGGTAATGATTGCTTCATAGAGATCCGCAAGCCCCTTCACCACAACAAGGTAACGATCACGAAGGGGAATTGATACTTGTATGTGCCTTTTTTTTTTTTTTTTTAGTTTTGCAGTCACAGTGCAGCACCATAGGACAGAAAAATTTGGCATGTACACATGCCTGAAAAATAATGGCATTGTTGCAGCCACTATTGTAGCAGCGGCCGGAAAAATTGATGTTTTCCAGGCAGAAAAGTGACTAAAACATTGCGGCTTGAACCCTAGTTGGTGGCGGAGAATTCACGAAAGTCATCCGGTATGCAGACATTAAATACAGCAGCGTGGGGACCATTTTGAGGCCAAGGCATGTCATCAGGCCTTTTGTTAGTCAAACGTATCCCCCACTGTCAGTCCCTTCGGGATCCATGCCTCATTCATTTTTATGAAGGTGAGGTAATCAACACTTTTTTGACCGAGGCGACTTCTCTTGTCAGTGACAATGCCTCCTGCTGCACTGAAGGTCCTTTCTGACAGGACACTTGAAGCAGGGCAGGCCAGAAGTTCTATCACAAACTGGGATAGCTCAGGCCACAGGTCAAGCCTGCGCACCCAGTAGTGAATGGGTTCATCGCTCCTCAGAGTGTCGATATCTGCTGTTAAGGCGAGGCAGTCTGCTACCTGTCGGTCGAGTCGTTCTCTAAGGCTGGATCCCGAAGGGCTGTGGCGATGTGTAGGAATGAAAAAGCTCCGCATGTCCTCCATCAACAACACATCTGTAAATCGTCCAGTCCTTGCCGCCGTGGTAGGAGGAGGATTACATTCACCTCTTCCCCTGTTAGATTCCCGTTGTGTTGTGACATCCCCCTTATAAGCTGTGTAAAGCATATTTTTTTGTTTGGTTTTGAACTGCTGCATCCTTTCCGACTTTCGGTAATTTGGTAACATTTCTGCCGCTTTCTGCTTATACCGGGGGTCTAGTAGCGTGGCCACCCAGTACAGGTCGTTCTCCTTCATCCTTTTTATACGAGGGTCCCTCAACAGACATGACAGCATGAAAGCCCCCATTTGCACAAGGTTGGATGCAGAGCTACTCATTTCCCGTTCCTCGTCCTCACTGATGTCATTGAAAGTCTGTTCTTCCCCCCAGCCATGTACAACACCATGGGTCCCAGATAGGTGACAACAACGAGCACCCTGGGGTGCCTGCTGTGTTTGGTCTTCCTCCTCCTCAAAGCCGCCACATTCCTCCTCTGACTCCTCTTCCTCATACTCCTCTTCCAGCGTTGCCGCAGGTCCGGCAAGCGATGATGACAAGGCTGTTTCTGGTGGTGATGGTGGCCACAACTCTTCCTCTTCCTCTTCATGCTCATCTACAGCCTGATCCAGCACTCTTCGCAGGGCACGCTCCAGGAAGAAAACAAATGGGATGAGGTCCCTGATGGTGCCTTTGGTGCGACTGATTAGGTTTGTTACCTCCTCAAAAGGACGCATGAGCCTACAGGCATTGCGCATGAGCATCCAGTAACGAGGCAAAAAAATTCCCAGCTCCGCAGAGGCTGTCCTAGCACCCCGGTCATACAAATACTCGTTGACGGCTTTTTCTTGTTGGAGCAGGTGGTCGAACATTAGGAGTGTTGAATTCCAACGTGTCGGGCTGTCGCAAATCAAGTGCCTCACTGGCATGTTGTTTCGCCGCTGAATATCGGAAAAGTGCGCCATGGCCATGTAGGAACGCCTAAAATGGCCACACACCTTCCTTGCCTGCTTGAGGACGTCCTGTAAGCCTGGGTACTTAGACACAAAGTATTGTACAATGAGATTAAACTCATGTGACAACTTGCCCAAATTCAATGCCGACAACAAATTTGTTCCATTGTCATACACCACTTTGCCGATCTCCAGTTGGTGCGGGGTCAGACACTGATCCACCTGTGCAATCAGGGCACACAGGAGCCCCTGGGAAGCTGGGGTGAATTAGTTGATGTGCAGCCAGACGCCGCAGCAGAAGAGGACTCAGCCGAGGAGGATATCGAAGAGGATGGAGTAGGAGTAGAGGAGGTGACAGTAGGCCTGCCTGCAAGTCGTGGCGGTGTCACCAACTCCGCTGCAGAGCCACGCATTCCATGCTTGTCAGCCGTCAGCAGGTTGACCCAATGCGCAGTGTACGTGATATACCTGCCCTGACCGTGCTTTGCAGACCAGGTATCAGTGGTCAGATGGACCCTTGCCCCAAAACTGTATGCCAAGATGCCATGACTTCCTTTTCAATAACATAGTAGAGGTTTGGGATTGCCTTTTTTTGAAAAAAAAAATTGTCCGGGTACCTTCCACTGTGGTGTCCCAATAGCGACAAATTTTTTGAAGGCCTCAGACTCCACCAGCTGGTATGGTAAAAGCTGGCGGGCTAAGAGTTCTGTCAAGCCAGCTGTCAGTCGCCGGGCAAGGGGGTGACTCTGTGACATTGGCTTCTTACGCTCAAACATTTCCTTAACAGACACCTGACTGTGAGCAGAGGAGCAGGAACTGCTGAAGGTGAGAGGTGGAGTGGTGGTTGGTTGACAGGGGCAGGGAGGACAGCAGTGGTTGACATGGCTGAAGATGCTGGACCAGGAGGAGCATGGTGGCTTTGAGTTTGTGTGCTGCTTGTACTCATGTGTTGATCTCATAGGCATTTGTGATGTGAGATCATGTGCCTTCGCAAAGCAGTTGTACCGAGGTGGGTGTTGGACTTCCCACGACTCAAAGGAAGCAGCAGCGGGTACAACATCATCATCATCACACTGTACATCCATGTGTGTAATCCTGCCTGACTGTGATATATCCCTGTAATCTACATCATCTGGCAATAATGGTTGCGCATCACTAATTGCATCCAACTGATGTGTAAATAACTCCTCTGACGGATCAAGTGAAGCGGCTGTGGTGGCTGTGGTGGTAGTGGTGGTGGTGGCGGCGGGCTCGAGCATGGTAACTTGAGAGCAGGTGACCGAAGCTGAGCTGGAGGAGGATGGTGCGTCAAGGTTCTTAGCGGAAACCGTTGAAGATTGGGTGTCCTGTCTAAGCCAGTCAACTATGTCCTCACAATTTTTCGGGTTCAGGGTTCGTGGCCTCTGAACACTGCGCCTTATTTTAGGCATATGGCCATGTTGACCTCCTCTGGCGTCTTCACAAAAAACTGCCACAATGCCGAGTACCTTATTTTCCCCCCAACACTACTAACTGGCTGACTGCTAATGGCGCTGCTTCCGTTAACTGGTGCACCACTCTTTTCCGGGCAGGTAGGCTGCTGCAAAGTGGGTGGTCTACCTCGTGCCCGTTTGGCTCCCGACCTCCCACTGCTGCCACCCTGCTGACTCCCGGCCACGCTATTGACTTGCTGGCTATTCCGCTGCCTGACGGGCAAGCTGCCACCCTCTTCTCCTGATGATGACGTAGCCCCTCCTTCATCCCGGCTCCCAAGTGCAATTGGCTTCTTCATCATCGAGTAGTTTCTGCACATCACTGATGTCCTCTTCAACGGCCTCTAGATCAGGAGCCACTCGCAACACAAGCTCCCATGCCACTCTCTTCATCACTACTTGCCCATCTAGCGGAGGAAGCAACAGATGTCTCCTCCGCATCTTGGCTGGGCAGTAGCTGGGTGGGACCTGTGAAAGGCCCTCACCAGTCGGCTGGCATTAACATCCACAGCCGGGACCCACGTCCTCTCCTTGGGACCGTATCCCCTCCAGTGTACCAAGTACTGAATGGAACCCCGAAGAACACGTGAGTCAAGAACCCTAGAGATCTCGAACTCAAAGTTACCATCAACCAGAACAGGCAGAGGAGGCAATGGCAATTGTTCCACTGGTCTCACATATTTCTTAAGTAAAGACCTATGGGACACATCATGGATCTTCCAGGTCTGTGGAAGCTCCAAACGTAACGCAACTGGATTGACAACTGCAGATATTTTGTAAGGTCCAATAAATCTTGGACCCAGTTTCCAAGATGGTACTCTTAGTTTAATATTTTGAGTAGATAACCACACCAGATCACCCACACACAGGTCCGGACCAGTCACACGTCTTCTGTCAGCCATTCACTTATACCTCTCACCCATCTTCTCCAAATTGTCCTGGATCCCCCGCCAGATAGAAGACAAGGCAGAAGAGAATCTCTCCTCCTCTGGCATCCCAGAGGAACCAGTCCCAGAAAAGGTACCAAACTGAGGATGAAAACCGTATGCGCCAAAAAATGGCGACTTACCCGTGGACTCCTGCTTACGGTTATTCAAGGCAAACTTTGCTAGAGATAGGAATGAGGACCAGTCCTCCTGGTTCTCAGCCACAAAACACCTCAAGTAGGTCTCCAGGTTTTGGTTAGTACGCTCTGTCTGCCCATTCGACTGCGGATGAAAAGCTGAAGAGAACGAAAGTTGAATGCCAAGACGACAGCAGAACGCCCTCCAAAACCTGGAAACAAACTGAGTTCCCTTATCAGAAACCACATCCGAGGGAATACCATGTAATTTCACGATGTTATCAACAAAAAGCTGAGCAAGAGTCTTAGCATTGGGCAGACTAGCTAACGATACAAAGTAAGCCATCTTGCTAAAACGGTCCACAACCACCAAAATCACAGTTTTCCCGGAGGAACTTGGCAGATCACTAATAAAATCCATAGACAAGTGCATCCAACGACGAGAAGGGATAGAAAAAGGAAGAACTGAACCAGAAAGTCTAGTGTGAGCAACCTTTGACCATGCACAGGTCTCACAAGCTGCCACGTAATCCTCAATACTCTTACGAAACCCGGGCCACCAGAACCTCCCAGTAATAAGATCAAAGGTGGACTTGCCACCAGGGTGTCCAGCAAGGACTGTATCGTGATGTTCCTTGAATACTTTTTATCGCAGTCTAAAAGGAACAAACAACCTCCCTGGGGGACAAGAATCAGGAGCTGCCTCCTGGGCTTTCAACACCTCTATCTCCAACTCGGGGTACAGAGCGGAGACAACCACCCCATCAGCCAAAATCAGAGCAGGATCCTCTGAATCACTTCCCCCGGGAAAACTACGAGACAAAGCATCTGCCTTGACGTTTTTAATTCCCGGCGAAAAGTAACCACAAAATTGAATCTAGTAAAGAACAGTGACCATCTAGCCTGTCTAGGATTTAGGCGCTTGGCGGACTGCAAGTAAGCTAAATTCTTATGATCAGTATATACAGTAACGGGATGAGACGCCCCCTCTAACCAGTGAGGCCATTCCTCAAAGACAAATTTGATGGCCAGCAATTCCTTATCTCATACATCAAAATTCCTCTCGGTGACCGAGAGTTTGTTGGAAAAGAAGGCGCACGGACGCCACTTGCCAGGCGATGGACCCTGCGACAGCACTGCTCCAACCCCCATCTCTGATGCATCAACCTCCACCACAAATGGTTGAGACACATCAAGCTGCATCAGAATGAGAGCAGACGCAAAACACTCCTTAATAGCTGTAAAGGCCTGCAATGCCTCATGTGACCAGACAGAGCAGTTGGCGCCCTTCCTAGTCATATCGGTCAGCGGTTTTACAATAGTAGAGTGGTTAAAAATTAATTTTCTATAATAATTGGTAAACCCCAAAAACCGCATCAAAGCTTTTTGATTCTCTGGTTGGTCCCATTCCAGAACCGCCCGGACCTTTTCGGGGTCCATCCGAAAACCAGAGCCAGAAAGCATGTATCCCAAAAATGGAAGCTCCAGGACAGAAAACACACATTTCTCCAACTTAACATATAATTTATTCTCCCGAAGGATCGTCAAAACCTGTATCACATGATCCTGATGGGTCTTCAGTAGAGATGAGCGAACACCTGGATGTTCGGGTTTGAGAGGATCGGCCGAACTTCCGGAAAATGTCCGGGTTCGTGATCCGAACTCAACCCGAACTTCATCCCGAACCCGAACCCCATAGAAGTCAATGGGGACCCGAACTTTTGGGCACTAAAAAGGCTGTAAAAGACTCCCAGAAAGGGCTAGAGGGCTGCAAAAGGCAGCAAAATGAAGGTAAATCCCCTGCAAACAAATGTAGATAGGGAAATGAATTAAAATAAAATAAAATAAATAAAAATTAACCAATATCAATTGGAGAGAGGTCCCACAGCAAGGAATCATGCGTCATATCACCCACCACTGGAGAAGGCCACTCTCATTTATTTCGGACCAGCACCCAGACAGAGGATAAAGGTCCCACAGCAAGGAATCATGCGTCATATCAACCACCACCGGAGAAGGCCACTCTCATGTATTTTGGACCAGCACCCAGACAGAGGAGAGAGGTCCCACAGCAAGGAATCATGCGTCATATCAACCACCACCGGAGAAGGCCACTCTCATTTATTTTGGACCAGCACCCAGACAGAGGAGAAGGTCCCACAGCAAGGAATCATGCCTCATATCAACCACCACCGGAGAAGGCCACTCTCATTTATTTTGGACCAGCACCCAGACAGAGGATACAGGTCCCACAGCAAGGAATCATGCGTCATATCAACCACCACCGGAGAAGGCCACTCTCATGTATTTTGGACCAGCACCCAGACAGAGGAGAGAGGTCCCACATCAAGGAATCATGCGTCATATCAACCACCACCGGAGAAGGCCACTCTCATTTATTTTGGACCAGCACCCAGACAGAGGAGAGAGGTCCCACATCAAGGAATCATGCGTCATATCAACCACCACCGGAGAAGGCCACTCTCATTTATTTTGGACCAGCACCCAGACAGAGGATACAGGTCCCACAGCAAGGAATCATGCGTCATATCAACCACCACCGGAGAAGGCCACTCTCATGTATTTTGGACCAGCACCCAGACAGAGGAGAGAGGTCCCACATCAAGGAATCATGCGTCATATCAACCACCACCGGAGAAGGCCACTCTCATTTATTTTGGACCAGCACCCAGACAGAGGAGACAGGTCCCACAGCAAGGAATCATGCGTCATATCAACCACCACCGGAGAAGGCCACTCTCATGTATTTTGGACCAGCACCCAGACAGAGGAGAAAGGTCCCACATCAAGGAATCATGCGTCATATCAACCACCACCGGAGAAGGCCACTCTCATTTATTTTGGACCAGCACCCAGACAGAGGATACAGGTCCCACAGCAAGGAATCATGCGTCATATCAACCACCACCGGAGAAGGCCACTCTCATTTATTTTGGACCAGCACCCAGACAGAGGAGAGAGGTCCCACATCAAGGAATCATGCGTCATATCAACCACCACTGGAGAAGGCCACTCTCATTTATTTTGGACCAGCACCCATACAGAGGAGAGAGGTCCCACAGCAAGGAATCATGCGTCATATCAACCACCACCGGAGAAGGCCACTCTCATTTATTTGGGACCAGCACCCAGACAGAGGATACAGGTCCCACAGCCAGGAATCATGCGTCATATCAACCACCACCGGAGAAGACCACTCTCATGTATTTTGGACCAGCACCCAGACAGAGGAGAAAGGTCCCACATCAAGGAATCATGCGTCATATCAACCACCACCGGAGAAGGCCACTCTCATTTATTTTGGACCAGCACCCAGATAGAGGATACAGGTCCCACAGCAAGGAATCATGCGTCATATCAACCACCACCGGAGAAGGCCACTCTCATGTATTTTTGACCAGCACCCAGACAGAGGAGAGAGGTCCCACATCAAGGAATCATGCGTCATATCAACCACCACCGGAGAAGGCCACTTCATTTATTTTGGACCAGCACCCAGACAGAGGATACAGGTCCCACAGCAAGGAATCATGCGTCATATCAACCACCACCGGAGAAGGCCACTCTCATTTATTTTGGACCAGCACCCAGACAGAGGAGAGAGGTCCCACATCAAGGAATCATGCGTCATATCAACCACCACCGGAGAAGGCCACTCTCATTTATTTTGGACCAGCACCCAGACAGAGGATACAGGTCCCACAGCAAGGAATCATGCGTCATATCAACCACCACCGGAGAAGGCCACTCATTTATTTTGGACCAGCACCCAGACAGAGGATACAGGTCCCACAGCAAGGAATCATGCGTCATATCAACCACCACCGGAGAAGGCCACTCTCATGTATTTTGGACCAGCACCCAGACAGAGGAGAGAGGTCCCACATCAAGGAATCATGCGTCATATCAACCACCACCGGAGAAGGCCACTTCATTTATTTTGGACCAGCACCCAGACAGAGGAGAGAGGTCCCACAGCAAGGAATCATGCGCCATATCAACCACCACCGGAGAAGGCCACTTCATTTATTTTGGACCAGCACCCAGACAGAGGATACAGGTCCCACAGCAAGGAATCATGCGTCATATCAACCACCACCGGAGAAGGCCACTCTCATTTATTTTGGACCAGCACCCAGACAGAGGAGAGAGGTTTTCACAGCAGAGAATCAGGCATTTAGATCACCCACCACAGGAGTAGGCCATCATTTAATGGGACCCCGGCAACCATGTCAGATGGCACAAACATCAGTTTCACATCACCCAGCACAAGAGAAGGCCACTTTAGAGACTTTGACCCCTGCACCCAGACGGAGGAGAGAGGTTTCACAGCAGAGAATCAGGCATTTAGATCACCCACCACAGGAGTAGGCCATCATTTAATGGGACCCCGGCAACCATGTCAGATGGCACAAACATCAGTTTCACATCACCCAGCACAAGAGAAGGCCACTTTGAGAGACTTTGACCCCTGCACCCAGACGGAGGAGAGAGGTTTCACAGCAGAGAATCAGGCATTTAGATCACCCACCACAGGAGTAGGCCATCATTTAATGGGACCCCGGCAGCCATGTCAGATGGCACAAACATCAGTTTCACATCACCCAGCACAGGAGAAGGCCACTTTGAGAGACTTTGACCCCTGCACCCAGACGGAGGAGAGAGGTTTCACAGCAGAGAATCAGGCATTTAGATCACCCACCACAGGAGTAGGCCATCATTTAATGGGACCCCGGCAACCATGTCAGATGGCACAAACATCAGTTTCACATCACCCAGCACAGGAGAAGGCCACTTTGAGAGACTTTGACCCCTGCACCCAGACGGAGGAGAGAGGTTTCACAGCAGAGAATCAGGCATTTAGATCACCCACCACAGGAGTAGGCCATCATTTAATGTGACCCCGGCAACCATGTCAGATGGCACAAACATCAGTTTCACATCACCCAGCACAAGAGAAGGCCACTTTGAGAGACTTTGACCCCTGCACCCAGACGGAGGAGAGAGGTTTCACAGCAGAGAATCAGGCATTTAGATCACCCACCACAGGAGTAGGCCATCATTTAATGGGACCCCGGCAACCATGTCAGATGGCACAAACATCAGTTTCACATCACCCAGCACAGGAGAAGGCCACTTTGAGAGACTTTGACCCCTGCACCCAGACGGAGGAGAGAGGTTTCACAGCAGAGAATCAGGCATTTAGATCACCCACCACAGGAGTAGGCCATCATTTAATGGGACCCCGGCAACCATGTCAGATGGCACAAACATCAGTTTCACATCACCCAGCACAGGAGAAGGCCACTTTGAGAGACTTTGACCCCTGCACCCAGACGGAGGAGAGAGGTTTCACAGCAGAGAATCAGGCATTTAGATCACCCACCACAGGAGTAGGCCATCATTTAATGGGACCCCGACAACCATGTCAGATGGCACAAGCATCAGTTTCACATCACCCAGCACAAGAGAAGGCCACTTTGAGAGACTTTGACCCCTGCACCCAGACGGAGGAGAGAGGTCCCACAGCAGAGATTCAGGCATTTATATCAGCCAGCACAGGAGAAGGCCGCTTTCAGTGACTTAGGCCTTAGCACCGACACAGAGGAGACAGGTCAGATAGCACAAGCATCAGTTTCACATCAACCACCACAGGAGAAGGGCACTTTTAGAGACTTTGACCCCTGCAGCCACACGGAGGAGAGAGGTCCCACAGCAGAGATTCAGGCATTTATATCAGCCAGCACAGGAGAAGGCCGCTTTCAGTGACTTAGGCCTTAGCACCGACACAGAGGAGACAGGTCAGATAGCACAAGCATCAGTTTTACATCAACCACCACAGGAGAAGGGCACTTTTAGAGACTTTGACCCCTGCAGCCACATGGAGGAGAGAGGTCCCACAGCAGAGATTCAGGCATTTATATCAGCCAGCACAGGAGAAGGCCGCTTTCAGTGACATAGGCCTTAGCACCGACACAGAGGAGACAGGTCAGATAGCACAAGCATCAGTTTTATATCAACCACCACAGGAGAAGGGCACTTTTAGAGACTTTGACCCCTGCAGCCACACGTAGGAGAGAGGTCCCACAGCAGAGATTCAGGCATTTATATCAGCCAGCCCAGGAGAAGGCCGCTATCAGTGACTTAGGCCTTAGCACCGACACAGAGGAGACAGGTCAGATAGCACAAGCATCAGTTTTACATCAACCACCACAGGAGAAGGGCACTTTTAGAGACTTTGACCCCTGCAGCCACACGGAAGAGAGAGGTCCCACAGCAGAGATTCAGGCATTAATATCAGCCAGCACAGGAGAAGGCCGCTTTCAGTGACTTAGGCCTTAGCACCGACACAGAGGAGACAGGTCAGATAGCACAAGCATCAGTTTTACATCAACCACCACAGGAGAAGGGCACTTTTAGAGACTTTGACCCCTGCAGCCACACGGAGGAGAGAGGTCCCACAGCAGAGAATCAGGCATCATGTCAACCACCACAGGAGTAGGCCACCTTTTGTTTCTTTGACCCCTGCACCCAGAAAGAGGAGAGAGGTCCCACAGCAGAGAATCAGGCATTTCGATCACCCACCACAGGAGAAGGCCGCTTTCAGTGACTTTGGCTCCCTGCACCCACACAAAGGAGACATGTCAGACAGCACAAGTATAACATTCATATCACCCAGCACAGGAGAAGGACACTTTCATGTACTTTGGCCCCGGCACCCAGACAGAGGGAAGGTTCATTCAACTCTGGGTTGCACCCCAAGATCCTACTTAATTTAAAAAATTGATTTTTCAATGAAGAAGTGGCCAGGAGTACAAGACAACATGGTTTAAGGCAGTTATTAAGGACTACTGTGCACAAGGGAGGGTCAGGTCTTGTGAGATCCATGCCTGGTTCATTTTTATAAATGTCAGCTTGTCCACGTTGGCTGCGGACAGGCGGCTGCGTTTGTCAGTAATGACGCCCCCTGCCGTGCTGAATACACGTTCAGATAAAACGCTGGCCGCCGGGCAGGCCAGCACCTCCAAGGCATAACATGCTAATTCTGGCCACGTGGACAATTTGGAAACACAGAAATTGAATGGGGCCGAACCATCCGTCAGTACGTGGAGTTGTGTGCAGACGTACTGTTCAACCATGTTAGTGAAATGTTGCCTCCTGCTAACACGTTCCGTATCAGGTGGTGGGGCAGTTAACTGTGGCGTGGAGACAAAACTTTTCCACATTTCTGCCATGCTAACCCTGCCCTCAGAGGAGCTGGCCGTGACACTGCTGCATGGGCAACCTCTAGCTCCTCCTCTGCCTTCGCCTTGGCCTTCCACCTGTTCCCCTGTGACAGTTGGGAATGCTCTCAGGAGCGCGTCTACCAGTGTGCTCTTGTACTCGCGCATCTTCCTATCACGCTCCAGTGCAGGAAATAAAGTGGGCACATTGTCTTTGTACCGTGGATCCAGCAGGGTGGCCACCCAGTAGTCAGCACACGTTAAAATGTGGGCAACTCTGCTGTCGTTGCGCAGGCACTGCAGCATGTAATCGCTCATGTGTGCCAGGCTCCCCAGAGGTAAGGACAAGCTGTCCTCTGTGGGAGGCGTATCGTCATCATCCTCTGTATCCCCCCAGCCACGCACCAGGGATGTGCCTGCGCTGTGCTGGGTGCCACCCCGCTGTGAACCTGCTTCATCCTCATCCTCCTCCACCTCCTCCTCATCCTCCTCGTCCTCCAGTAGTGGTCCCTGGCTGGCCACATTTGTACCTGCCCTCTGCTGTTGCAAAAAACCTCCCTCTGAGCCACTTCTAACAGACTGGCCTGAAAGTGCTAAAATGAACCCTCATCCTCCTCCTCCTCCTGGGCCACCTCCTCTTCCATCATCGCCCTAAGCGTTTTCTAGGAGACATAGAATTGGTATTGTCACGCTGATAACAGTGGCATCGCCACTGGCCATGTTGGTGGCGTACTCGAAACAGCGCAACAGGGCACACAGGTCTCGCATGGAGGCCCAATCATTGGTGGTGAAGTGGTGCTGTTCCGCAGTGCGACTGACCCGTGCGTGCTGCAGCTGAAACTCCACTATGGCCTGCTGCTGCTCGCACAGTCTCTCCAGCATGTGCAAGGTGGAGTTCCACCGGGTGGGCACGTCGCATATTAGGCGGTGAGCGGGAAGGCCGAAGTTCCGCTGTAGCGCTGACAGGCGAGCAGCGGCAGGATGTGAACGCCGGAAGCGCGCACAGACGGCCCGCACTTTATGCAGCAGCTCTGACATGTCTGGGTAGTTGTGAATGAACTTTTTCACCACCAAATTCAGCACATGCGCCAGGCAAGGGATGTGCGTCAAACCGGCTAGTCCCAGAGCTGCCACGAGATTTCGCTCATTATCGCACACCACCAGGCCGTGCTTGAGGCCCACCGGCAGCAACCACTGGTTGGTCTGTTGTTCAATACCCCGCCACAACTCCTGCGCGGTGTGGGGCCTGTCCCCCAAACATATGAGTTTCAGAATGGCCTGCTGACGTTTACCCCGGGCTGTGCTGAAGTTGGTGGTGAAAGTGTGTGGCTGACTGGATGAGCTGGTGGAAGCAGAGGAGGAGGAAGCCGAGTAGGAGGAGGAGGCTACAGGAGGCAGAGAATGATGCCCTGTGATCCTTGGCGGCGGAAGGATGTGCGCCAAGGAACTCTCCGCCTGGGGCCCAGCCGCCACTACATTTACCCAGTGTGCAGTTAGGGAGATATAGCGTCCCTGGCTGTGCTTACTGGTCCACGTATCTGTGGTTAGGTGGACCTTGCCACAAATGGCGTTGCACAGTGCACACTTGATTTTATCGGACACTTGCATGTGCAGGGAAGGCACGGCTGTCTTGGAGAAGTAGTGGCGGCTGGGAACCACATACTGGGGGACAGCCATGGCCATCAGCTGTTTGAAGCTGTCTGTGTCCACCAGCCGGAATGATAGCATTTCAAAGGCCAGTAGTTTAGAAATGCTGGCATTCAGGCCAAGGGCTCGAGGGTGACTAGGTGGGAATTTGCGCTTCCTCTCAAAGGTTTGAGAGATGGAGAGCTGAACGCTGCTGTGTGAAATAGTAGAGACGCTAGGTGACGGTGGCGGTGGTGGTGGTGGTGTCGGTGGCACATCCTCTGTTTGTGTAAAAAATACCAGTCACGTCCGGGATATGATACCACGCTGCTGCAGGTTCCAAATTGTGTTGTGGGAAAACACTTTTGACAGTCCGTTTATAATATTTAGGAACCGCGCTGCGTCGAGTGGAAACGAGTTCAGACCTTACAGGTTCCAATGTCTGTGGGTCAGTTGAACAGCCGGAACAAAGATGAAGATCTTGCCGGATAAACTGCAATAAAAAGCAAGATAGTGCACCACCTTTTGTAAAATAAATTATTGCATATTTAATCACACTTACAAAATCGCAGTGTATACAGTCATAAAAACCGTCTCAGCGGTATTTGCCCGACCCGGGTTTCGCTGGCCTGAGCTTCATCAGGGGCAGGAACACGTCATTACCGGGGTTGCCCCACTCTTTTATATGGTTCCCTCAATTAGTACATACAATCATTTCATAAAAAGCTAATAAAAATTACTTAAAATACACTTCGATAAATATATCATCATTAATTCACACCAAATGTTATTCACAATATCCTCTATCTTCCTTTATAGTACCGCCAAACTTTAAAACCAGGACCTTTCATTCAATCTTCGTTATTATCTTGTTACTCTGCTTTCAAGGACCTTTCATTCACAAAAAAGTCATCTGATCTAGTCCACCCATCACTACAATGGGCGTTCTCCCCAACTAGCCACGTGACATCTCCTAACCAATGGGTTCTTCAGAATTCAGTGGGTGTGTACTACCTCACGCCACTACCGCCGGGAGACAGATAGGAGCAAGAGAATGGGAAACCGCAATGATACAATATAGCGGGCAAGATGAATCGGTCAGACCAAACAGGGTTTTAAGTCGAACTCTACATTAAGGCCGCCAGGTTGTAAAGTGCCAAGTCTATATATCCATTCAACCTCCCTCCGATTAATCTGAGCGACCCTATCTCCGCCCCTCCAATGCGGCTCCACACTCTCAACCCCCATAAACTTCAAACCAGTCGGATCCTTTCCATGATGGGCTTTGAAGTGTGCCGAAACACTGTGTGTTAAAAGTCCTTTTTTTTATGTTGCGAATATGTTCTTGTATCCTAACCTTTAATTTCCTCAAAGTCCTCCCTACATATTGAATCCCACATGGGCATTCCAATACATACACCATCCCTTCTTTCTCACACGAACATTCCCCTTTAACTTTAAACTTCTGCCCACTGGTGTGGGATAACACTTCAGAAGAATTCATTTTTCGATCCGCACGATGACGGTTTCTGCATGGACCGCAGAATCCGCACCATGTGAACTGTCCCAACTTCTTGGGTCCATTAGTGTTAGTGGGTGGGATAGCGCTCCTAACTAGTTTGTTCTTCAAGTTCGGGGCTTTTTTATACACAACCTCAGGCAGAGATGGAAGAATCGAACCAATTGTTGGATCAATTTTCAAAATTTTCCAGTTCTTTTTAATAATCTGTTTTAATGGTCCAGCCTTAACATTAAAGCCGGTCATGAACGTAAATCTAAAATCTTTCTCTACTTTCTGTCTAGGTTCCCTCTCACTCTCTCCTGTCCTGTTACTCCTGACTTTGGAGATGTTATTCTCTAGGTTTTTATCATCATACCCTTTTTCCAAGAACCGGGTTTTCAATATTGCACACTGTTCATCAAAGTCTTGATCAATCATACAGTTTCTGGATAACCTCTTAAATTGTCCAGCAGGGATATTGGAAAGCCAAGGACGAAAATGACAACTACTAACATCAATATATGAGTTGACGTCGGTATCTTTAAAGTGAGTTTTGGTCAAAAACCTCTCCCCATCTATTTCTATACTTAAATCCAAAAAGACCACTTTTTTATTGCTAATCTCCCCGGTAAATTGGAGGTTTCATTCTTCCGAGCTCAGTGAATCCACAAAGCCTTGCAGCCCTGATTCCTCTCCTTCCCAGATCAAGAAGCAATCATCGATATACCTTCTCCAGAGGGAAAGAGTGCCCTCTGGAGAAGGTACATCAATCCGAGGGTAGATGTGCTGTTCCTCCCAAAAGCCCATAAAAACATTTGCGAAACTGGGGGCGAATTTCGCCCCCATCGCCGTCCCAACTAGCTGTAGGTAATAAGCCCCATCATACCAAAAATAATTATGCATCAAACAGAAATCAAGGCAATCAAGGATGAACTGTCCCTGTTCAACATTCATAGTATCATCCCTATCTAGCCTATCTTTCACTGCTCTTAGTCCCAATTCTTTGGGAATGATGGTATACAAGGACGTGACATCCACAGTAGCCATCCAGGTATTGTTCATACAGGAGCCCAAGTTTTTAATGACATGAATCATGTCTCCCGTATCTTTCAGGTAAGATCTATTGCTGGTCGCATATGCCTGAAGGAAATAGTCTATGTATTCTGTAACTCTACTGGACAGGGAATTTAACCCCGACACAATCGGACGTCCCGGAGGGTCCACCATATTTTTGTGGACCTTGGGCTGATGATAGATCACAGGGACTACTGGATGAGCATCCTCTGTTTGCTGCTCGGCAGGTGCAACATTCCTCTCGAGGCGGAAGCCGAGGCAGCAGCGGTAGAGGGAGCAGGGGGAGCCTGAGCGGGTTCCTTGTTTTTAAGGTGTGTACTCCACTGCAGTTCATGCTGTGCATGTAGATGCCTGATCATGCAGGTGGTGCTCAGGTTAAGAACGTTAATGCCTCGCCTCAGGGTCTGATGGCACAGCGTGCAAACCACTCTGGTCTTGTCCTCAGCACATTGTTTGAAGAAGTGCCATGCCAGGGAACTCCTTGAAGATGCCTTTGGGGTGCTGGGTCCCTGTTGGCGCTGGCCAATAGCAGGCGAACTCTCTGGACGGCGGCTGTTCTGCTTTTGCCCCCTGCTCCCTCTTTGGCTTCGCTGTTGTCTCGGTCTCACCACTGCCTCTTCCTCTGAACTATTTAAGTCAGTGGCACGACCTTCAGTCCATGTGGGGTCTAAGACCTCATCGTCCTCTGCATCGTTTTCCACCCAGTCTTCCTCCCTGACCACCTCCTGTTCAGTCTGCACACTGCAGTCTGCACACTGCACACTGCGGCAGTGGGCACCAGTGTTTCATCATCATCATCATCATCAGAGACTCGGTCACTCTGCTGTGGTGGTATTCCCATGTCCTCATCATCTGGATACATAAGTGGTTGTGCGTCAGTGCATGGAATGTCTTCCACCGCTGGGGAAGGGCTAGGCGGTTGCCCCTGGAAAACCGTGGGAGCAGAGTCTTCAAACAGAATAAGAGACTGCTGCATAACTTGAGGCTCAGCCAGTTTCCCTGATATGTATGGGGGTGATGTGACAGACTGATGGGCTTGGTTTTCAGGTGCCACCTGTGCGCTTTCCGCAGAAGACTGGGCGGAAGACAATGTGGTGAACGTGCTGGAAGCACTGTCGGCCACCCAATCGACTAATGCCTGTACCTGCTCAGGCCTTACCATCCTCATAACGGCATTGGGCCCCACCAAATATCGCTGTAAATTCTGCCGGCTACTTGAGGGAGTTGGTTCACTACTTTGTGCGCCTAAGGCCGAACGGCCACGTCCTCTGCCAGCAACAGAGGCTCCACGGACACCACCACGACCGCGTCCTCGTCCCTTAATAGAATGTTTCCTCATTGTTGCGATTCAACTCGCACCACAATAAAATATTTTATTTTTTAGCCCCAAAATTCCCACACTGGAAGATATAATTCCTTTTTCCGGTATTAATTAAAAGAAGACTGCTGCAAATTTGACACCAGAATTTTTAATATGCTAGTTTTGGTACATAGATTCCCACATGGGGATATATAATTCCTTTTTACAGGAGTAAAAACGTGCGGCCTACTGTTTCTGGTCTAACTAACACCAGATTGAGTAAATTGGCCTTTTTTTCATCAAAATTACAACACTGGACAAAAATGCCTTTTTGCGGTATTAATTACAAGAAGACTGCTGCAAATTGGACACCAGAATATTTAAAATGCTAGTTTTTGTACATAGATTCCCACACGGGGAGATATCATTCCTTTTTACAGGAGTGAAAACATGAGGCCTACTGTTTCTGGTCTAACAAACACCAGATTGATTAAGTTGGCCTTTTTTTCACCAAAATTACAACACTGGACAATAATGCCTTTTTGCGGTATTAATTACAAGAAGACTGCTGCAAATTGGACACCAGAATTTTTAAAATGCTAGTTTTGGTACATAGATTCCCACACGGGGAGATATGATTCCTTTTTCCGGTATTAATTACAAAAAAACTGCTGCAAATTGGACACCAGAATTTTTAAAATGCTAGTTTTGGTACATAGATCCCCACACGGGGAGATATAATTCCTTTTTACAGGAGTGAAAACGTGAGGCCTACTGTTTCTGGTCTAACAAACACCAGATTGATTAAATTGGCCTTTTTTTCACCAAAATTACAACACTGGACAATAATGCCTTTTTGCGGTATTAATTACAAGAAGACTGCTGCAAATTGGACACCAGAATTTTTAAAATGCTAGTTTTGGTACATAGATCCCCACACGGGGAGATATAATTCCTTTTTACAGGAGTGAAAACGTGAGGCCTACTGTTTCTGGTCTAACAAACACCAGATTGATTAAATTGGCCTTTTTTCACCAAAATTACAACACTGGACAATAATGCCTTTTGCGGTATTAATTACAAGAAGACTGCTGCAAATTGGACACCAGAATTTTTAAAATGCTAGTTTTGGTACATAGGTTCCCACACGGGGAGATATAATTCCTTTTACAGGAGTGAAAACGTGAGGCCTACTGTTTCTGGTCTAACAAACACCAGATTGATTAAATTGGCCTTTTTTCACCAAAATTACAACACTGGACAATAATGCCTTTTGCGGTATTAATTACAAGAAGACTGCTGCAAATTGGACACCAGAATTTTTAATATGCTAGTTTTGGTACATAGGTTCCCACACGGGAGATATAATTCCTTTTACAGGAGTGAAAACGTGAGGCCTACTGTTTCTGGTCTAACAAACACCAGATTGATTAAATTGGCCTTTTTTCACCAAAATTACAACACTGGACAATAATGCCTTTTGCGGTATTAATTACAAGAAGACTGCTGCTAATTGGACACCAGAATTTTTAATATGCTAGTTTTGGTACATAAATTCCCACACGGGGAGATATAATTCCTTTTTACAGGAGTGAAAACGTGAGGCCTACTGTTTCTGGTCTAACAAACACCAGATTGATTAAATTGGCCTTTTTTCACCAAAATTACAACACTGGACAATAATGCCTTTTGCGGTATTAATTACAAGAAGACTGCTGCAAATTGGACACCAGAATTTTTAAATGCTAGTTTTGGTACATAGCTTCCCACACGGGGAGATATAATTCCTTTTACAGGAGTGAAAACGTGAGGCCTACTGTTTCTGGTCTAACAAACACCAGATTGATTAAATTGGCCTTTTTTTCACCAAAATTACAACACTGGACAATAATGCCTTTTTGCGGTATTAATTACAAGAAGACTGCTGCTAATTGGACACCAGAATTTTTAAAATGCTAGTTTGTGTACATAAATTCCCACACTGGAATATATAATTCCTTTTTCGGTCTTAATTACAAGAAAACTGCTGCAAATTGGACACCAGAATTTTTAAAATGCTAGTTTTGGTACATAGATTCCCACACGGGGAGATATAATTCCTTTTACAGGAGTGAAAACGTGAGGCCTACTGTTTCTGGTCTAACAAACACCAGATTGATTAAATTGGCCTTTTTTCACCAAAATTACAACACTGGACAATAATGCCTTTTTGCGGTATTAATTACAAGAAGACTGCTGCAAATTGGACACCAGAATTTTTAATATGCTAGTTTTGGTACATAGGTTCCCACACGGGGAGATATAATTCCTTTTACAGGAGTGAAAACGTGAGGCCTACTGTTTCTGGTCTAACAAACACCAGATTGATTAAATTGGCCTTTTTTCACCAAAATTACAACACTGGACAATAATGCCTTTTGTGGTATTAATTACAAGAAGACTGCTGCTAATTGGACACCAGAATTTTTAATATGCTAGTTTTGGTACATAGGTTCCCACACGGGGAGATATAATTCCTTTTACAGGAGTGAAAACGTGAGGCCTACTGTTTCTGGTCTAACAAACACCAGATTGATTAAATTGGCCTTTTTTCACCAAAATTACAACACTGGACAATAATGCCTTTTTGCGGTATTAATTACAAGAAGACTGCTGCAAATTGGACACCAGAATTTTTAAAATGCTAGTTTTGGTACATAGATTCCCACACGGGAGATATAATTCCTTTTACAGGAGTGAAAACGTGAGGCCTACTGTTTCTGGTCTAACAAACACCAGATTGATTAAATTGGCCTTTTTTCACC
This sequence comes from Bufotes viridis, assembly GCA_033119425.1. NCBI lineage: Eukaryota > Metazoa > Chordata > Amphibia > Anura > Bufonidae > Bufotes > Bufotes viridis. The sequence goes on from CM065592.1 coordinate 302,704,264, forward strand.
AAAATTACAACACTGGACAATAATGCCTTTTGCGGTATTAATTACAAGAAGACTGCTGCTAATTGGACACCAGAATTTTTAAAATGCTAGTTTGTGTACATAAATTCCCACACTGGAATATATAATTCCTTTTCCGGTATTAATTACAAGAAAACTGCTGCAAATTGGACACCAGAATTTTTAAATGCTAGTTTTGGTACATAGATTCCCACACGGGAGATATAATTCCTTTTACAGGAGTAAAAACGTGAGGCCTAGTGTTTCTGGTCTAACAAACACCAGATTGATTAAATTGGCCTTTTTTCACCAAAATTACAACACTGGACGATATAATGCCTTTTGGCGGTATTATTTACAATAAAACTGCTGCAAATTGGACATCTGAATTTTTAAAATGCTAGTTTTGGTACATAGGTTCCCACACGGGAGATATAATTCCTTTTACAGGAGTAAAAACGTGAGGCCTAGTGTTTCTGGACTGGTCTAACAAACACTAGATTGATTAAATTGGCCTTTTTTCACCAAAATTACAACACTGGACAATAATGCCTTTTGGCGGTATTATTTACAAGAAAACTGCTGCAAATTGGACATCTGAATTTTTAAAATGCTAGTTTTGGTACATAGATTCCCACACGGGAGATATAATTCCTTTTACAGGAGTAAAACGTGAGGCCTAGTGTTTCTGGTCTAACAAACACCAGATTGATTAAATTGGCCTTTTTTTCACCAAAATTACAACACTGGACGATATAATGCCTTTTGGCGGTATTATTTACAAGAAAACTGCTGCAAATTGGACATCTGAATTTTTAAAATGCTAGTTTTGGTACATAGGTTCCCACACGGGAGATATAATTCCTTTTACAGGAGTAAAAACGTGAGGCCTAGTGTTTCTGGACTGGTCTAACAAACACTAGATTGATTAAATTGGCCTTTTTTTCACCAAAATTACAACACTGGACAATAATGCCTTTTGGCGGTATTATTTACAAGAAAACTGCTGCAAATTGGACATCTGAATTTTTAAAATGCTAGTTTTGGTACATAGATTCCCACACGGGAGATATAATTCCTTTTACAGGAGTAAAAACGTGAGGCCTAGTGTTTCTGGTCTAACAAACACCAGATTGATTAAATTGGCCTTTTTTCACCAAAATTACAACACTGGACGATATAATGCCTTTTGGCGGTATTAATTACAAGAGGACTGCTGGTATTTCAGAACACCGGAATTTTTAAAATGCTAGTTTTGCTAGATAAATTTCCCACACTGGGAGAAATATTGCCTAAGCCTTTTTACAGTATTAATTACAACAGGAGTGCTTCTTCTGGTCTAACACCAGAATAATTTTATTATTACGGTGAAAGCTTTTTCTAATTTATATTTCTGGCACATAAAAAAAAATAATTTCTGGCTGACAGTATTGGACTTGGCTGTAGTGGCACTGGCTAGCCTAGCTGGAACAGCACATTCATGGGATTTGCTATCCAAGTGGGTTACTTTCAGTTTCACCACTGATATACTAAATATCTTTGCAGTTAGTATGGGTGACACAAGCACAGCCAAACCCCTGATGTAGTATATCTATGAAAAAATCGACTATTACATGAGATTAATGGACGTTGTGGCAGCTTTTGCTGTAGCACCACAAGTCCCAAAATGGCCGCCGCCTATCAGCCCAGTAACATGTGCCAGAAAACGGTCTGCCCAGCCAGAAAAAAATAGACTTTGACTGAGCAGCTGAATCACTGTTGTTCTGATTCACAGGTGTAGATTTTACACTTCTTTGGAGCTTTGGTTTAGACTCTGTGGCAGCTTGTGCTGGCGCACCACAAGTCCCAAAATGGCCACCGCCGGTCAGCCCAGTTACATGTGCCAGTAAAAATCGCTCTGGCCAGTCTCAACAAAATAGTGACTTTCAGTGAACAGCTCAGCTGAGTTGTTCTGATGCACAGGTGTAGAAAGGTAGATCATTCACTTCTTTATCCCTGCCTATCTCGCCCTCACAGAAGCTGCATCCTCTCCCTACACTAATCAGAGCAGTGTGACGTGCGGCGCTACGTGACTCCAGCTTAAATAGAGGCTGGGTCACATGCTGCACTTGGCCAATCACAGCCATGCCATTAGTAGGCATGGCTGTGATGGGCTCTTAGGGCAAGAAGTAAAACGCTAGCTGATTGGCTGCTGTGCAGCCCTTCAGAAAGCGGGAAGAAATCGACAAACACCGGACCCGAACCCGAACTTTTTTGAAAATGTCCGGGTTCGGGTCCGTGTCACAGACACCCCAAAATTCGGTACGGACCCGAACGATTCTCGAACTGTTCGCTCAACACTAGTCTTCAGATCAGGGGAGTAAATTAGTATGTCATACAAGTAAATTACAATGAATCTACCTACCAAATGATGAAAAATGTCATTGACAAATTGCTGAAACACTGCTGGCGCGTTCTTTAACCGAAAAGGCATAACCAGATTTTCGAAATGACCCTCGTGCGTGTTGAAGGCAGTTTTCCACTCATTCCCTCCTTTATTCTGATCAGATTGTAGGCCCCTCTTAAATCTAACTTGGAGAAAATCTTGGCTCCAACAATTTGATCAAAAAGGTCAGAAATCAAAGGAAGGGGGATACTGATCACGGACCGTAATGAGATTTAATTCTCGAAAATCCAAGCAAGGTCTAAGCGATCCATCCTTTTTCTTTACAAAGAAAAAAACAACTGCGACCAGAGACTTTGAGGGCCTAATATGACCCTTTGCCAAACTATCGGCAATGTACTTTTGCGGACCTCTCTTTCGGGTTGAGAAAGATTGTAACATAGTAACATAGTAACATAGTATATAAGACCGAAAAAAGACATTTGTCCATCCAGTTCGGCCTGTTTCCTACAAGTTGATCCAGAGGAAGGCAAAAAACCCCTGTGAGGTAGAAGCCAATTTTCCTCACTTATGGGGAAAAAATTCCTTCCCGACTCCAATCAGGCAATCAGAATAACTCCCTGGATCAACGACCCCTCTCTAGTAGCTGTAGCCTGTAATATTATTACACTCCAGAAATAAATCCAGTCCCCTCTTGAATTCCTTTATTGTACTCACCATCACCACCTCCTCAGGCAGAGAGTTCCATAGTCTCACTGCTCTTACAGTGAAGAATCCTTTTCTATGTTTGTGTACAAACCTTCTTTCCTCCAGACGCAGAGGATGTCCCCTTGTCACAGTCACAGTCCTGGGGATAAATAAATGGTGGGACAGATCTCTGTACTGACCCCTGATATATTTATACATAGTTATTAGATCTCCCCTCAGTCGTCTTTTTTCTAAAGTGAATAACCCTAATTTTGATAACCTTTCAGGGTACTGTAGATCCCTCATTCCATTTATTACTTTAGTTGCCCTCCTCTGAACCCTCTCCAGCTCTGCTATGTCTGTCTTGTTCACAGGAGCCCAGAACTGTACACTGTACTCCATGTGTGGTCTGACTAGTGATTTGTAAAGTGGTAGGACTATGTTCTCATCACGGGCGTCTATGCCCCTTTTGATGCAACCCATTATCTTATTGGCCTTGGCAGTAGCTGCCTGACACTGGTTTTTGCAGCTTAATTTGCTGTTTATTAAAATTCCTAGATCCTTTTCCAAGTCAGTGTTACCGAGTGTTTTACCATTTAATATGTACGGGTGACTTGCATTATTCCTTCCCATGTGCATAACTTTACATTTGTCAGTGTTAAACCTCATCTGCCATTTTTCTGCCCAAGCCTCCAATCTATCCAGATCCCTCTGTAGCAGAAAACTGTCCTCTTCAGTGTTAATTACTTTACACAGTTTAGTGTCATCTGCAAAAATAGATATTTTACTGTGCAGGCTTTCTACAAGATCATTAATAAATATATTGAAGAGAATAGGGCCCAATACTGACCCCTGAGGTACCCCACTAGTTACAGTGAGCCAATCTGAGTATCTACCGTTAATAACCACCCTCTGTTTTCTGTCACTCAGCCAGTTACTTACCCACATACGGACATTTTCTCCCAGTCCGAGCATCCTCATTTTATATACTAACCTTTTATGAGGTACGGTGTCAAATGCTTTGGAGAAGTCCAGATATACGACATCCATTGATTCGCCGCTGTCAAGTCTAGAACTTACCACCTCATAGAAGCTGATTAAATTTGTTTGGCATGACCGATCCCTCATGAAGCCATGCTGATATGGCGTTATTTGCTTATTTTCATTGAGATACTCCAAAATAGCATCTCTTAGAAACCCTTAAACAGTTTACCAACAATAGATGTTAAACTTACCGGCCTATAATTTCCAGGCTCTGTTTTTGGACCCTTTTTGAATATTGGCATCACATTTGCTATGCGCCAATCCTGTGGAACATTCCCTGTTATTATAGAGTCCGTAAATATCAGAAATAATGGTCTGGCTATGACATCACTTAATTCCCTTAGGATACGGGGGTGTATGCCATCCGGTCCTGGCGATTTGTCTATTTTAATCTTTTTAAGTCGCTGTTGTACTTCTTCCTGGGTCAGACAGGGCACTTTTAATGGGGGATTTACTTTTACATTCTGCATTTCATCTGACAGTTTATTTTCCTCAGTGAATATAGTGGAGAAAAAAATATTTTATTGTTTTGCTTTATTGTACAGCCGAGACTTTGGCAACTTGGCCCCTGGGATGAGATTAACAGGACAATCATATTCACGATGAGGAGGCAACTTCTGAGTCCCACCCTCCAAAAAGACATCTGCAAAATCTGAGACTTACTGAGGTAAAATCGTAGAAGACATCCCTGCGATAGATGCACTAAAGCAATTGTCTGAACAAAAATTCACTCCAACCACTGATCTGTCTTGCCTGCCAATCAATAGTAGGGTTATGTTTAATCAACCAAAGCAAACCAAGGACCATAGGAGCAGGCAAGTTTTTCATGATAAAACACGAAATTATTTCAACATGTGAATCACCCACCCATAACCGAATACCATGAACAATATGACTGAGATTCTTCTGAGAAAAAGGGGAAGAATCAATTGCAAACACCGGAATCTCTCTCTCTAAAGTGCACGTACTTAGGCCCAGATTTTGAAGGAACAGAAAATCATTAAGGTTTACTCCAGCACCACAGTCAATAAACACTTAAAACTTACATTTTCCTGATTCTAACGCCACCATAGCTGGAAGAAGAAAACGGGTATTGCAGGGAGATTGCATTCCTGCTTGCTCCAGCACCCCATAAATTTGACCTCCTCCAATAGCTCCTGATGAGCATTCTGACAACGTGCGACTGAATTGCGCAGATCGGCAACCTCCAGGGATAACCACCGCATACGATCAATTAACACATCAACTGACTCCATTTTCTAGCAGCAGAGAAATGGCAGTCTCGGAATTATTATGCGAGCGGGTTATAATGTCACGCCAGAAAGGGTACAAGATACAATAGACACACAAGAAACAACAAACAAGCATCTAGACAAAAGCTGGGGATAATGGTCACCTCCTGACAAGATCCTATTAGCTGACCCTAGACTGCTGTGCACATGTTTAGACACCAAAGGTGGGAATAAACGTGCCCCCGTGCCTAAGACTGAATTAACCCTATAGTCCCTGAGATAGTGGACAAGGGGGGAAAAAGGCAGCCTGGTTCCTCTAATCCTGGAGAAAGCAGGTGTCTAACTAACAGCCTAGACAGTACATAAAGGGAAACCAAAAACACACTTATCTTTGAAGCAGAGCAGAAACAGCCATCCACCTTTCCTCAGAGTGAGAAAAAAGCTATAACCCGCAAAGGACACTAGGTAGGTGCGTGATTTAAACTCACACAAACGACCCCACCCAGAGCACCTGAAGGGAGGCAGGTACAGCTCACTCCAAGTAAACAGAAAACACTACACACATACTGCCAACCTGACAGACCTCCGCACCTCACCAGAGCAGGGCATGACAATGTCTCTCTCTGCCTGTGAAATGATTCCTCTCACTATCCTTTCCCTGCACTAGTAAATATATTCTTTTCTTTTTTTTTAACAATTAGTTTTTCTAACACTCTCCCTAGTGCCTACATACACATCTGTCCCTGAACAAAGTACGATTGTAAATGGCAGAATCTAAGATTTATAGGGCTGTGACATCACCGGGCTGGGTGGCTGCTGATTGGCTGCATGCATGGCATTATGGGTGTAACAATGGCAGTTTGCAGGCGCCAGCGTGCAGTGCGTCCGACTACGTACCTCAGTCGAGCTGCCCGCGGGGCTCCTCCTCTTCGCTGCAGGCTCCGGACCCGCTTTCCTGCGCTGTCGCAGGCTACGACAGCTTCTGTTATATCTCGTAGGAGCCGCAGGCGTCCTGGTACCTTAAGGGTTAATGCATGCCCCTGATTCCGCCCTCTCTCCAATCCTGGCCAGGCACCACCTTTTTAAGGGTGCTTCCCCCTTCCTGCAATGCCTGAGCAATATTGTACTTCCTACAGCTAAGGCTCCTGTTGTTCCTGCATTCGATATCTTGCTTATGACCTCTGTCTGTATCCTGACCTCGTCTCTGCTTGATCCTCTTGTACCTCGCTGCTCTCAAGTTAAAGAGCCGGACTGTCAACCACGCCTCTGTCTGCTGTGCAGATCGTTACACCAGCTCCACCTGGACTAACTCAGCTCTGCTGTTCTCACAGCCCTAGCTATGCTATACCGCTTGTTCAGCTCAGCATTATTCCTGCGGCTGTCTGCTATATTGCCTGTTCCCCGGTGCTAGCATTGGGGCTTTCTGGCCTGCCCGGCCAGCTGCCACTTAACCGGGACCACTCTTGCGGTAGCGACCTGGTGTCTCCCCTGCAGCTGAGTCCAGATTCCGCATCCTGGAGCGGGATAAAGGGTGAAAACCAGGGGGACACTTAGACTCCGCTCCCAAGTTTGGCCCAAAGTCAAACCGGTAAGTGTCACAGCGGGTCCACACCCGTTGATCCGTTACAATGGGTCATCCCACCTTCCCAGAGTTCCTTGCCCCATGTCCTCACACGTGTAGCCGCCATTGTAGCTGCCATGTTATGAAAAATTATGATTTGAAGCGCTAGGAAATTCGCATTCGTAACGTCATCTCTAATTGCTATATTCCAAAACACCCCTAAAAAGTAAATATATCTGAGCTGTCTGGAGATGCCCTGACACAGATTTTGGAATAGTATTTCAGGTGTTTATACATTTCAAATGCTATCTATCGTCTGTATGGTAAAAAAACGTTTTTCTGTAAAATAAAGAAGAAAAAAAGAAAGTTCTTGTAGGTAGCTGATACTCTACAGCAGCTGCAGTTGTGTTTTAAGGCAGTAATTGCATCTACAAGGCATTGCCAGGCACCCACAGCCTCAGCTCCACACTTCTAACTCCCTGGCTCAGCTTTCCCTGCCTTTCCCTATTCTACACAATTCTTCCTCTGTCCAGCCTTTCCTTTCACTATCCCTCACACTGGAATAGAACTTTGATTGTCATTGTACACTGTCCCTAAAATTGTTTTCTGTTAGACACTGCATAGACCTATTCACCCTCATTCACAGCCCAACACAGAATAACATTCTACTCATTCTGCAGGGCACCTCCCTGCCTGCTGCAGCAGTGTTTCATCCAGGCTGTCTGTTGAACTGAACAATTAGGGCAAGTCTTCTCCCACTTTCTCTCAGGGTCATGTGAGCATCTTTCTTATAAAAACGCATTATAGCTCAATTCTTATCGTACTGATAAGAATGTGGCTTAAATAAGTGTTTTTGAGCTGTTAGTAATCTTGAGAAAAAAGGTTATTAGATGACTAGCACAAAGTGAAAGTGAAACTACAATTCTTACAGGTAGCCAGAAGTTAACCCTTCATGACCAAGCTGCTGAATATTTTCAAGAAAGAACAATTAAAAAAATAATTTTAAGCCCAAAATTAGTCAAATGTAATCACAAAAAAATGCCCTGAAGGTGTACATAGCCTTTAAATTCGCAATTTTATTTCAAAATTCAAATACTGTTCAGGTTATATTGCATCAGTTAACAATACATTCCTTCAACAAACTGGCTTCATTCTCTGCTCTTGCTTAAAGGTTAACGCCGTAATGTTTTGTTGTTTTACAGATTTCTTGAAACTACAGCCTATTATTGTGTGAAACCAAAAATCGGAGAAAAGGAGGTATCACCAAGTTCTTTTTTTTGTATTTGGCATGAATTTAGTGCTGATTTTAAAGATTGCTGGAAAAAGGAAAACAAGCTAATTTTGCAACAAAGGTAAGTTACGTATATTTTGAATAATTTACAGCCCTTTATTAAAGTAGTTTTAAATTTAGACCAGATATTTTTAAATATGTATCTTATTATCTAGATAAAATACATATGAAAATGTTTTGGTAAAAAGAAACATTTTATTGTTAAAGGAGGTGTGCAAAGAAATCATAAGACCTACTAGCAAAACCCCCTGAGAGTACCAAATAATGTGCTGATAAAATATAAGAAATGGCGAGTAAGCACCTGATTGTGGAAGATACAGGTAGCCTTTTTGAGTCAAAGCAAAGGTCAAGTTGATCACCTGCAGTGCCTCACCATAGCAGTCATGTGCCATATTAGGTAGCCCAGTGCTACCTAATGAGTAGACTTGAGCGCATTGAGCTTAAGATCATAGATCCAAAGTTGATTTGTTCAAACACTTCGTTTTAATGCTGTATGCAGAGGCAAAATTTGTTGCTGCCGAAGTCGTGCACGAGCATTAAAATTAAGTGGTAGAATGAATTCTATCTATGATTAACACTACTTAGGAGTAAAGGAACAATTCTATAATTTCCTCATGTATAGAATGCAACAGCTAGGCTATACAAATTAGAGATGAGCAAATTTCTTTAGAATCTTATGAAATTAGTTTTTTGTCTGAATTGTCAAATTTTTCAAAAAGTTTGATTAGTGTCCGAATCAATTTTACACAAATTAAGTAGGCTGCAATTAGACTGAAAATTGGAATATAACAATCTGAGGTCTCCTCAGGCTTTTATATGGCTGCTGCCACCACCGTCACCACCACAGCTGCTAATTCCTGCTGCTAATCTCCTATTGCCACTTCCATTACCCCTACAACCCTAAAAAGACTTTTGTGCTAGCAGAGTGTGTTCTGTGGATTATATGGCAGCGCTGTGTTGCAGACTCATCTTGGGTGTTATCACTCACACTGCTTGCTGTAAAGGAACCGAGTTGTCCCACTGGCTGTATGCCAGCTCACAAGGGATTTATTAGCCATATTGGATCTGCCGTATCAGTGTTATAGCTCCGCTCACTCAAGTACAGAAATCAGTGAGAGAATACCATGCACAAAGCAAGAAGGAGCAGAGTATCCTGAGCTTCACCGTTTTGGGATAACGGCACCTTCAGCCAACCCCATTTGTTATTTTTTACTGAAAAGCAAAACCAGAGAGGAAAGAAATGGTCCACCAACTGAGAGAGTAAACAGAGGACATGTAAGTCCTGAGCTCCTCACTCCAGGGGTGTACAGTAGTGATGAGCGGCAGGTGCCACATTCGACTTCAACGAAATTTGCGAATATTCGATAGAATATTCGTCGAAATCGAATATTTGTCAATATTGCGATTATTTTTGCGATTTAAATAATCGCGTATTGCGATTGTAACTTAAGGCTACTCTCCTATTGGTTTGATATCTAGAATTAGCGAATATGACGAATGTATTCGTCATATTCCTCCAAACGAAGATAATGAAGTATTCTCCATCTTCGTTTTATCTACCTATTCGTCAACTTCGCTAATTCTAGCAATCAAATAGAAAAGTTGACTATAGAGACAGCTGTGTTTAATTCGCTATGCGATTATATTATATATATATTTTTAAATAAATAGAATAATTATAATAATTATCAAGTATTATAATTCTATTTATTTTAAAAAAAAGCAAAGTAATATAATCGCATAGCTAATTAAACACAGCTGTCTCTATAGTCAACCTTCCTATTTGATTGCTAGAATTAGCGAAGTTGACGAATAGGTAGCTAACACGAAGATGAAGAATACTTCGTTATCTTCGTTTTGAGGAATATGACGAATACATTCGTCATATTCGCTAATTCTACCAAGCCAACCATAGTAAACCAGGTCTAAGTTTTAATTGCAATGCGATTAATTCAAGTTATATTAATCGAATTGCGATTACAACTTAGCACTGCTATATTACATATTAGGCTAGAATTAACGAATATGGAATATAGCAGTGTTAAGTTGAAATTAAGTTGAAGTAATCGCATTGCAATTTCAACTTAGCACTGCTATATTCCATATTCGTTAATTCTAGCCTAATATGTCATATAGCAGTGCTAAGTTGTAATCGCAATGCGATTAATATAACAATAAAAACAAAAAAAAACACGAATATTCGCGAATTAGCGAAGTGCTGATATTCGCTAAAAAAATTCGCTATGTGAATATTCGCACTCAACACTAGTGTACAGCTCCTTTATCTGTACCCCATTTGTATGAAAAAAAAAAAGGTTCAACCCCAAAAAAATGCATTACCTATAACATGGAACAGCGACCTGTCATTAGAAGATTCACTACCCTGGAGAACTAGGAGGCAAAGGGGATAGTAAGATAGTTTATAAGGCCTCTTTCACACAACGTTTTTTTTTTCGAGTGTATGGACAGTTTTTTGTGTTCCGTATACGGTCCGTATACGGAACCATTCATTTCAATGGTTCCGCAAAAAATGGTAGTGTTTGTGTGTGCATCCCGTTTCCGTTTTTCCGTTCTGTCAAAGATAGAACATGTCCTATTATTGCCCGCAAATCACGATCCGTGGCTCCATTCAAGTCAATGGGTCCACAAAAAAACAGAACGCATACAGAAATGCATCTTTTGTAAAACCATGTATTGGAAATTTTAAGCCCAGCCCAATTTTTTCTATGTAATTACTGTATACTGTATATGCCAAACGGAAAAACGGATCCGATAAAAACGGCCTGCAAAACACAGAAAAAGCCATACGGTCGTGTAAAAGTGGCTTAAGGATGAAAAAAGACATCTGTCCATCCTATTCAGCCTGTTATCCTGCAAGTTGATCCAGAGGAAGGCAAAAAAAAAAAAAAACCTGTGAGGTAGAAGCCAATTTTTCTCACTTTAGGGGGAAAAAAATCCTTACCAACTCCAATCAGGCAATCAGAATGACTTCCTGGATCATCAACCCATCTCTAGTAGCTATAGCCTGTAATATTATTACACTCTAGAAATAAATCCAGGCCCCTCTTGAACTCTTTTAGTGAATTCACCATCACCACCTCCTCAGGCAGAGAGTTCCATAGTCTCACTGCTCTTACCGTAAAGAATCCTCTTCTATGTTTGTGGACAAACCTTCTTCCCTCCAGATTCAGAGGATATCCCCTCATCACAGTCACAGTCCTGGGGATAAATAGATAATGGGAGAGATCTCTATACTGACCCTTGATATATTTACACATAGTTATTAGATCTCCCCTCAGTCGTCTTTTTTCTAAAGTGAATAACCCTATTTTTTATGATGTTTCAGTGTACTGTAGTCCACCCATTCCAGTTATTTCTTTAGTTGCCAGTTATTACTTTAGTTTACTTTAGGGATGGCCCACATTCCTATGAGAAAATTGATATTATCTTGGAAATCAGTGAACTGTCTATCAAGTTCAACCAAGGGATAAGTGGGGATGTGAATTTTAGAAAAGGGGAGTGAGACCCAGGCTTCTACACATTTTCAAAGCATTAATGATACTTTTAAAAATTAATCTAAACAATTTTTAAAAACTGCCCATTGTTCTTCCTATGACCATGTTCTCAGGTAGACTATTCCATGGATTTTTAGTTTTTGTTTTTTTTAGTTTTTTTATTGGAAGAAAAGCAAAAAATTGTTTTCATACAAACTAATCATCGTCATGATTAATTTTCTTCTTTTTAGAACTTTAATCCCTACCCCAGAACTTTCCTTGCGATGTGTCTCCTATCCCCTCCGTCAACAAGGATGACGATGGGGTGAAGGCAGGGAAACTTAAAACTTCCAAATCCCTCATATCTTACTCCATTTCTCCTCAATATTTCATTGTTTATATAGGATATTTTCATATCTCTTGATCTTATTGACCAGATTTAGACATGTATACACACTAGGGATATTTCGGAAGAACCAGACTTGTATAATTAAAAGTCTCACCAAAAACATTATTCTAATCAAGAGAATCTTTTTATACTTATAACAGTTGACCTGGGAGAGATCACCCAGTATCCAGCATTCTGCCGTATATGGAATCACTACTTTTAGTTTTTGGGTAATAAGTTTAGCTATTGACTCACAATATTTTGTCAATTGTGTACAAAACCAAAACATATGTAAATAATCAGCCTCAGGTGAATCACACCGTGGAGAATTAATGTATTTCTCAACCCACATTTTTAAAGCCATACTGGTGTGACATACTCTGTGTATAATATTAACCCCTTAAGGACCGGTTTTCTTTTTTTTTTTTTTTGCGTTTTTGTTTTGTGCTCCCTGCCTTCCCAGAGCCATAACTTTTTTATTTTTCGGTTCACATAGACATATTAGCTTGTTTTTTTGCAAGACAAGTTGTACTTTCCAATTACACCATTTAATATTGCATATGATGTAGTGGGAAGCGGGAAAAAAATTCCAAATGGGGTTAAATTGTAAAAAAAAAAGAAATTCCACCACAATTTTGCGGGCTTTTAAATTCCGACGTTCGATGTGCGATAAAACTGACTGGTTACTTTTACTCTACAGGTCAGTACGAATCCGGCGATACCCTATGTGTATAGGTTTTCTTGCGTTTTGATAGTGAAAAAAAAATTCAAAAGTGGAAAAAAAAATAAGTTTTACTTTTTTGTCACCATGTTTTGGCCCCTATAACTTTTTTGTAATTATATGTACAGAGCTGTATGGGGGCTTATTTTCTGCGTCATAATCCTATCTTTTTATTGATACCATTCTTGGGTGTGTATGACTTTTTTATCACCTTTTATGTAATTTTTTGTGGAAAATGAAGCGACCAAAAAAAAGTCAATCCGCCATTTGGACGCTTTTTTCCGTTTTGCTGTTTGACGTATGGGGAATATTTTTTTATATTTTTATAGTATGGGCGTTTTCGCACATTGCTACACCCATGATGTGTATTTTTTTTATTTTAGCAAAAGGGGGGTGATTTGAAGTTTTATGTTTTTGTTTATTTTTCACACTTTTATATAGTTCCCATAGGGAACTATAACTTACAATCATCTGATTGCGATTATCATACATTCCAATGCAATAGCATTGGAATGTTTGAAAAAATTGCATATTTCCTATGAAGCCTATTACAGGCAAGGCTCCATAGGAAATACTACAGAGCAGCCTGGGTTTTATTCATAGAGACCCAGGCTACTACAGGCGCACTCTGGCTCCTCCGATCGCCACACGGGGGAGCCAGAGCACAAACCGAAAGTAAAACTTTCGGTTTGTGCGCGCTTAGATGCCGTGGTCAGGATTGATAATTTTATTAAATTTGTCGGTTAGATTTGTTGGGTAACATTTTCACAGTTATCAGGACTTTTTTTTATTATAAATCGTAACAAAAACTATACAAGGAACATTTGAAAAAGAGAAAATTAACCCGACCAGACTCCCACCCTACACCCCCCCCCTTTCACTCAAACCACTCATTAATGCCCATTCACAAACTATTTACAAATTTACTTATAAACATATTTAAATAACTATAAGTCAGATAAACTAAATAAACAAACAAAACTATATACATGCCTTACCCTTAACTTTTAAGGTCAGTCATATACAAGTGGCTCGGAGGGTGGGTTCCTGCACATAGGCCAGGTACACAATTGTCCAGCCAGGGCACAGTTCTGGAGGAGGAGGAAGAGGAGGAGAAGAAACAGTGTTCACAGCAGGGTGGCACCCAAAGCAGCTCATGGTCATCACTTGAGCGCGGCTGGGGGGATACAGAGGACACAGATGATACACTTACCACAGAGGACAGCTTGTCATTGCCTCTGGGCAGCCTGGCACACATCAGCGACTACATGCTGCAGTGCCTACGCAATGACTGCCGAGTTGCCCACATTCTAACTTGTGCAGATTACTGGGTGGCCACGCTGCTGGATCCCCGTTACAAAGACAACGTGCCGTCCTTAATTCCGTCACTGAAGCGTGATCGGAAGAAACCAACGCTGGTAGACGCGCTGCTGATGGCATTCACACCTGACACAAGGGGCTCAGTGGAAGCACAAGGCTAAAGCAGAGGAGGAGGAGGAAGAAGAAGTCGCCAACGCAGCTCGGTCACCACCCGCACCTCAGAAGGCAGGGTAATGTGGAAAAGCTTTGTCACCATGCCACAACATCCAGCACCACCAGCAGATATGGAACGTCTTAGCAAAAGGCAGCATTTCAGCAAAATGGTGGAATAGTATCTGTGCACACGCCTACACATACTGACTGATGGTTCTGCCCAGGGTCGTAGCTACAGGGGAAGCAGGAAATGCGGCTGCTTTTGGGCCCTGACCCAGAAGGGGCCCATCCAGGAGGAAGAGGACTAAAAGACTTTGTCAAGACCCCGTCAACAGTATTATACAATGAAATTATACACAGTGGCAGTATAGACAGTGTTGAAAACGGATGGAACAGCTGCCAGGCCTAGTCTGAGAGAATGATCTTTAGTAGCTACAGGAATGGGGGCAGCATGAAAGGAAGGGGTTGAGAAAAAATTACTGGGGGAGGGGGGCTCCATTCAAAAATGTGCTATTGGGCCCAGTCATTTCTAGCTACGCCACTGGGTCTGCCGCATTCTACTTCTGGGTCTCCAAATTGAGGACATGGCCTCAGCTTCACCTTTACGCCTTGGAGGTGCTGGCCTGCCCTGCAGCCAGTGTATTGTCTGAACATGTGTTTAGCACGGCTGGGGGCGTTATCACAGACAAGCGCAGCTGCCTGTCCACAGCCAACGTGGACAATCTCACGTTCATTAAAAAGAACCAGGCATGGATCCCACAGGACTTGTTCGTACCTTATGCAAAATAGACATGTTTACCGGCCTCACCCAACCATTGTTGTATTATAGCACACTAACTCTTTGTTTTCTTTTTTATATTTCCCAATGCTTTGGGGTCTACCCCAATTTATTTACAAAAAAGAAAAAAAAACACATTGTTGTTGGCGACTACCTTTGGCTTCACAGCCAAAAAAGGCTTTATGTCAGGCAACAATGTAACAGCCAATTGTAATGAATTAAGGTCCCTGTCTGTTATGCAGTGCAGGGGTGCTTTGAAAGAAAGAAGGGGTACAGATCAGCCAACAATCTGAATGCCACCTAATTTACTGACTATATTTCCCAGTCAGGTATGCAGTGCAGGGGTACTTTATGGCCCAAGAATTAATTTTTTAGAAATGTACCTCCCTGTCACCTATTCAGAGCAGGGGTTTGTATATGCCAAAACTGGCAAAATTTCGCCCACCAATGTAACAGACGATTTATACAAAATGTTGTCACTGTCATCTATGCAGAGCAGGGTTTTGTATACAGCAAAACTGGTAAAATGTCACCCACCAAAGGAACAGAAGATTTTTACAAATTTACGTCCCTAACACAAAAACTGTTTTTTTTATAGCACCAATGTAAATGAAGTATGTTACAGTTGTATTGGACTATCAGAAATGCAGCATAGCACGCAAATTTGCTATCTTTATAGCAGCAATGTAACTGCAATATGTAATGTTTTAATTGGACTGTCAGAAATGCAGCATAGCCCATAAATTTACTATCTTGCAAAAAAAGTGTGCTTTTTTATATCAGCAAGATGACTGCAGTATTTAGCGGTTTTATTGGACTGTCAGATATGCAGTGCCTGTTGCAGACAGATAAAAAAATAGCACAAAAATGTGACAGACTAATGTAATTGAATAATTTTCACTGCCAGGTATGCACTGCAGGCCGCAGGTGTACTTGAACGGCCAAAAAAACTGAATTTGTCCTCCACTGTGCTACCAGAACAGAATTAAAGTAATGTCTCTGGCACACATGCAGTTTACATGCAGTTGCAAGGGCACTGCACTTGCAAAAATGGCCGCCGACGCCCACCGAACTAGCAGATGGATTAAAACTGATTTTTTAGTCACTGGGCTCAGGGCTGGGTACAAAAATGTAGCATCGCACCCTCAATAATCTCTGTAGTTTTAAGATTGAACACCACCAAGTTCAACAGAATTCTTCCCTAATCTCTACCTCACAGCAGCAGCAGCATCTCTACACTGAGACGAGCAGAGTGACGTATGGCACTAAGTGACTCCAGCCTATATAGAGGCTGGGTCACATGCTGCTCTTGGCCAATCACAGCCATACCATTAGTAGGCATGGCTGTGATGGCTTCTAAGGGCAGACTAGTGAAACACTTGTTGATTGGCTGCACTGCAGCCTTTCAAAAAGCACCAAGAAATCGCTGAACACCGAACTCGAACTTTTGCGAAAATGTCCGGGTCCGCTCAACTCTAATTATTAACAGTTACATAATCCTGTCTATAGCCCTTTAAAGGCATTGCCCCATGATAAATTCAAATAATTAAAATCAGATATCATATGGTACGTGACATTTTCTTTCCAGAGACATCCCCATTCATTGCTCTGCTAGATTTATATCAAGCTGACAGCTCCAGGGGAGTGTCATTTCTTCTGCAGTTCAGGAGGCGTGCCTGTTCTGCTGGAGCTCTCTCCCTATCACAGCTCAGTAGGCAATTGAAGGATGAAACTGAGCATGTGCTGTCTTCTCAGTGAGGGAGACAAAGAAATAAGAAAAGGAACAAAGAGCAGGTGGTAATAACTATGACTATACAATTTTATTTTTAACTACCGTATATACTCGAGTATAAGCCGAGTTTTTCGGCACAAAATTTGTGCCGAAAAAACCGAACTCGGCTTATACTCGAGTCATAAATTAAAAATAGGAGGAGCGGGGGGAGGAGCTGGGGGCGGGCATTTGCGGCAGGGCCGATGCGCTCACTGCGCTCCGGCCCCACCGCTCATGTATAGTTTTTAAATTCGATTATACTATACAGTTATTCTTACTATAATTCTTGTCCCCTCTGTACTTCATCACATGCGGCAGTCGGGCAGTGAATACTTCAGGCCGGGCGGACGAGAGCAGCGTGATTTGCTGATGTCACGTGCCTGCCCGGCCTGCTTTATGAATGAAGCAGGCGGCGCAGGCACGTGACGTCAGTCACACTGCGCTCGCTCTCCCGCCCGGCCTGAAGTATTCACTGCCCGACTGCCGCATGTGATGAAGTACAGAGGGGCAAGAATTATAGTAAGAATAACTGTATAGAATAATCGAATTTAAAAACTATACATGAGCGGTAATGGGGGTGGGGGATGTGGATGGCACTGTTATGGGATGAGGGGATGTGGATGGCACTGTTATGGGATGGGGGATGTGGATGGCACTGTTATGGGATGGGGGGATGTGGATGGCACTGTTATAGGATGGGGATCTGTGGATGCCATCCACAGCCCCCATCCCATAAGTGCCATCCACAGCCCCCATCCCATAACAGTGTCATCCACATCCCCTCATCCCATAAGTGCCATCAACATCCCCCTTCCCATAACAGTGTCATCCACATCCCCTCATCCCATTAGTGCCATCCACATCCCCCTTCCCATAACAGTGTCATCCACATCCCCCTCATCCCATAAGTGCCATCCACATCCCCCATCCCATAACAGTGTCATCCACATCCCCCTCATCCCATAAGTGCCATCCACAGCCCCCCCATCCCATAACAGTGTCATCCACAGATCCCCCCATAACAGTGCGTCATTCACAGATCCCCCCATAACAGTGCGTCATCCACAGATCCCCCCATAACAGTGTGTCATCCACAGATCCCCCATAACAGTGACATCCATTTCCACCTCGGCTTATACTCGAGTCACTACTTTTCCCAGTTTTTTTGGGGTAAAATTAGTGGGGTCGGCTTATACTCGGGTCGGCTTATACTCGAGTATATACGGTACATGCAATTACAAAAGTATTCAGATCCAGCAGCTGGTTTCAAAACTGTAGAATATTTTTCATGGGACAACCCCTTTAAGAGTCATAGTAAAATAGTTTATCAGGCTGAAAATCTGTCCAGTTCAGCCTGTTATCCTGCAAGATGATCCAGAGGAAGGCAAAAAAAAAAAAAAAAACTTGTGAGGTTCCTTCCCGACTCCAATCAGGCAATCAGATAACTCCCTGGATTAACGACCCAGCTCTAGTAACTATAGCCCGAAATATTATTACACTCCAGAAATACATCCAGGCCCCTTATTAACTCTTTTAGTGAACTCACCATCACCACCTCCTCAGGCAGAGAGTTCCATAGTCTCACTACTCTTACCGTTAATAATCCTCTTCTATGTTTGTGTACAAACCTTTTTACCTCTAGACACAGAGGTAGTCCCCTCGTCACAGTCACAGTCCTGGGAATAAATAGATGATGGGAGAGATCTCTGTACTGACTCCTGATATATGTATACATAGTTATTAGATCTCCCCTTAGTCGTCTTTTTTCTAAAGTGAATAACCCTAATATAGATAATCTTTCTGGGTTCGGGTCCGTGTCACGGACACCCCAAAATTCGGTACGGACCCGAAGGATTCTCGAACTGTTCGCTCAACACTAGTCTTCAGATCAGGGGAGTAAATTAGTATGTCATACAAGTAAATTACAATGAATCTACCTACCAAATGATGAAAAATGTCATTGACAAATTGCTGAAACACTGCTGGCGCGTTCTTTAACCGAAAAGGCATAACCAGATTTTCGAAATGACCCTCGTGCGTGTTGAAGGCAGTTTTCCACTCATTCCCTCCTTTATTCTGATCAGATTGTAGGCCCCTCTTAAATCTAACTTGGAGAAAATCTTGGCTCCAACAATTTAATCAAAAAGGTCAGAAATCAAAGGAAGGGGGATACTGATCACGGACCGTAATGAGATTTAATTCTCGAAAATCCAAGCAAGGTCTAAGCGATCCATCCTTTTTCTTTACAAAGAAAAAAACAACTGCGACCAGAGACTTTGAGGGCCTAATATGACCCTTTGCCAAACTATCGGCAATGTACTTTTGCAGACCTCTCTTTCGGGTTGAGAAAGATTGTAACATAGTAACATAGTAACATAGTATATAAGACCGAAAAAAGACATTTGTCCATCCAGTTCGGCCTGTTTCCTACAAGTTGATCCAGAGGAAGGCAAAAAACCCCTGTGAGGTAGAAGCCAATTTTCCCCACTTAAGGGAAAAGAATTACTTCCCGACTCCAATCCGGCAATCAGAATAACTCCCTGGACCAACGACCCGTCTCTAGTAGCAATAGCCTGTAATATTATTACACTCCAGTAATACATCCAGTCCCCTCTTGAATTCCTTCATTGTACTCACCATCACCACCTCCTCAGGCAGTGAGTTCCATAGTCTCACTGCTCTTACCTTGCTCAAACCTTCTTTCCTCCAGACGCAGAGGATGTCCCCTCGTCACAGTCATGGGGATAATTAGATGATGGAAGAGATCTCTGTACTGACCCCTAATATATTTATACATAGTTATTAGATCTCCCTTCTGTTGTCTTTTTTCTAAAGTAAATAACCCTAATTTTAATAACCTTTCAGGGTACTGTAGTTGCCCCATTCCAGTTATAACATTAGTTTGCCTTCCTCTGAACCCTCTCCAGCTCTTTGTCTGCCTTGTTCACAGGAGCCCAGAACTGTAAACAGTACTTCATGTGTGGTCTGACTAGTGATTTGTAAAGTGGTAGGACTATGTTCTCATCACGGGCATCTATGCCTCTTTTGATGCAACCCATTATCTTATTGGCCTTGGCAGTTGCTGCCTGACACTGGTTTTTACAGCTTAGTTTGCTGTTTATTAAAATTCCTAGATCCTTTTCCATGTCAGTGTTACCAAGTGTTTTACCATTTAGTATGTACGGGTGACTTTATTCCTTACTATTTGCATAACCTTACATCTGTGTTAAACCTCATCTCCCACTTCTCTGCCCAAGCCTCCAATCTATCGAGATCCATCTGTAGCAGTATACTGTCCTCTTCCGTGTTAAATACTTTACACAGTTTAGCGTCATCTGCAAAAATTTATATTTTACTGTGCAAGCATTCCATAAGATCTAATATATAAAACTGAGTGTATGTGTGTATGTATGTGTGTATGTATGTATTTACAATCACAAAATTTGGCACACAGGTACATCAGGTGTCCGGGAAGGTTTTAGACCAGATCTCAGCTCTCTGGGACGTACTGTTCCTGAGATATTCCCAAAAAATGCATTAGCCAATAGAAGCCTGGTCACATGACCCTTATCAGCCAATAGAGTTTTAAAGGAAATCTGTTGACCAAACAAGTCAAGTATAAACTCAGCCTTACAGGTAGATGTTAGCGTCAAGAAGAAGAGCAACCCTTTTACACCCTCGTCAGCTGATTCCACATAGATGTCTACAGAACCTGTTCTATTAAACACTTATACAAGTAGAGCCTCCCTGACAGAGTGGAAAGAGTTCAAATCGCTTGAATGGGCGGCACAGATACCACAGTATACCATACTCTCAATACAGACGCGTAGCCGGGATCGTCACCGATCCTGAGACACGCGCATGTAGAATGCAGGAGATGACAAAAAAATTCCTCGAACGTGGCTATCCCTCACAACTATTACAAGAACAGAGACAAAAAATTGAACAGCCTAGAGAACGAGACAGTGTCGGCAAGGCTCGGAGAATCCCTTTAATAGTAAAATACCATCCTTGGATGGATCGGGTGAGATCTATTATCAACAAACATTGGAATGTTCTACAACGGGCCTACCCTTCCATCCAAGAATTTGAACACC
Source organism: Bufotes viridis (assembly GCA_033119425.1). Classification (NCBI taxonomy): domain Eukaryota; kingdom Metazoa; phylum Chordata; class Amphibia; order Anura; family Bufonidae; genus Bufotes; species Bufotes viridis. Next base: position 302,725,181 of record CM065592.1, read on the forward strand.
GCCCCATGATCTGTTACAAACGTAATAAGAATATCAGAGATAAAATAATCAGGGCCGATATAGGTAGCAGTAGGACCGGATTACGTCAATTAACATTGACCACAACTAAGAAGGGTACTTTTCCTTGTCTGAATTGTGTCCACTGCTCGAGCGTAATTAGGGGCCCCCACATCTCACATCCACAAACGGGCGAACAAATCCCTGTACGTGGATACTATACATGCAACAGTAATTTTGTGATTTACTTACTGAAATGCCCTTGTGGATTATGTTATGTGGGTGAGACCACAATGCGTATTAAGGATCGTGTGGGGAAACACAAATCTACTATTAAAAAAGCAAATACTTTGTTACCTGTTCCTCAACACTTTATAGAAAAAAATCATCATATCTCGCAATTACGTTTTCAAATTATAGAGGAAGTGACCATGCCTCGCCGCGGAGGAGATAGAACCCGTACGTTACATCAGCGGGAAGCATATTGGATACACCGACTACAGACACTGGCCCCGTTGGGATTGAATAAAGAATATACACTGAATAGCTTCATTTGAGTCATTGGGACTATGACATTATAAAGTCCTTTCTTGTGATATGTATGCAGTAATGACTATATATTGCGATCTCCTTACTAGTTCTTTCCAAGTCACTGAGTGGATCGCATGCGATATGTTAGTCCGACATACTGCGGTTTTCTTTTTTTCCCTTTTTTTTCCTTTTTTTCCTTTTTTTTCTCTCCTTGTTGATAGATTACCCTGGCAACGTGACGTCATGATCATGTGACATCGGGACGATGATATCTCGATAGTAGTTTTGACTAAATGTATTATGTTACACTATGATATTTACCTTTTTTGCGATTTAACTTGGAATGTTACATTTGAGTTTTATTACAAGTATTATGCTTGCAATTGTGCAATATGTTGGTTGATTTGTTGTCTCGATCACGTGACGCCACGAACATGTGACGTCAGGGGCGGGCTATTTAAACCTCACCTTTCTTTCTGTGTACACCACTCCTCACTTCATGTTTGACAAAGGCGCATTGTCGCGCCGAAACGCGCGTCACATGATATACATGAGTGACGAATAAAGACCACTTCATTTGAAATCGACTTACGGAGTGCCGGTCTTCTTCATTTATACAGAGTGGAAAGAGTGTCAGCAGTAAGCTTGAGTTGACACTGATTATTTTGCCCTTCATCTAAACCGTCAGAACAATAACCCACAAAAAATGGATCCGGTCTGTGGAGCATATGCCTTCACTCAGTCAGCATTTGCACAACAATCCATCAGTATTGCTAAAGGCAAAAAAACAGAGTAGATCTTAAACAGAGATGACTTGTGAATGGAATATTTGCATGTCTTCTGTGCTTTCTACCCACTCCTGTTTTTGGCTACTAAGCCAATGCTGATGGGACCATCCAGGCCTTAAAGCTGCTAGACAGACAGGATCTGTTGTGCGGCTCGTCTTTCCTTCCTTCTGACAGATCAGAGGAAGTGTCAAATAAATGATGATGTCAGCCAGGCTGAAAGGCAAAATAGTGGCCCAGTCATGAAGTGGGGAGGGTGGGAACAGCATGAGAAGTCCACAGAGTGGACCTATGATATAGTGGTGAGGTTGAAGCAGCATGAGGAGACCACAGAGGGGCCCTATGACAGGGACTGGAAGTGGAAGAAGTATGAGAAGGTCACAGAGTCGCGCAATGACAGAGTCTGTAGGTGTTGGCAGCAGAAGCAGCACTAGGAAAAAGCCACTGAGTGGCACAATGACAATCTGGAGGTGGCGGCAGTATGAGGAGGCCACCGAGTGGCACACTGACTGAGTCTGGAGGTGGTGGCAGCATGAGGAGACCACAGAGCAGCACAATGACAGAGGATGGAGGTGGCAGCAGCATGTGGAGACCACAGAGTGGCACAATGACAGAATCTGGAGGTGGCAGCAGCATGAGTAGGCCAGAGAGTGGCGCACTGACATAGTGTGGAGGTGGCAGCAGCATGAGTAGGCCACAAAGTGGCCCAATGATAGAGAGTGGAGGTGTGGAGGCACAATGACCGAGTCTGGAGGTGGCAGCAGCATGAGGATACCAAAGAGCTGCACAATTACAGAGTGTGGAGGTGGCAGCAGCATAAGTAGGCCACAGATTGGCACAATGACAGAGGGTGGAGGTGGCAGCAGCTTGAGTAGGCTACATATTGGCACAATGAAAGAGTGTGGAGGTGGCAGCAGCATAAGTAGGCCAGAGAGTGGCACAATGACAGAGTCTGGAGGTGGCAGCAGCATGAGGATACCACAGAGCAGCACAATGACAGAGTCTGGAGGTGGTAGCAGCATGAATAGGCTACAGAGTGGCACAATAACAGAGTGTGGAGGTGGCAGCAATATGAGTAGTCCAGAGAGTTTGCTGAATTTTTCAGTAAAAAACGGCTATTTCCTGGCTGCTGAGAGCCTTTATAGTGGTGTAGAACACTGTGCCTTGCAGTAACATGCATAAAGAGTCTGCTTTGGTAGTAAAATAATACGGTGAGTCCGTATGACATGCAGGTGACAGGTATCTCTCTTAGAATCACTGCATACTTCACTTATTCTGGGGTCATGGGGCAAAAACTGACCAAATAACTCAAGTATCCACTCAGCCTTACAGGTAGATATTAGCATCAAGAAGAAGTGGACTCCTTTTACACCCTCGTCAAGCTGATTTCACATAGATGTCTACAGAACCCGTTCTATTAAAACGCTTATTCAAGTAGAGCTGCCCTGACAGAGTGGAGAGGATGTCAGCAGTAATCTTGTGTTGACACCGATTATTTTGCCCTTCCTCTAAACCGTCAAAACAATAACCCACAAAAATGGATCCTGTCTGTGGAGAATACACCTTCACTCGGTCAGCATTTGCTCAATAATCCACCACTATTGCTAAAGGCAAAAAACGGAGTGGATCTAAAACAGAGATGACAGATGTCTTCTGTGCTTTCTACCCACTCCTGCTTTTGGCTGCAAAATCATAAGCCAATTCTGATGGGACCATACAGGCCTTAAAGCTGCTACACAGACAGGATCTGTTATGCACCTCGTCTTTCCTTCCTTCTGGCAGATCAGAAGAAGTGTCAAATTAATGATGATGTCAGCCAGGCCGAAAGGCAAAATAGTGGCCCAGTCATGAAGTGGGGAGGGTAGGAACAGGATGAGAAGTCCACAGTGTGGACCTATGGCATGATGGTGAGGTGAAAGCAGCATGTGGAGACCACAGAGGGGCCCAATGACAGTGGCCCGATGACAGGAGGTGGAAGAGGTATCTCAGTGGCACAATGAAAGAGGCCGTAGGTGGCGGCAGCAACAGCAGCATTAGAAGAAGGCCACCAAGTGGCACAATGACAGAGTCTGGAGGTGGTGGCAGTATGAGGAGGCCACCAAGTGGCACACTGAAAGAGTCTGGAGGTGTAAGCTGCATGATGAGAACACGGAGCGGCACAACGACAGAGTCTGGAGGTGGCAGCAGCATGAGTAGGCCAGAGAGAGGCACAATGACATAGTGTGGAAGTGGCAGCAGCATGAGTAGGCCACGGAGTGGCACAATGAAAGAGTGTGGAGGTGGAAGCAGCATGAATAGGCAATAAAGTGGCTCAATGACAGAGAGTGGAGGTGTGGAGGCGAAATGACCGAGTCTGGAGGTGGCAACAGCATGAGGATACCACAGAGCGGCACAATGAGAGAGTCTTTAGGTGGCAGCAGCATGAGTTGGCCACAGAATGGCACAATGAAAGAATGTGGAGTTGGCAGCAGAATGAGTAGGGAAGAGAGTGGCACAATGACAGAGTGTGGAGGTGGCAGCAGCATAAGTAGGCCAGAGAGTGGCACAATGACCGAGTCTGGAGGTGGCAGCAGCATAATGGCCGAGTCTGGACTTGGCAGAAGCATGAGTAGGCCACAGAGTGGCACAATAACAGTGTGGAGGTGGCAGCAGCATGTGTAGGCCACAGAATGGAACAATTAAAGAGTGTGGAGGTGGCAGCTGCATGAGTAGGCCAGAGAGTGGCACAATGACCGAGTCTGGAAGTGGCAGCAGCATGAGTTGGCCACAGAGTGGCACAAAGACAGAGAGTGGAGGTGGCAGCAGCATGAGTAGGCCACAGAGTGGCACAATGACAGAGTGTGGAAGTGGCAGCAGCAAGAGTAGGGCAGAGAGTGGCACAATGTCCTAGTATGGAGGAGGCAGCAGCATGAGGATACCACAGAGCAGCAATTTTACATTGCCTGGAGGTGGCAGCAGCATGAAGAGACGTCAGAGAGGCACAATGACAGTCTGTTGGCAACACCATGAGTAGGCCACTGAATGGCACAATAACAGAGTGTGGAAGTGGCAGATGCATGAGTAGGCCACAGAATGGCGGTGGCAACATCATAAGAAGACCATAGAATGGCACAATGACAGAGGATAGAGGTGGCAGCAGCATGAGTTGGCCACAGAGTGGCACAATGAAAGTATGTGGAGGTTGCAGCAGCATGAGTAGGCCAGAGAGTGGCACAATGACCGAGTCTGGAGGTGGCAGCAGCATGAGGATACGACAGAGTGGCACAGTGACATTCTGGAGGTAGCAGCAGCATGAGTATGCCACATAGTGGCACAATGACAGAGTGTGGAAGTGGCAGAAGCATGAGTAGGCCATAGAGTGGCACAATGAAAAAGTGTGGAGGTAGCAGCAGCATGAGTTGGCCAGAGAGTGGCACAATGACCGAGTCTGGAGGTAGCAGCAGCATGAGGAGACCGCAGTACGGCACAATGACAGAGTCTGGAGGAGGTAAAAGCAAAAGTAGGCCAGAGAGTGGCACAATGAAAGAGTGTGGAGGTAACAGCAGCATGAGTATGCCAGAGTGGCACAATGACTGAGTTTGGAGGTGGCAGCAGCATTAGGAGGCCATAGAGTGGCAAAATAACAGTGTGAAGGTGGCAGCAGCATGAGTATGCCACAGAGTGGCAAAATAACAGTTTGGTGGTGGCAGCAACATGAGTATGCCATAGAGTGGCACAATGAAAGAGTGTGGAGGTGGAAGCTGCATAAGTAGGCCATGGAGTGGCACAATGAAAGAGTGTGGAGATGGCAGCATGAATAGGCCACAGAGTGGCACAATGTACGAGTCTGGTGGTGGCAGAAGCATGAGCAGGCCACAGAGCAGCACAATGACAGAGTCTGGAGGCGGCAGCAGCATTAGTAGTTCACAGAGTTTGACAATGACAGAGTGTGAAAGTTACAGCAACATGAGTAGGCCACAGAGTGGTTCAATTAAAGAATATGGAGGCTGCAGCAGCATGAGTAGGCCAAAGAATGGCACAATTACCGATTCTGGAAATGGCAGCAGCATGAGGAGCCCACAGAGCAGCACAATGACAGAGTCTGGAGGTTCTAGAAGCATGAGTGGAACAGTGTGGCACAATGCGAGCACAGCGTGGCACAATGAAAGAGTGTGGTGGTGGCAGCAGCATGAGTAGGCCAGTGAGTGGCATAAGTACCGAGTCTGGGGGTGGCAGAAGCATGAGTAGGCCACAGAGTGGCACAATGACAGAGTCTGGAGGTAGAAGCAGCATGAGTAGGCCAGAGAGTGGCACAATGACAGAGCATGGAGGCTGCAGCACAATGAGTAGGACACAGAGTGGTACAATGAAAGCGTGTGAAGGTGACAGCAGCATGAGTAGGCCTCAGAGTGGCACAATGACAGAGTTTGCAGGTGGCAGCAGCATGAGTAGGCCAGAGAGTGCCATAAGGACCGAGTCTGGGGGTGTCAGAAGCATGAGTAGGCCACAGAGTGGCACAATGACAGACTCTGTAGGTGGCAGCAGCATGAGTAGGCCACATAGTGGCACAATGACAGAGTGTGGAGTGGAGGTGGCAGCAGCATGAGTAGGCTACAGAATGGCACAATGAAATAATGTTGAGGTGGCAGCAGCATGAGGAGACCACAGACCAGCACAATAACAGAGTCTGGAGGTGGCAGCAGCATGAGTAGGCCACAGAGTGGCACAATGACAGAGTGTGGAGGCGGCAGCAGCATGAGTAGGCCAGAGAGTGGCACAATGACAGAGTGTGGAGGTAGCAGCAGCATGAGAATACCACAGAGCGGCACAATGACAGAGTCTGAAGGTAACAGCAGCATGAGTATGCCAGAGTGGCACAATGACTGAGTCTGGAGGTGGCAGCAGCATTAGGAGGCCATAGAGCGGCACAATGACAGAGTTTGGAGGTGGCAGCAGCATTAGAGGCCATAGAGCGGCACAATGACAGAGTTTAGAGGTGGCAGCAGCATGAGTATGCGAGAAAGTAGCAAAATGGCTGAGTCTGGGGGTGGCAGCAGCATGAGTAGGCCACAGAGTGGCACAATGACAGAATGTGGATGTAGCAACAGCATGAGTAGGCCACAGAGTGGCACAATAAAAGAGTGTGGAGGGGGCAGCAGCGTAAGAAGGCCACAGAGTGCCACAATGACCAAGTCTCGAGGTAGCATCAGCATGAGGATACCACAGAGCGGCAGAATGACAGAGTCTGTAGGTGTCAGTAGCATGATTAGGCCTCAGAGTGGGACAATGACAGAGCATGGAGGCTGCAGCACAATGAGTAGGACACAGAGTGGCACAATGAAAGAGTGTGGAGGTGACAGCAGCATGAGTAGGCCTCAGAGTGGCACAATGACAGAGTTTGGAGGTGGCAGCAGCATCAGTAGGCCATGCAGTGGCAGAATGAAAGTGTGTGGAAGTGGAGACAGCATAAGTAGGCCACAGAGTGGCACAATAACCGAGTCTGGAGTTAGCAGCTGAATGGGGAGACCACAGAGCAGCACAATGAAAGAGTGTGGAGGTGGCAGCATGAGTAGGCCACAGAGTGGCACAATGTCCGGGTCTGGGGTTGGCAGAAGCATGAGTAGGGCACAGAGTGGCACAATGAAAGAGTCTGGAGGTGACAGCAGCATTATTAGGCCAGAGAGTGGCACAATTACCGATTCTGGAAGTGGCAGCAGCATGAGGAGCCCACAGAACAGCACAGTAACAGAGTCTGGAGGTTGCAGAAGCATGAGTAGGCCAGAGAGTGGCATAAGGACCGAGTCTGGGGGTGTCAGAAGCATGAGTAGGCCACAGAGTGGCACAATGACAGACTCTGGAGGTGGCAGCAGCATGAGTAGGCCACATAGTGGCACAATGACAGAGTGTGGAGTGGAGGTGGCAGCAGCATGAGTAGGCTACAGAATGGCACAATGAAATAATGTTGAGGTGGCAGCAGCATGAGGAGACCACAGACCAGCACAATGAGTCTGGAGGTGGCAGCAGCATAAGTAGGCCACAGAGTGGCACAATGACAGAGTGTGGAGGCGGCAGCAGCATGAGTAGGCCAGAGAGTGGCACAATGACAGAGTGTGGAGGTGGCAGCAGCATGAGAAGGCCAGAGAGTGGCAAAATGACAGAGTGTGGAGGTTGCAGCAGCATTAGTAGGCCATGGAGTGCACAATGAAAGATGGTGAAGGTGGCCGCATTAGTAGGCCACAGAATGGCACAATGTTCGAGTCTGGGGGTGGCAGAAGCATGAGCAGGCCACAGAGCAGCACAATGACAGAGTGTGGAGGTGGCAGCAGCACGAGTAGGCCACAGAGTGGCACAATGAAAGAGTCTGGAGGTGGCAGCAGCATTAGTAGGCCAACGAGTTTCACAATGACAGAGTATGAAAGTGACAGCAGCATGAGTAGGCCACAGAGAGGCTCAATGAACGAATGTGGAGGTTGCAGCAGCATGATTTGGCCTGAGAGTGGCGCAATTACCGATTCTGGAAGTGGCAGCAGCATGCAATAATAAACGGTTTTATAGGACTGTCAGAAATGCAGTGCAGGCCACAAATGTTCTATCTATCACAAAAAGTGTGCTTTTTTAAAGCAAAAATTTAAATGCAATATTTAACGGTTTTATTGGACTGTCAGAAATGCAGCACAGGCTGCAAATGTTCTACCTATCACAAAAAGTGTGCTTTTTTTCTACCAACAATGTAAATGCAGTATTTAACGTTTTTTTTGGTATTATCAGAAATGCAGCGCAGGCGGCAAATGTACTATCTAGCACAGAAAGTGTGCTTTTAAAACCGACAATGTAACAGAAGTATTTAATGGTTTTTTTGGACTGTCAGAAATGCAGCGGAGGCTGCTTTTTTTAAACCAAAAATTGTGTGCTTCTACTACCAACAATTTAAATGCAGTACTTAATGGTTTAATTGGACTGTCAAATACAGCGCATGCCGCATATGTACTATCTAGCACAAAAAGTGTTTTTTTTTTTTTTTCTACCAACAATGTAAATGCAGTATTTAACGGTTTTATTGGGCTGTCAGAAATGCAGCGCAGGCTGCAAAAGTACTATCTAGCACAAAAAGTGTGCTTTTTCAAACAACAATATAACAGCAGTATTTAACGGTTTAATTGGACTGTCAAAAATGCAGCGCAGGCCGCAAATTTACTATCTAGCACAATCAGTATGCTTTTTTAAACCAAACATGTAGCTGCAGTATTTAACGGTTTTATTGGACTGCCAGGAATGCAACGCAGGCTGCAAATGTACTACCTAGCACAAAAAGTGTGCTTTTTTAAACCAAAAAATTTACTGCACTATTTCACGGTTTTATTGGCCTGTTAGAAATGCAGCGCAGGATGCAAATGTACTATCTAGCACAAAAAGTGTGTTTTTTTTTCAAACAGCAACTGCAGTATTAACTGATTTTATTGGACTTTCAGAAATGCAGAGCAGGCTGCAAATGTACTATGTAGCACAAAAAGTGGGCTTTTTTAAAACAACAATGTAACTGCAGTATTTAACTTTTTTTGGGATTGTCAGAAATGCAGCGCAGTCTGCAAATTTACTATCTAGCGCAAAAAGTGTGCTTTTTTAAGCCAAAAATTGTGTGCTTTTGCTACCAACAATGTAAATGCAGTATTTAACGGTTTAATTGGACTGTCATAAATACACCGCAAGCAGGCTGCAAATGTACTATCTAGCAAAAAAAGTGAGTTTTTTTTTCAACCGACAATGTAACTGAAGTATTTACTGGTTTTATTGGACTGTCAGAAATGCAGCGCAGGCTGAAAATTTACTATCTAGCACAAAAAGTGTGCTTTTTTTCAAACAGCAATGCAACTGCAGTATTTGACGGTTTTATTGGACTGTCATAAATGCAGCGCAGGCTGCAAATGTACTATCTAGCACAAAAAGTGTGTTTTTTTTTCAAACAACAATATAACAGCAGTATTTAACGGTTTAATTGGACTGTCAGAAAGGCAGCGCAGGCTGCAAATGTACTATCTAGCACAAAAAGTCTGCTTTTTTAAACCAAAAATGTAACTGCAGTATTTAACGGTTTAATTAGACTGTCAGACATGCAGTGCTGGCTTCAAATGTACTATCTAGCACAAAAAGTGTGCTTTTTTTAAACCAAAAATTGTGTGCTTCTACTACCAACAATTTAAATGCAGTACTTAAAGGTTTAATTGGACTGTCAAATACAGCGCATGCCGCATATGTACTATCTAGCACAAAAAGTTTTTTTTTTTTTTCTACCAACAATGTAAATGCAGTATTTAACGGTTTTATTGGGCTGTCAGAAATGCAGCGCAGGCTGCAAATGTACTATCTAGCACTAAAAGTGTGCTTTTTTTTCAATCAACAATATAACAGCAGTATTTAACGGTTTAATTGGACTGTCAGAAATGCAGCGCAGGCTGCAAATGTGCTATCTAGTACAAAAAGTGTGCTTTTTTCTACCAACAATGTAAATGCAGTATTTACTGGTTTTATTGGACTTTCAGAAATGCAGCACAGGCTGCAAATGTACTATCTATCACAAAAAGTGGGCTTTTTTCAAACAACAATGTAACTGCAGTATTTAACTTTTTTTGTGACTGTCATTAATGCAGCGTAGGCTGCAAATTTACTATCTAGCACAAAAAGTGTGCTTTTTTCAAACAACAATGTGACTCCAGTATTTAACAGTTTTATTGGACTGTCAGAAATGCAGCGCAGGCTGCAAATGTACTATCTAGCACAAAAAGTGTTTTATTTTTCAAACAACAATACAACAGCAGTATTTAACGGTTTTATCAGACTGTCAGAAATGCAGCGCATGCTGCAAATGTACTCTCTACCACAAAAAATTTATTTTTTTCAAACAACAATATAACAGCAGTATTAACTGGTTTTATTGGACTTTTAGAAATGCAGCGCAGGCTGCAAATGTACTATCTATCACAAAATGTGTGCTTTTTTAAAACAACCATGTAACTGCAGTCTTTAACGTTTTTTGGGACTGTCAGAAATGCAGTGCAGTCTGCAAATTTACTATCTAGCGCAAAAAGTGTGCATTTTTAAACCAAAAATTGTGTGCTTCTGCTACCAACAAATTAAATGCAGTATTTAAAGGTTTAATTGGACTGTCATAAATACACCACAATGCGCAAATGTACTATCTAGCACAAAAAGTGTGTTTTTTTTCAACCGACAATGTAACAGAAGTATTTACTGGTTTTATTGGACTGTCAGAAATGCAGCGCAGGCTGAAAATGTACTATCTAGCACAAAAAGTGTTTTTTTCCATCAAAAATGTAACTGCAGTATTTGACGGTTTTATTGGACTGTCAGAAATGCAGCGCAGGCTGCATATGTACTATCTAGCACAAAAAGTTTTTTTTTTTTTAAACAACAATATAACAGCAGTATTTTATGGTTTTATTGAACTGTCAGAAATGCAGAGCAGGGCTGCAAATGTACTATCTAGCACAAAAAGTGTGTTTTTTTTCAAACAACAATATAACAGCAGTATTTAACGGTTTAATTGGACTGTCAGAAAGGCAGCGCAGGCTGCAAATGTACTATCTAGCACAAAAAGTCTGCTTTTTTAAACCAAAAATGTAACTGCAGTATTTAACGGTTTAATTAGACTGTCAGACATGCAGTGCTGGCTTCAAATGTACTATCTAGCACAAAAAGTGTGCTTTTTTTAAACCAAAAATTGTGTGCTTCTACTACCAACAATTTAAATGCAGTACTTAATGGTTTAATTGGACTGTCAAATACAGCACATGCCGCATATGTACTATCTAGCACAAAAAGTGTGTTGTTTTTTTTCTACCAACAATGTAAATGCAGTATTTAACGGTTTTATTGGGCTGTCAGAAATGCAGCGCAGGCTGCAAAAGTACTATCTAGCACAAAAAGTGTGCTTTTTTTCAATCAACAATATAACAGCAGTATTTAACGGTTTAATTGGACTGTCAGAAATGCAGCGCAGGCTGCAAATGTGCTATCTAGTACAAAAAGTGTGCTTTTTTCTACCAACAATGTAAATGCAGTATTTACTGGTTTTATTGGACTTTCAGAAATGCAGCACAGGCTGCAAATGTACTATCTATCACAAAAAGTGGGCTTTTTTCAAACAACAATGTAACTGCAGTATTTAACATTTTTTTGTGACTGTCATTAATGCAGCGCAGGCTGCAAATTTACTATCTAGCACAAAAAGTGTGTTTTTTTTCAACCGACAATGTAACTGAAGTATTTACTGGTTTTATTGGACTGTCAGAAATGCAGCGCAGGCTGAAAATGTACTATCTAGCACAAAAAGTGTTTTTTTCCATCAAAAATGTAACTGCAGTATTTGACGGTTTTATTGGACTGTCAGAAATGCAGCGCAGGCTGCATATGTACTATCTAGCACAAAAAGTTTTTTTTTTCAAACAACAATATAACAGCAGTATTTTACGGTTTTATTGAACTGTCAGAAATGCAGAGCAGGGCTGCAAATGTACTATCTAGCACAAAAAGTGTTTGTTTTTTTTCAAACAACAATATAACAGCAATATTAAATGGTTTTATTGGACTGTCAGAAAGGCAGCGCAGGCTGCAAATGTACTATCTAGCACAAAAAGTGTGCTTTTTTAAACCAAAAATGTAAATGCAGCATTTAATGGTTTAATTAGACTGTCAGAAATGCAGCGCAAGCCGCAAATGTACTATCTAGCACAATCAGTATGCTTTTTTAAACCAAACATGTAACTGCAGTATTTAACGGTTTTATTGGACTGCCAGAAATGCAGCGCAGGCCGCAAATGTACTATCTAGCACGAAAAGTGTGCTTTTAAAACCAAAAATTTTACTGCACTCTTTCACGGTTTTATTTGACTGTCAGAAATGCAGCGCAAGATGCAAAGTACTATCTAGCACAAAAGTGTGCTTTTTCAAACAACAATGTAACTGCAGTATTTAACATTTTTGTGACTGTCATTGATGCAAGACATTGTGTTTTTCAAACAACAATGCTGCAGTATTTAACATTTTGTGACTGTCATTAATGCAGCGGGCTGCAATTACTATCTAGCACAAAAAGTGTGCTTTTTCAAACACACAATGTAACTCCAGTATTTAAAGGTTTTATTGGACTGTCAGAAATGCAGCGCAGGCTGCAAATGTACTATCTAGCACAAAAGTGTGCTTTTTTTAAAACAACAATGTAACTCCAGTATTTAACGATTTTACTGGACTGTCAAAAATGCATCGCAGCTGCAAATGTACTATATAGCACAAAAAGGTTTTTTTTTTTCAAACAAGAATACAACAGCAGTATTTAACGGTTTTATTATACTGTCAGAAATGCAGCGCATGCTGCAAATGTACTCTCTAGCACAAAAGTGTATTTTTTCAAACAACAATATAACAGCAGTATTAACTGGTTTTATTGGACTTTCAGAAATGCAGCGCAGGCTGCAAATTTACTATCTATTACAAAATGTGTGCTTTTTTAAAACAACCATGTAACTGCAGTCTTTACCGTTTTTTGGGACTGTCAGAAATGCAGCGCAGTCTGCAAATTTACTATCTAGCGCAAAAAGTGTGCATTTTTAAACCAAAAATTGTGTTCTTCTGCTACCAACAAATTAAATGCAGTATTTAAAGGTTTAATTGGACTGTCATAAATACACCAGAAGGCGCAAATGTACTATTTAGCACAAAAAGTGTGTTTTTTTTTTTCAACCGACAATGTAACAGAAGTATTTACTGGTTTTATTGGACTGTCAGAAATGCAGCGCAGGCTGAAAATGTACTATCTAGCACAAAAAGTGTTTTTTTCCATCAAAAATGTAACTGCAGTATTTGACGGTTTTATTGGACTGTCAGAAATGCAGCGCATGCTGCAAATGTACTCTCTAGCACAAAAAGTGTATTTTTTTCAAACAACAATATAACAGCAGTATTAACTGGTTTTATTGGACTTTCAGAAATGCAGCGCAGGCTGCAAATGTACTATCTATCACAAAATGTGTGCTTTTTTAAAACAACCATGTAACTGCAGTCTTTAACGTTTTTTGGGACTGTCAGAAATGCAGCGCAGTCTGCAAATTTTCTATCTAGCGCAAAAAGTGTGCATTTTTAAACCAAAAATTGTGTGCTTCTGCTACCAACAAATTAAATGCAGTATTTAAAGGTTTAATTGGACTGTCATAAATACACCACAATGCGCAAATGTACTATCTAGCACAAAAAGTGTGTTTTTTCAACCGACAATGTAACAGAAGTATTTACTGGTTTTATTGGACTGTCAGAAATGCAGCGCAGGCTGAAAATGTACTATCTAGCACAAAAGTGTTTTTTCCATCAAAAATGTAACTGCAGTATTTAACGGTTTTATTGGACTGTCAGAAATGCAGCGCAGGCTGCATATGTACTATCTAGCACAAAAAGTTTTTTTTTTCAAACAACAATATAACAGCAGTATTTAACGGTTTTATTGAGCTGTCAGAAATGCAGAGCAGGGCTGCAAATGTACTATCTAGCACAAAAAGTGTGTTTTTTTCAAACAACAATATAACAGCAATATTAAATGGTTTTATTGGACTGTCAGAAAGGCAGCGCAGGCTGCAAATGTACTATCTAGCACAAAAGTGTGCTTTTTAAACCAAAAATGTAAGTGCAGCATTTAATGGTTTAATTAGACTGTCAGAAATGCAGCGCAAGCTGCAAATGTACTATCTAGCACAATCAGTATGCTTTTTAAACCAAACATGTAACTGCAGTATTTAACGGTTTTATTGGACTGCCAGAAATGCAGCGCAGGTCGCAAATGTACTATCTAGCACAAAAAGTGTGTTGTTTTTCTACCAACAATGTAAATGCAGTATTTAACTGGTTTTATTGGACTGTCAGAAATGCAGCGCAGGCTGCAAAAGTACTATCTAGCACAAAAAGTGTGCTTTTTTCAATCAACAATATAACAGCAGTATTTAACGGTTTAATTGGACTGTCAGAAATGCAGCGCAGGCTGCAAATGTGCTATCTAGTACAAAAAGTGTGCTTTTTTCTACCAACAATGTAAATGCAGTATTTACTGGTTTTATTGGACTTTCAGAAATGCAGCACAGGCTGCAAATGTACTATCTATCACAAAAAGTGGGCTTTTTTCAAACAACAATGTAACTGCAGTATTTAACATTTTTTTGTGACTGTCATTAATGCAGCGCAGGCTGCAAATTTACTATCTAGCACAAAAGTGTGTTTTTTCAACCGACAATGTAACTGAAGTATTTACTGGTTTTATTGGACTGTCAGAAATGCAGCGCAGGCTGAAAATGTACTATCTAGCACAAAAAGTGTTTTTTTCCATCAAAAATGTAACTGCAGTATTTGACGGTTTTATTGGACTGTCAGAAATGCAGCGCAGGCTGCATATGTACTATCTAGCACAAAAAGTTTTTTTTTCAAACAACAATATAACAGCAGTATTTTACGGTTTTATTGAACTGTCAGAAATGCAGAGCAGGGCTGCAAATGTACTATCTAGCACAAAAAGTGTTTGTTTTTTTTCAAACAACAATATAACAGCAATATTAAATGGTTTTATTGGACTGTCAGAAAGGCAGCGCAGGCTGCAAATGTACTATCTAGCACAAAAAGTGTGCTTTTTTAAACCAAAAATGTAAATGCAGCATTTAATGGTTTAATTAGACTGTCAGAAATGCAGCGCAAGCCGCAAATGTACTATCTAGCACAATCAGTATGCTTTTTTAAACCAAACATGTAACTGCAGTATTTAACGGTTTTATTGGACTGCCAGAAATGCAGCGCAGGCCGCAAATGTACTATCTAGCACGAAAAGTGTGCTTTTTAAAACCAAAAATTTTACTGCACTCTTTCACGGTTTTATTTGACTGTCAGAAATGCAGCGCAAGATGCAAAAGTACTATCTAGCACAAAAAGTGTGCTTTTTTTCAAACAACAATGTAACTGCAGTATTTAACATTTTTTTGTGACTGTCATTAATGCAGCGCAGGCTGCAAATTTACTATCTAGCACAAAAAGTGTGCTTTTTTCAAACAACAATGTAACTCCAGTATTTAAAGGTTTTATTGGACTGTCAGAAATGCAGCGCAGGCTGCAAATGTACTATCTAGCACAAAAAGTGTGCTTTTTTTTTAAAACAACAATGTAACTCCAGTATTTAACGATTTTACTGGACTGTCAAAAATGCATCGCAGCTGCAAATGTACTATATAGCACAAAAAGGTTTTTTTTTTTCAAACAAGAATACAACAGCAGTATTTAACGGTTTTATTATACTGTCAGAAATGCAGCGCATGCTGCAAATGTACTCTCTAGCACAAAAAGTGTATTTTTTTCAAACAACAATATAACAGCAGTATTAACTGGTTTTATTGGACTTTCAGAAATGCAGCGCAGGCTGCAAATTTACTATCTATTACAAAATGTGTGCTTTTTTAAAACAACCATGTAACTGCAGTCTTTACCGTTTTTTGGGACTGTCAGAAATGCAGCGCAGTCTGCAAATTTACTATCTAGCGCAAAAAGTGTGCATTTTTAAACCAAAAATTGTGTTCTTCTGCTACCAACAAATTAAATGCAGTATTTAAAGGTTTAATTGGACTGTCATAAATACACCAGAAGGCGCAAATGTACTATTTAGCACAAAAAGTGTGTTTTTTTTTTTTCAACCGACAATGTAACAGAAGTATTTACTGGTTTTATTGGACTGTCAGAAATGCAGCGCAGGCTGAAAATGTACTATCTAGCACAAAAAGTGTTTTTTCCATCAAAATGTAACTGCAGTATTTGACGGTTTTATTGGACTGTCAGAAATGCAGCGCATGCTGCAAATGTACTCTCTAGCACAAAAAGTGTATTTTTTTCAAACAACAATATAACAGCAGTATTAACTGGTTTTATTGGACTTTTAGAAATGCAGCGCAGGCTGCAAATGTACTATCTATCACAAAATGTGTGCTTTTTTAAAACAACCATGTAACTGCAGTCTTTAACGTTTTTTGGGACTGTCAGAAATGCAGTGCAGTCTGCAAATTTACTATCTAGCGCAAAAAGTGTGCATTTTTAAACCAAAAATTGTGTGCTTCTGCTACCAACAAATTAAATGCAGTATTTAAAGGTTTAATTGGACTGTCATAAATACACCACAATGCGCAAATGTACTATCTAGCACAAAAAGTGTGTTTTTTTTCAACCGACAATGTAACAGAAGTATTTACTGGTTTTATTGGACTGTCAGAAATGCAGCGCAGGCTGAAAATGTACTATCTAGCACAAAAAGTGTTTTTTTCCATCAAAAATGTAACTGCAGTATTTAACGGTTTTATTGGACTGTCAGAAATGCAGCGCAGGCTGCATATGTACTATCTAGCACAAAAAGTTTTTTTTTTTCAAACAACAATATAACAGCAGTATTTAACGGTTTTATTGAGCTGTCAGAAATGCAGAGCAGGGCTGCAAATGTACTATCTAGCACAAAAAGTGTGTTTTTTTTTTCAAACAACAATATAACAGCAATATTAAATGGTTTTATTGGACTGTCAGAAAGGCAGCGCAGGCTGCAAATGTACTATCTAGCACAAAAAGTGTGCTTTTTTAAACCAAAAATGTAAGTGCAGCATTTAATGGTTTAATTAGACTGTCAGAAATGCAGCGCAAGCCGCAAATGTACTATCTAGCACAATCAGTATGCTTTTTTAAACCAAACATGTAACTGCAGTATTTAACGGTTTTATTGGACTGCCAGAAATGCAGCGCAGGTCGCAAATGTACTATCTAGCACAAAAAGTGTGCTTTTTTTCAAACAGCAATGCAACTGCAGTATTAACTGGTTTTATTGGACTTTCAGAAATGCAGCGCAGGCTGCAAATGTACTATCTAGCACAAAAAGTGGGCTTTTGTCTACCAACAATGTAAATGCAGTATTTAACAGTATTATTACACTGTCAGAAATGCAGCGCATGCTGCAAATGTACTCTCTAGCACAAAAAGGGTTTTTTTTTTTTAAACAACAATATAACAGCAGTATTAACTGGTTTTATTGGACTTTCAGAAATGCAGTGCAGGCTGCAAATCTACTATCTAGCACTAAAAGTGGGCTTTTTTAAACAACAATGTAACTGCAGTATTTAACTTTTTTTGGAACTGTCAGAAATGCAGCGCAGGCTGCAAATTTACTATCTAGCACAAAGTGTGCTTTTTCTACCAACAATGCAAATGCAATATTTACCGGTTTTATTGGTTTGTCAGAAATACAGCGCAGGCCACAAATGTACTACCTAGCACAAAAAGTGTGCTTTTTAAACCGACAATGCAACAGAAGTATTTACTGGTTTTATCGGACTGTCAGAAATGCAACGCAGGCTACAAATGTACTATCTAGAACAAAAAGTGTGTTTTCTTTCAAACAACAATGTGACTGCAGTATTTAACGGTTTTATTGGACTGTCAGAAATGCAGCGCAGGCCGTAAATGTACTATCTAGCTCAAAAAGTGTTTTTTTTTCAACCGATAATATAACAGCAGTATTAACTGGTTTTATTGGACTTTCAGAAATGCAGCGCAAGCTGCAAATGTACTATCTAGCACAAAAAGTGGGCTTTTTTAAACAACAATGTAACTGCAGTATTTAACTTTTTTTGGGACTGTCAGAAATGCAGTGCAGGCTGCAAATTTACTATCTAGCACAAAGTGTGTTTTTTCTACCAACAATGCAAATGCAATATTTACCGGTTTTATTGGTTTGTCAGAAATACAGCGCAGGCTACAAATGTACTATCTAGCACAAAAAGTGTGTTTTCTTTCAAACAACAATGTGACTGCAGTATTTAACGGTTTTATTGGACTGTCAGAAATGCAGCGCAGGCTGCAAATGTACTATCTAGCACAAAAAGTGTGTTTTTTTAAACAACAATATAAGCAGTATTTAACGGTTTAATTGGACTGTCAGAAATGCAGCGCAAGCCGTAAATGTACTATCTAGCTCAAAAAGCGTATTTTTTTCCACCGATAATGTAACAGCAGTATTTACTGGTTTTATTAGACTGTCAGAAATGCAGCGCAGGCTGCAAATGTACTATCTAGCACGAAAAGTGTGTTTTTTTTTTAAACAACAATGTAAGCAGTATTTAACGGTTTAATTAAACTGTCAGATATGCAGCGCAGGCCGCAAATGTACTATCTAGCACAACAAGTGTGTTTTTTTCAACCGACAATGTAACAGCAGTATTTACTGGTTTTATTTGACTGTCAGATAGTGCCAGTGTCAGAAAGAGAAAAAAATCGCTTTAGCTCACAAAAATATGTGACAGACTAATGTAATTGACCGTTAATAAAAGGGAATTTGTCCCCCTATAATCTAACAGATGGATTTAATGAATAGATTTTCCCTGTCAGATATTCAGCACGGGGGACCCCCGGGGCCCTGAAGTCACAGACGAATTACGTATATTATTTTCCCTTCCCCTGACACATATGCAGTGCAGGTGTCCTTAAAAAATGGCTAGATGTCGCCCACTGAGCTACCAGAACAGGATTAAAGTAATGTCCCTGGCACACATGCAGTTGCAAAGTGCACTGCACTTGCAAAAATGGTCGCCGACGCCCACCTAACAAACAGACTGATTAAAGCTTATTTCTCTGTGGCACTGGGCTCATGGGTACAAAAATTTAGCATAGCACCCACAAAAATAAATCGCTGTAGTTTGCAGAATTAACAACACCAAGTACACCAGAATTGTTTCCTAATTCCTCCCTCACAGCAGCAGCATCCTATCCCTACACTAGTAATAGCTGACGTGACGTGCGGAGCTACATGACTCCAGCTCATATAGAGGCTAGGTCACATGCTGCACTGGCGAATCACATCCATGCCATTAGTAGGCATGGCTGTAATGGCTTCTAAGGGCACACTAGTTAAATGCTTGTTGATTGGCTGCCCTGCAGCCTTTCAACAGGCGCCATTAAATCGCCGAACACCAAACTCAAACCCGAACTTTTATGGAAATGTTCGGGTCCAGGTACCAAAACCCTAAAGTTTGGGTTCGCTCAACCCTAGTCCCTCACTTATATCTTCCTGGTGTATGGGCTTTAGATAGGACTTTACATAAAAGCAAACCCCTTCCCCTCTCTGGTTTTGACGATCCTTTCTAAACAGACAGTAATCCTGTACGTTAACTGCCCAATCATAGCTATCATCCAACCAAGTCTCAGTTATTCCCACTATGTCATAGTCCTCCTCACACATCACTAATTCTGTTTCCCTAGTTTTATTAGTCAGGCTTCTGGTATTAGTGTAGATAGAATTGAGAGATTTATGTATATTTTTTATCCTACACCTTTCCTTATGAACTGTTCTAGTCACTCCTTCCATTCCTCCCTCAGTTTCACTACCTCGCCCCAGGTCTCTGCACTATCTTCCCCTCCTATAATGTAATTACCCTCTCACCAGTCCCTAGTTTAAATACTTCTCCAACCTTCTAGCCATCTTCTCCCCCCAAAACAGCTGCACCTTCCCTTTTGAGGTACAGCCCATCCCTACGATAGAGACATTAGCCAACAGAGAAGTCGGCCCAATTCTCCAGGAACCCAAACCCTTCCTTTCTACACCAATGCTTTTTAACCCCTTCACGTCCGCCATACGGTTATAGATGTCCTATCTGCACATACCCGTGCAGCTAGCACGTGTATTGACATCATGGCGGATCTTTAATCCAAGCGCTGCAAAGTGCTTGGATTAAAGCTTCTCTCCCTGCTCTGCAGCTGTCACAGACAGCTCAGAGCAGGGGTATGCTGGCAGGGGGCCAATAGGTGTGGTCCCTTGCCGAGGATCGCTCTGATTGGTTAGTCGGTGCAGACTAACCAATCGGAGCTCTCTAGTGTAAAATGCCTGTTTCAGGCTACGATCTCCACTCTGGGGATCGCAGCCTGAAATCTTGTAAGTGCCCCCAGTGCCACATATTAAAAATATGCCCCTCCTGTGTGCCCCCATATAGAATACATACCCTCATTATGTGGCCAGTGCCCCCGATCGCCCCCCCCCCCTGCTCCTTGTTGTGCCTTCCCTTCTGCTCCGCTCCTCCATGCTGCCGGTAGCGAATCTTAGATGTGACTCACAGCTAGCACTCTGTTGCTACACCCCAGATCGGTGCTGGCACCGATCTGTGGTGTTTAACCCCATATATGCCGCTGTCAGCAGCCGCCGCAGCATCCATGGGGTTAAGAGGGAGCTCCCTCTCTGTGCCATCGCGCTGCTGCTGTGATCGCAGCGGCGCGATGGGTTGCCATGTTACCCAAGGCTGATGAGACCCTAAGGATCGTGTAAGGATTAGTGTAAGTGTAGCACTGACTATACAGTGCATTGCAATAGATGACTATTGCAACGCACTGTACTGTGATCAGTTGGGATGAGCGCAAAGTCCCATATTCGAGTTCGCGATATATATCCCGAATATTTTGCATTATATTCATCATATATTCGCGACTTCGCAATATTCGATATTTTGCATTCAATCTCATGATTTGCAATTCATTTTTAAAGTTATATTCGCGTGCACATAGAATCTATTCGTTATTATTAATGTTTAAACAGCTTTACATGTATTGAAAGCTTGAAATGGCAGGAGTCATTTGTGCAAATGGAAAGGTGCGAAAAAGCCATGCAAATTTTCACAATACATGCAGTTTACCTATTAAGTCTTTACTCTGACAGTAATAGTGGAAATTGTTATAGAAAGCAATAAAGGTTTTATGGAATTATGTCTGAATCTTTTATTTTCAATACAGTTCCCTTATCACTATCCATCTTAAGAGCATATATTCGTAATTGCGAATATGGGGTCATGTATTCGACTTATTCGCGAAATCTCGAAATCACAATATTCAAGATTAAAATTCGCTTTGCGAATATTCGCCCTCAACACTAGTGATCAGGCCCACTGGATCTTCAGGATCCAGATGGGTCTTGATAAGTAAAAAAAAAATGTGTAAAAAAAAAAAAGTTAAAAAATAAATAAATGAAAATGAAAATAAAATAAAAATGGTATTTTCTCAAATCCATTTGTCAAAAAAATAAAAAAACTACATATAATTGGTATCGCAGCGTTTGTAAGAAAAAACATCTCTATAAAAATATCACATGACCCAACCCCTTAGGTTAACACCTTAAAAAATAAAAAAAATAAAAACCATTTAAAAAAAGCAATTTTTTGTCACCTTACATCACAAAAATTCTAACACAAAGTGATCAAAAAGGCATACGTCCCCCAAAATAATACCAATTAAACCATCACCTCATCCAGCAAAAAAAAGCCCCTACCTAAAACAATCAGAACAAGATCACAGAAATATGGGGGAACTGCTCAGACCCCAAACATTGTAGAGTGTTTCTCATGGGGGGAGCAGTCCCACCGCATGTGGACTGCAGCAAACAACCATCCCCAGCAAAAAATGCGTACAATGGAGGATGGCGGCGTGGACCACATGTACCACAAAGGCATCCTACACAAAACGGAGCATTGGGCGGATGAAAATATATAAATCACAGAAAAAAATGCACCAAACGGATATGCCACTGACTATACTAACTAGTCATACAAGCAGATATTAAAAGCTGAGACTTTTGCCAATATATTTCTGTCAGGAACACATCAGAGCCCCTCATGCACCACGTCACAGTCTCTCAGCATGGCAAGGGGTCCTACCACTACGCTAACTATGGTGTTAACAGGGTCTGAAGGTGATGGAATCCTGCTCACAGCCAAGCTTCCACACAACCGCATAGCAGGACAACTAATGCAATGCGAATAAAGCAAGACTGTAAGCCACTGTTTGTCACAAAAAGTGTAATAGCAAGCGATCAAAAAGTTATGTGACCCCCAAAATAGTGCCAATCTAACCGTCACCTCATCCTGCAAAACTGATACCCAACCTGAGACAATCGCCTAAAAACTGAAAAAACTATGGCTCTCAGACTATGGAGACACTAAAACATGATTTTTTTGTTTAAAAAATGATATTATTGTGTAAATAAAAAAATAAAAAAGTATACATATTATGTATCGCCGTGTCCATAAGGACCTGCTATATAAATATCACATGATCTACCCTGTCAGATGAATCCTTTAAAAAATAAAAACAGTGCCAAAACAGCCCTTTTTTAGTTACCTTGTGTCACAAAAAACGTAATATAGCACAATTAAAAATCATATGTACCCCAAAACAGTACCAATAAAATTGACACCTTATCCTCTAGTTTCCAAAATGGGGTCAATTTTGGGGAGTTTCTACTGTCAGGGTGCATCAGGAGGGCTTCAAATGGGACATGGCATCTAAAAATCAGTCCAGCAAAATCTGCCTTCCAAACACCATATGGTGCTCCTTTCCTTCTGTCCCTTGCCGTACGCCCTTTTATCAGTTTAAGACCACATGTGGGGTGTTCCTATAAACCGCAGAATCAGAGCAATAAATATTAAGTTTTGTTTGGCTGTTAACCCTCGATGTGTTAAAGAAAAAAATGGATAAAAATTAAAAAAGTGCCAAAAAAGTGAAATTTAGAAATTTAATCTCCATTTTCCTTTATATCTTGTGGAACACCTAAAGGGGTAACAAAGTTTGTAAAATCAGTTTTGAGTAACTTGAGGGGTGTAGTTTCTACAATGGGGTCATTTATGGGGGGTTTCCACTATGTAAGCCCCACAAAGTGACTTCAGATCTGAACTGGTCCTTAAAAAGACTTTTAACGTCCTAAAAAAATAAAATGACATTTACAAAATGATGCCAACATAAAGTAGACATACGGGGAATATAATTCCACAATTAGAGATGAATAAGCGGCACTCACCATACGATGCGACTTTTCTTAATTGGTACATAGAGGGAAAGAACAAACAGTGCAATCGCATCGTATGGTGAGTGCCGCTAATTTATCTCTAATTGTGGAATTATATTCGGATCTTACAAGCAGCGCACCACCTGATTGCGAGAGTACCGTGACCCCCGTTTTCTTCATGTGACAGGTGGTGAATGAGATAATTTGCCATAGTGCCACCAACCTCTGGACTCTATATTACTGTTTGACATACGGGGAATGTTAAGTAATGAATATTTTATGAGGTATCACTTTCTGTTTTAATAGTAGAGAAATTGAAATTTGGAAAATTGCTAATTTTTCTAAATTTTTTGTAAATTTGGGATTTTTTCATAAATAAAGGTGAATTATATTGACTAGAGTTGAGAGAACACTTGGATGTTTGGGTTCGAGAAGTTCGGCCGAACTTCCCGAAAATGTTGAAGTCAATGTGGATCCGAACTTTTGGGCACTAAAAAGGCTGTAAAATAGCCCAGGAAAGGGCTAGAGGGCTGCAAAAGGCAGTAAAATGTGGGTAAATCCCATGCAAACAAATGTGAATAGGGAAATGAAATAAAATAAATAAAAATTAACCAATATCAATTAGAGATAGGTGCCATAGCAGAGAATCAGGCTTCATGTCACCCATTAATGGAACAGGCCACTTTCAGTTATTTAGGCCCCAGCACCCAGACAGAGGAGAGAGGTGGCATAGCAGAGAATCAGGCTTCATGTCACCTACCAATGGAACAGGCCACTTTTACTTATTCAGGCCCCAGCACCCAGACAGAGGAGAGAGGTCCCATAGCAGAGAATCAGGCTTCATGTCACTCACCAATGGAACAGGCCACTTTCAGATATTTAGGCCCCGGCACCAAGACAGAGGCGAGAGGACGTATAGCAGAGAATCAGGCTTCATGTCACCCACCAATGGAACAGGCCACTTTCAGATATTTAGGCCCCGGCACCAAGACAGAGGAGAGGGGTCGCATAGCAGAGAATCAGGCTTCATGTCACCCACCATTGGAACAGGCCAGTTTACGATATTTAGGCCTCTGGCACCCAGACGGAGGAGAGGTTCATTCACCTTTGGGTTGCCCCGCAATATAATGGTAAAATTAAAAAACAGGATTGAATGACGAAGTGCCCTGGAGTCCAAGAATATATGGTTAAGGGGAGGTAGCTATAAATGTCCAATATGCACAAGGGATGGACAGGTCCTGTGGGATCCATGCCTGGTTTATTTTTATGAACGTCAGCTTGTCCAGATTGGCTGTGGACAGGCGGCTGAGTATGTCTGTAATTACGCCCCCTGCCATGCTGAATACACGTTCAGAAAAAACGCTGGCCGCCGGGCAGGCCAGCACCTCCAAGGCATAAAAGGCTAGCTCTGGCCACGTGGACAATTAGGAGACCCAGAAGTTAAATGGGGCCGAACCATCAGTCAGTACGTGGAGGGTTGTGCACATGTACTGTTCCACCAGGTTAGTGAAATGCTGCCTCCTGCTAAAACGTTGCGTATCAGGTGGTGGTGCAGTTAGCTGTGGCGTGGTGACAAAACTTTTCCACATCTCTGCCATGCTAACCCTGCCCTCATAGGAGCTGGCCGTGACACAGCTGCATTGGCGACCTTTCACTCCTCCTCTGCCTTCGACTTGGGCTTCCACTTGTTCCCCTGTGACATTTGGGAATGCTCTCAGTAGCGCGTCTACCAACGTGCGCTTGTACTCGCGCATCTTCTTATCACGTTCCAGTGCAGGAAGTAAGGTGGGCACATTGTCTTTGTATCGGGGATCCAGCAGGGTGGCAACCCAGTAGTCCACACACGTTAAAATGTGGGCAACTCTGCTGTCGTTGCGCAGGCACTGCAGCATGTAGTCGCTCATGTGTGCCAGGCTGCCCAGAGGTAAGGACAAGCTGTCCTCTGTGGGAGGCGTATCATCATCATCCTCCGTTTCCCCCCAGCCACGCACCAGTGATGGGCCCTTACTAGATATTTTCCTCATTGTTACCGTTCACCAAGATAAGAAAAATTTTTTTGGGCCCAATGTATTGAATTCAAATTCAGGTCTTTTTTTAAAAGGCACCTAACACTATCTGGCTATCTATTTATGTACCGTATTACACTAATCCAGGCACAGCAGTAACCACGGATTTAGGGGAATATCAATTGTAGGCCCAGTATTTAGGCCCTGGATGAAAGGTATTCTTTTACGGACAGATTTACACTTGGAGATGCACAATAGCGTGTGAAAAAATATATAGGATTATACTTTCAGCACTTGTATTTTAACAATTTGTGTAATATACCCTTTAACGGAAAGAAATACACTTAGATATGCAAAATAGTGTGTGCAAATGTAGAGGAATATGTTGTATTTTAACACTTACAGTAATATACCCTTTAATGGAAAGAAATACACTTGGAGATGCACGGTAGCGTGTGAAGTTATTGAGGATGACCCTATCAGCACTTGTATTTACACCTTGAGTGTAATATACCCTTTTACGGACAGAAATGCACTATGAGATGCACAATAGTGTGTGCAAATTTAAAGAATTATGCTTTCAGCAATTGTAATTTAACACTTTGTGTAATATACCCTTTTACGGAAAGAAATACACTTGGACATGCACGCTGAGTGTAATATACCCTTTTACCGACAAATTTACACTTGGCCTGCAACAGCTGAAACACCAGATTTAAGGTATTGCTATTGTGGTAATTGAATTTCAACCCAGAACAAAATATATCCTTTGACGTATACTATTAAACTAATTGTCCAGACACAGCAAGAACACCAGATTTACTGTATTTCTATTTTTGCAACTGAATTTCACCCCAGAAAATAATATATCCTTTGACGGACACTATGAAACTTGTCCAGTCACAGCTGGAACACCAGATTTACGGTATTGCTATTTTGGTGATTGAATTTCAACCCAGAACAAAATATATCCTTTGACGGATACTATTAAACTACTTGTCCAGCCACAGCTAGAATACTAGATTTACTGTATTTCTATTTTTGCAACTGAATTTCACCCCAGAAAAAAATATATCCTTTGACGGGTACTGTTAAACTACTTGTCTAGCGACAGCTAGAACACCAGATTTACTGAATTTCTATTTTTGCAGCTGAATTTCATCCCAGAAAATAATATCTCTTTTGACGGACACTATAAAACTTGTCCAGTCACAGCTGGAACACCAGATTTACGGTATTGCTATTTTGTTAATGGAATTTCAGCCCAGAACAAAAGCTATACTTTTACGGACACTATGAAACTTGTCCAGCCACAGCAGAAACCACTGATTTAGGGTATTGCTATTTTGGAAATTGAATTTCACCCCAGAAAAAAATATATATTCTTTGCCCGACAGTATTGCACTTGGCTAGCCACAGCTGGAACACCAGATTTAGGGGATTGCTATTTTTTTAAGTGAATTTTACCTCTCAATAAAATATAGAAAATTCTATCCTGAGTTTCTAGGGGTGACAATAAGCACAGCCAAGCCTACTACTGATGGATTAATGGACTTGGTAGCAGCTTGTGCTGGCGCACCACAAGACACAAAATGGCCGCCGATCACCCCAGAAAAAAGTGACAGAAAAACGCTCTCGGCACCCTGAAAAGAGTGAGCAATTAACTAGCAGAAGTTGAATGATTCACAGCTGTAGATCGATCACTTCATTAAGTGTTTTTGCTGAGTAAATCCCTGCCTAATCTCACCCTAACAGCAGCTGCATCCTATCCCTACACTATTCAGAGCAGAGTGACGTGCTGTGCGATGTGACTCCAGCTTAAATAGAGGCTGGGTCACATGCTGCACTTGGCCAATCACAGCCATGCCAATAGTAGGCATGGCTGTGATGGCCTCTTAGGGCAAGTAGTATGATGCTTGTTGATTGGCTGCTTTGCAGGCTTTCAAAACGCGCCATAGAAATCGCCGAACAACGAACCGAAACCCGAACTTTTACGTAAATGTTGGGGTTCGGGTCCGTGTCACAAAAACCCTAAAATTCGGCACGAACCCGAACTATCCAGTTCGGGTTCGCTCATCCCTAATATTGACTCAAATTTATGACTCATGACGTACAATGTGTCACATGTAAAACATTCTTAGAATGGTCTGGATAAGTAAAAGTGTTCCAAAGTTTTTACCACATAAAGTGACACATGTCAAATATGTAAATTTTGACCTGGACACTGGGGCATCAATGAACCTTGGTCATGAAAGGGTTAAGGACGCTCCACTTACATCTATTGTGTCATTGGTTCCAATATGGACCATGACGGCTGGATCTTTGCCAGCTCCTCCCAGTAATCTATCAACCCGATCAGCGATATGTTAAACTGAAGTGCCAGGAAGACAACACACTGTTCAACGATCCCGGTCTTTGTGACAGATAACCCTATCTGTACCTCTAATAATTGAGTCTCCCACTACCAGTAAGTATAAATCTGAAGGTGTCGGCCCTTTAAAGAGTAATGAAGGGGGAGTTGCAGAGAGCGATGAGGAGAAAGCAAAGCTGTTAAATATTTTTTTCTCCAATGTATTCACTGAGGAATATAAACTGTCAGATGAAATGCTGAATGTAAAAATAAATCCCCCATTATAAGTGTCCTGTCTGACCCAAGAAGAAGTACAACAGCGACTTAAAAAGATTAAAATAGACAAATCGCCAGGACCGGATGGCATACACCCCCGTATCCTAAGGGTATTAAGTAATGTCATAGCCAGACCCTTATTTCTGATATTTGCAGACTCTATACTGACAGGGAATGTTGCATAGCAAATGTGGTGCCAATATTCAAAAAGGGTCCAAAACAGAGACCGGAAACTATAGGCCGGTAAGTTTAACATCTGTTGTGGGGAAACTGAAGGTTTTCTGAGAGATGCTGTCTTAGAGGATCTCAATGGAAATAAGCAAATAACGCCATATCAGCATGGCTTCATGAGGGATCGGTCATGCCAAACGAATTTAATCAGTTTCTATGAGGAGGTAAGTTCTAGACTTGACAGCGGCGAATCAATGGATGTCGTATATCTGGACTTCTCCAAAGCATTTGACACTGTACCACATAAAAGGTTAGTATATAAAATGAGGATGCTCGGACTGGGAGAAAATGCCTGTAAGTGGGTAAGTAACTGACTGAGTGACAGAAAACAGAGGGTGGTTATTAACGGTACACACTCAGATTGGGAAACTGTCACTAGTGGGGTCCCATCATCTATTTATCCCCAGGACTGTGACTGTGACGAGGGGACATCCTCTGCTTCTGGAGGAAAGAAGGTTTGTACACAAACATAGAAAAGGATTCTTCACTGTAAGAGCAGTGAGACTATGGAACTCTCTGCCTGAGGAGGTGGTGATGGTGAGTACAATAAAGGAATTCAAGAGGGGACTGGATTTATTTCTGGAGTGTAATAATATTACAGGCTACAGCTACTAGAGAGGGGTCGTTGATCCAGGGAGTTATTCTGATTGCCTGATTGGAGTCGGGAAGGAATTTTTTTCCCCTTAAGTGGGGAAAATTGGCTTCTGACTCACAGGGTTTTTTTGCCTTTCTCTGGATCAACTTATAGGAAACAGGCCGAACTGGATGGACAAATGTCTTTTTTCGGTCTTATATACTATGTTACTATGTTACTAAATATATCAGGGGTCAGTACAGAGATCTCTCCCATCATCTATTTATCTCCAGGACTGTCACTGTGACGAGGGGACATCCTCTGCGTCTGGAGGAAAGAAGGTTTGTACACAAACATAGAAGAGGATTCTTTACGGTAAGAGCAGTGAGACTATGGAACTCTCTGCCTGAGGAGGTGGTGATGGTGAGTACAATAGAGGAATTCAAGAGAGGCCTGGATGTATTCCTGGAGTGTAATAATATTACAGGCTATAGCTACTAGAGATGGGTCGTTGATCCAGGGAGTACTTCTTTCCTCTGGATCAACTAGCAGGATGACAGGCCGAACTGGATGGACAGATGTCTTTTTTCGGCCGTATGTACTATGTTACTATGTTACCAGCATCTATCTGGCCTGCCCTGCTCTCCTGGTCCCCCTGCTTACTGGAGCTGACATTACCCTGACTAGCAGAGGAAGTGTCTTGATGCTGCAGTGCTCTTCCTGATCTAACATCCCCCTCATCTGCCAACCTTGCAAAATTGTTGGGATGAGTTAGATAAAGGCTAGCCTCTACCCTGCTTTCTAAATGTTATCCAGCTGCCTACTTCACTTTCCTGTGCCTCCATGCTACCACCCTCCGCATATCTTCCCCAACAGAGTGCCTGCCCAGTGAGAAGCAAACTCTTTTATTACTTGACAATGCTTCTCAGTATTAAAACTCACTCATTTAGGGTACTTTCACACTTGCGTTGCTGGATTCCGGCAGGCAGTTCTGTCGCCGGAACTGCCTGCCGGATCAGGCAATCTGTATGCAAACGGATACCATTTGTAGACTGATCCGGATGAGGATCCGTCTCACAAATGCATTGCGGTACCAGATCCGTCTCTCCAGTTGTCCCCTGGAAAAAACAGATCCAGTATTTATCTTTAGTGTGTTGATCACAAATATTCGAATTGCGAATTTTAATCGTGAATATCGGCACTTTGAGAATTCGCAAATATTTAGTATATCTCAAAATATATTTGTAATCGCGAATATTAATTTTTTTTAAAAAACCAATCTATGTAAATTTTTATCTGAATTTTCGCAATCAAGAAACTAATGCCTGATGATCGAGAATTCGCGAATTCACGAATATATAGCGAATATTCGCCTAAATATTCGCAAAATATCGCAAATTCGAATATTGCCACTAGAAAACTCATGTTGTTTGTCTGCTTGTATAGGTGCTGCTCCCAAACAACTTCAAACCAGGCAGCTTTTTTACTTCTGGATTCAAAGTCCTTCAAACATTTTTCCAACAACTGATGTTAAGGTCAATAATTACCTGTGGAAGACCTATAACCTTTTTTGAATATGGGCACCGCATTTGCCTTGCACCAGTTATTTGGGTCTGTACCAGTCCCTAGAGAATCTTTAAAACCCCAGCCCCCACTAAATCCTCACTGTTCCTGCAGGACCTGGTTTGGGGTGGCCCCAACGCTACTCTGGGTCCCCCAGACACCGTTTAGGTGTCACAACATTTTTCTGCTCTCTGGAAGGGATGGTAAGGTGTGGTGTTTTTTCCCCACTTCGGATTGGTTGGCTGCTGATGCTGGTAACTGATAATGTATCCTGGTAGCTGGTTCTATGGAACATTTGAGATCCAAGTGGACAGGAATGGATACAGGTCGCTGATCAAAGCTATAGATGTCAAACTGGTTATCAGTGGCCATCAAGCTGAAAGTTGGCAGATCGGGGCAGTACACTATAGCTGGTACTGTGTTCAGGTCGCAGATCTAGAACAAGTAGGGCTGGGCGCTCTTCAACTTTTTCATTGGCTCTCTGGCCGGCATCTGTACCTGCAGTAAAAAGACTCAAAAGAACATTGGTATCTGGACCGAACCAATTAGTTAACTGTAAAACAGTACCACCAACATAGTCATCATGTACAATATACATGGTGTACATGGGAAAGCCCCTTCTACAGGGCAAATGAACAGGATATATATATATATATATATATATATATATATATCACAACATACATATAAAATGCAGTTAAACATTATTAAACAGTGCGAGTTAACTCTTTCAAGCAAAATAAAGTAAGACGATCATAACTTTGCATAGGGGAAATAGGCAAATGTCCACAAATGTCCAGACTTCATAGTACCCCTGCTCCAGAGCACTACATTCCCTCCCATATCCTACTCTGCATCTATACTAACTACCCCCATAATGGTATGACTATCCTTCCTTCCTACACCAACTTCTGAGCCACATTTAATTCCTTAAGCTTTGGCTATCTCTCTAATCTGGCACTAGTAGTATTTCTGAGAAGACTACCTCGGAGGTCTTGAACTTGAGCTTCTCTACTAGTTCCCTAAATAATTTTTAACGAACTTCCATCTCCCGTGACTTTGTCATTGGAACTAATATGTACCATGACTGCCGAGTATTCCCCAGCCTCATGTAGAAATTTGTGTATCTGATCCGCAATATGCCAAACACGAGTACCCAGAAAGGAATACTGCAACCCTCACCCTTGCTTATATTCATACATCCCTTTCAAGGAATATATGCACTGTGAATTGTTTGGAAGTGTGTTTTGATACTCTTGGATGTACACTGGTGTCAACGCTAAACTGATCTAAAGTTTAGTTAAGGAATGCAATTTTTCATGAAAGCACTACAGTTATAATGAGATGTTATCTCAAATCAGGAGAGGCTGCAATTTGCATCACAGCCACTGGGTGTCAAGTGTACTACATTTTAGTTATTCATCCAGCTGCATGTTTCTTTGCAGAACTTTTGGGGGTCTTCAGAGTGGTAATACATTGAAATGCATTTTCTCTCACTTGCCTTGAAAAAGGCTGACTATAAGCCAGGGAAAAACTATTATCTCTGTTGTCAGCTATTGTAGAACTGGTGAATACTTGTGATGAGCCAGCATGCTCAGCCGAATATGCCAAGTACCGTATGTGTTTGAGCGAAATGCTTGAGTCTCCGCCCCACACGTTTCACGGGTTTTAAGCAGCCAATAAAGGTGCAGGTAAGTACTGCCCTCACTGTAATGCCAGTAGACATGTTGGCTGCTGGCATTACAGTAATTGGCTGGCCGGAATGCGTCATCGGGTGCTATATAACACCCGATGATGCATGTTTGGCTCAGGCGTAGACAGGGAGAGCATCGGGTAGAAAGGCAAAGACAGAGAACCCAAAATAGTGTAGTGTCCAAAATCTGTTGGTTTGTGTATACAATACTGAACAGCATCTGAAAAGAGTGTGTATATGAATAGTCTCATTAATCTGGGCCTAGTATAGTGTCCAAAATCTGTTGTTTTTTGTATCAAACACTAAACTGCATCTAAAAACACTGTCTATATTACAACTTCCATTAATCTGGGCATAGTAGAGTGTCCAAAATCTGTTGGTTTTTGTATCCAATACGGAACAGCATCTTAAAACAGTGTGTATATAAGAACTTCCATTAATCTGGGCCTAGTGTAGTGTCCAAAATCTGGTGGTTTTTGTATATTATACTGAACTGCATCTGAAAACAGTGTGTATATTGCAACCTACATTAATCTGGGCATAGTAGAGTGTCCAAAATATGTTGTTTTTGTATCCAATACTGAACTGCATCTGAAAACAATGTTTCTATTAAAACTTCCATTAACCTGGGCATAGTAGAGTGTCCAAAATCTGTTGGTTTTGGTATCCAATACTGAACAGCATCTGAAAACAGTGTGTATATTAGAACTTCCATTAATCTGGGCCTAGTGTAGTGTCCAAAATCTGGTGGTTTTTGTATATTATACTGAACTGCATCTGAAAACAGTGTGTATATTGCAACCTACATTAATCTGGGCATAGTAGAGTGTCCAAAATATGTTGTTTTCGTATCCAAGACTGAACTGCATCTGAAAACAATGTTTCTATTAAAACTTCCATTAACCTGGGCATAGTAGAGTGTCCAAAATCTGTTGGTTTTGGTATCCAATACTGGACTGCATCTAAAAACAGTGTTAATATTACAGCTTCCATTAATCAGGGCCTAGTGTGGTGTCCAAAAATCTGTTGGCTTTTGTGTACAATACTCAACTGTATCTAAAAAGAGTGTGTATATTACAACTTCCATTAATCTGGCCCTAGTGTAGTGTCCAAAATCTGTTGGTTTGTGTATCCAATACTAAACAGCATCTGAAAAGAGTGTGTATATTAAAAGTTTCATTAATGGGGGGCGTGGCTAACCGCCGAACAGCTAAGACGTGTCTCAGAGAGCTCTCTGAGCTATCAGGTTAATCCTTGGCCATCGGCGGCCCAAACTCCTCTATTGTCCACCAGAGATAATCCCAGGACATCGTTGGGGGCCTGAGACCCTGTTGGACCGAGTATTTGCCAGACGAGACCGCATTACAGATATCCTTCTAGGAGGCCTGCTCCTACTCCCAGCGTGAAACACCGCGGCCTACCACGCGACTTCAAAGCGGCTCCCTGCCTCTGGAAGCAGCCGCGGCACAACCGGGCCGCCCGCCTGCCTGCCCCTACGGCACTGGTCGGTTCGTATCTTACCTGAACGGGCCGCACCGGGACAGTCTCTGCATAACCTCTGCCTGGGCGGCGTGCGCACAGACGCGGCCTACCTCATTGCACCACCGCGGCTCACCCCGCCGGCCTTGAGGAGACGTCGCATACTTACTGGAACCCTCTTCTGGCACGCTGTCGGTTGTGTCCGGGTCCTGGATTTCTGCTGGCATCTGCGGCCTATGGTGGCACCGTCACGAGCTCTCTACCTCAGCGTGAGTACCGCGGGTCACAGGCTCCCCCGCTACTACTTCAATATCTTACTGCCTCTACCACCGTTACTCTGGGTGTTTTCTGCCACGTCCTCCAGTTTCCCTCTCCCTAAACATACCACAGATAACCCTATAAGAGCTTTGCTCTAATTTTTATGGACGGTATCCTGTCTGAAGAACAGATCTCATATACGTGCTTCCCCCCCTTCTGCACCTCCCCCACAAGTTACACAAGTCTTCTCAGAGCTCAGCTCTAATTTTTCTTGACTTTTAACAGTCTGCGTTTTGGATTACTGCATTCGACTTCTGAAGTGGACTTTGAGCCATAATTTTTCTTTCTGTAGTTCTTGCAGACAGTTTTTGATGCATTAATTGCCTTCTGGCTTTTTTGGCCCAACCTTCCACCAGCACTTTGCAGCATGGTCAAAATAGGAAACCCTGCCCCTAAGGACACTGCTGCCACGCATAAAGTCACAGCTACGAAAGGCGAGATGGATAAATATATGAAAAAAAAGAACCCTCATCTCAAACTGTCCACCCCCTCCAAAGAAATCCTTCCAGCTGCTAATCTTGATACTGGAGCTGACACCGACAGTGATAGTGAGCTGGTCTCACATCATGATACATTACCAGTCTCACGCTCCTTTTTACAGAAGTCACTGGAAAATGCCCTCTCCAAAGCCCTTGATCCCATCTCTGAGGACTTGCAAGACATCAAACATGATATAAAACATCTGGGCTCCAGGGTGGAACAACTGGAGGCTGCACAAGCCTCTCTCTGCGACTATTCTACTGCCATATCCTCCAGCCTTACCTCCTGCCAGAACTACTTAAATGTGGCATTTGACGCTCTGGAAGATCAGGAGAACAGAGGCCGCAGGAACAATCTCCGTCTAAGAGGCCTCCCAGAATCCGTTGAGAATCCCGCTCTCCTTTCAACTGTTACAGATATCTTCAACAAAATCCTATCCTGGAGAGATAGTCATTGAGTGAATACATAGAGCTCTAAGGCGCAAACCCAAAGACTCTGAGCCACCAAGAGATGTCATCTGCCGTCTATTACACTTCACTGTTAAAGAAGACATCCTACGGCTTTCCAGATCGTCTTCACACATCACATACGAGGATACCCAGATCCACATCTATCAAGATCTGTCGCCGCAAACACTACAAAAAAGGAGAACCCTTAGGCCTCTGACCATGGCCCTTCGCTCCAAAGGAATACAATATAGCTGGCAGTTCCCATTCGGCTTGGCCTTCATGTCTGGAGGGAAAAGGTTCCTGATCCGTACCACTGCGGACCTTCCTGGAGTCTACAATGCCCTGGATCTCCCAGACCTGCAAATTCCGGATTGGGCGGTGGTCAAAGACTTAGACTCTCTTCCGCAAATTGTACCTCCCACACCCTGGGAAGAAGTGGCTCCTGCCCGGACCCCCAAGTCCAAGAGGAAAACTGGTAAACTAGCACCAAAAAACATCATCCCGGAGGACTCCTGAACCCGGATCATCCAACTTTCTACTAAAGTTGTTCCAGTTCTTTGCACCCTATGTTGCAGTGTATCTAAGTATCTTTGATTGATGTTCAGAAAATTTTAGTTATTGCTATATTCTTGACAGGGAGTCCCTCTCTCTTGCTTCTCTGTTTTCGTATGCTCTCTCTCCCTACTTCTAATTTGCCTATTTCCGCTCCTTCCCTCACTATATCACCTCACTCTGTGTGGCCGCTAGGGTCACTTCTATTGAAGCTTACATCCTACTTTCTTGACCATGTGTCAGCCTACTATATAGGTTGGGCCTCAGGGCCGTCTTGTAGTTACATTTGATCCTTAATTGAAATATTGGCTTAGTACTGTTCTAGTTACGG
Organism: Bufotes viridis; assembly: GCA_033119425.1. Classification (NCBI taxonomy): domain Eukaryota; kingdom Metazoa; phylum Chordata; class Amphibia; order Anura; family Bufonidae; genus Bufotes; species Bufotes viridis. The sequence goes on from CM065592.1 coordinate 302,760,658, forward strand.
TTTATCTACTGTAGCCTCTTTTCTTTTTCCAACTAGCTAACTCCACTGTTAACGTAATAACCTAACGCGCTGTAATGTGTGCTCTGTTTACATTATGCTCTCACGTGATATGTTTTTCACTGTTGATGCTTGTGTATAACCGTCTTTGTCTCTTCCCTCAGTCTCTGCCTACCCTCCCCCCTCTCCTCTCCCCGCCGGTTTCTGCTACAACACTTTATGCTATGAACCACACGAGAAGCAGACCCTCACTCATACTACGTCATTATGGCAAGTATTAAAATTATTACATATAATGTTCATGGGCTCAACTCTCCCTCAAAGAGATCACAGATACTAAATCTCCTCAAGAAGCACAAAGCTGACATTTGTCTTCTTCAGGAGACGCACTTTCAGAAACGAAAGATCCCAACCTTTAAACATGCATTTTATACCCAATGGTTTCATTCAGGTTCTGACTCTAAGGCCTCCAAAGGGGTATGCATTTGCCTCGGTAGACATGTCAACTTCACACTGACGGACGAATGCACAGACCACGAAGGGCGCTACATTTACATTAAAGGTCACATTGGCACCACTATGTATACCTTCGGTAACATTTATGCCCCTAATATGGAGCAGGTACCATGGATTAGGTCAGCCATGAGGAAACTATCGACTTTCACGGAAGGTACTTTAATATTGGGAGGTGACTTTAATGTCGCACTAAATCCTATCATAGATACCTCTGCGGGCCGTTCCTCCGTTAGTGTGAAATCCCTAGCGAAACTGATACGTACACTTCAATCTATGCATCTAACTGACGTGTGGAGAACGATACATCCATCAGTCAAAGACTATACTTTTTATTCGAATCTACATAATTCGTATAGTAGGCTCTACTATTTATTTCCCCCAAATACACATGTCCAATACTGCCAATCAGCCTCGATCCTTTCTCAAGTTCTTTCAGACCATTCTATAGTGGAACTAGTCTATGAACTGCCCCACACCCCCCCAAGTGTTGGCGCTTGAATGACCTGCTTTTAAAGTCCCCAAAAAATGTAGAAAGGATCAATAAGCGTCTCTCTGAGTTCTTTAACCGGAATGACAACGGAGAGATCTTGGTGTAAACGCTTTGGGAAACACATAAAGCGTACATTAGAGGAGAGCTTATTTCTCTTTCTGCTTACGCTCGGAAAATTAGGTCACAAAAATTAGCTGACCTACAATCTAAAATCTCTCTCTTAGAGAGGCTGCACAAGAGATCCCTTCTAGCATCCCATTTAGAAGAACTGACTATATTGCGCAACGAGCTTAAAAACCTGCTTAACCTGTCTTCGGCTAAAGCTTACTTATCTGCCCAATTCAAGCACTATGCTCACGGAGACAAACCTACCAGGTTTATGTTAGCCCAAATCAAACAGAGGAAAGCCAGATCCTTCATCACTAACCTCAAAGGCCCAAACGATTTGTATTATCATAAAACCGAGGACATAGCCCGTGAATTTAGTGCGTTCTATAGAGACTTGTACAACCTTAGTCCCTCACGAACCCCCCCAGACAAGCCTAAATCTGAACTGATTTCGGATTTCTTAGCCTCGCTAGCTTTACCACAAATATCGCCAACACAGTCCCAAACACTGAGCTCTCCTATTTCTGCGACCGAAATCAAAGAGGCTATTACATCCTCCCCCAAGAACAAAAGTCCGGGCCCTGACGGCCTCACTACACACTATTACCTCTCTTGCCTAGATACTATCTCACCTTATTTAACCAAACTTTATAATTCCGCCCTGTCAGGCGTGCCCTTCCACGAACAAACTCTGATGGCCCAAATTACGGTCATACATAAGGAGGGAAAGGACCCTGGTCTATGTAGCAATTACCGCCCTATCTCACTCCTTAATTTTGATCTCAAAACCTTCGCTAAAATCATTGCTCGTAGACTACAGGTCCTTTTACCGTCTTTAATAGAACCAGACCAGGTTGGCTTTGTATTAGGGAGAGAAGGGAAAGACAATAGAGTATTACAACTGATCTGTCAAGCCCATCATTTAAAAACCCCTCTTTTGCTCCTTAGCACTGACGCCGAGAAGGCGTTTGACAGGGTAGATTGGGAATACCTTGAAGCCTGTTTACTCGCCTTTGGAATACCCACCTCCTTCGTACGTGCTATATTTACTATGTACGAACGCCCTACTGCCAGAGTACTTATCAACGGAGTGTTGTCACCGGTGTTCCCTATCTCAAACGGAACCAGACAGGGTTGCCCTCTCTCCCCGCTGCTCTTTGTGGCAATTATGGAAACACTACTACAGAAATTGAGACAAGAACCCGACATTTCCGGGATATCTTGTGGAGGCAGGGAGCACAAGGTGGCAGCATACGCTGATGATCTCTTGATACTAACTACTAATCCGGCTACTGCCTTGCCGGCTATTGCTAATATTTTTACCTCATTCGGTGTTATTTCTAATTTCAAGGTGAACATGAGTAAATCACAAGCTCTCAACATCTCCCTTCCTGCCCCAGTGGCCTCCTGCCTCGCGGCGGACTCCCCTTTTGACTGGTCACAACCCCGCATTAAATTTCTTGGAATAAATATCTCCCCAGACATACGAGCCCTATATAAAAATAACTTCACTCCCCTCCTGTCGGATATCTCAAACATACTTAAAAACTGGCCTACCCCTTACATTTCGTGGTTTGGACGAAAAAATATTGCAAAATGTCTTATTTGGCCCAAAGTGACTTATTTACTTCAGGCTCTCCCAATACATATCCCTGGCAGTTTTTATACTCAATTGAACAGAATTTTCTCCAGATACATTTGGAATGGGAAGAAACCTAGAATTAAGTATTCGACTCTTCAATAGAGATGGCCCGAACTATTCGCCGGCGAACAGTTCCCGGCGAACATAGCTTGTTCGCGTTCGCCTCTGCCGGGCGAACATATGCGATGTTCGGTCCGCCCCCTATACATCATCATTGAGCAAACTTTGACCCTGTACCTCACAGTCAGCAGACACATTCCAGCCAATCAGCAGCATACCCTTCCTCCCAGACCCTCCCACCTCCTGCACAGCATCCATTTTAGATTCATTCGGAATTTGCAGTCTTAGTGAGAGGAGGGAGAGTGTAATTGCTGCTGATTTATTAGGGAAATTGATAGCTAGGCTAGTGAATTCAGTGTCCACTCCAGTCCTGAAAGACTCATCTGATCTCTGCTGTAAGGACAGCGTCCTGACAGCACCCCAAAAAGCCCTTTTTAGGGCTGCAACATTAGTCTGCTTTTTTTTCCTTTATATGCATATTGCAGTTGCATGGCCTGCCTGTGTGTAAGGAGCTGCAGGCCCACAGACTGTAGTGTGCCCACTGCCAGTGCCCACCCCTGTCATCCCGTGTGGTACAGGACTTTGCATCAAAAAAGGCATTTAATTTTTACACTTTAATCTAAGGTTAGTTGCCTGCCAGTGTGTGTCAGGCTGACTTCCAGTGACTGTAGTGTGCCCACTGCCAGTGCCTACCACTCATACCGGCTGGCAGAGGACTTTGCATCAAAATAGGCATTTCATTTTTACACTTTAATCTAAGGTTAGTTGCCTGCCAGTGTGTGTCAGGCTGACTTCCAGTGACTGTAGTGTGCCCACTGCCAGTGCCCACCACTCATACCGGCTGGCACAGGACTTTGCATAAAAAAGGCATTTAATTTTTACACTTTAGTGTAATTTCAGCTGCTTGCCTGCTGCTAGTGTGTGTCAGGCCGACTTCCACTGACTGTAGTGTGCCCACTGCCAGTGCTCCACCCCTGTCATCCCGTGTGGCACAGGACTTTGCATCAAAAAAGGCATTTAATTTTTACACTTTAATCTAAGGTTAGTTGCCTGCCAGTGTGTGTCAGGCTGACTTCCAGTGACTGTAGTGTGCCCACTGCCAGTGCCTACCACTCATACCAGCTGGCAGAGGACTTTGCATCAAAATAGGCATTTAATTTTTACACTTTAGTGTAATTTCAGCTGCTTGCCTGCTGCTAGTGTGTGTCAGGCCGACTTCCACTGACTGTAGTGTGCCCACTGCCAGTGCCCACCCCTGTCATCCCGTGTGGCACAGGACTTTGCATCAAAAAAAGGCATTTCATTTTTACACTTTAATCTAAGGTTAGTTGCCTGCCAGTGTGTGTCAGGCTGACTTTCACTGACTGTAGTGTGCCCACTGCCAGTGCCAACCACTGATACCGGGTGGCACAGTAGCTTGCCGATAAATAAGGCATTTCATTTTTACACATTAGTCTAATTTCAGTTGCTTGCCTCCTGCCAGTGTGTGTCAGGCCCACCTCCACAGACTGTAGTGTGCCCACTGCCAGTGCCAACCACTGATACCGGGTGGCACAGTAGCTTGACGATAAATAAGGCATTTCATTTTTACACATTAGTCTAATTTCAGTTGCTTGCCTGCTGCCAGTGTGTGTCAGGCCCACTTCCACAGACTGTAGTGTGCCCACTGCCAGTGCCCACCACTGATACAGGGTGGCACAGTACCACTTATCGAAAAAAAAATGACAGGCAGAGGCAGGCCACCCCGCAGGGGCCGTCGTGGTCGTGGTGCTGTGATTTCCACTGTCCCTGGAATAATGCCTAGTTGACTGGCTTAGACAGGACACCCAATCTTCAACAGCTTCCACTAAGAACCTTGACGCACCATCTTCCTCCAGCTCAGCTTTGGTCACCTGCTCTCAAGTTACCACGCACCCGCCCGCCGCTGATAGGAATAGTACTAGTTAAGACACCACTCATATAGGGTGTCACAGCACATTGCTCTGTGCACGCGCAGTGCCCCAATTTGGGAGTATGAGGACCGACCAAGCTGCTTTTTCCATCTCCCGGTTCCTGAAATCAATTCAGTTTGGTGTATGAGAGTTTGGTCTGTCATTGTGAAGGCAGTCGAAGGTACCAGGCCTAAATTAATTTTTCACAAAAGGCAATCCCTGATATGGGATGTAACAGAGATTAAACTGATGAGAATAGTACTACAGAAAATAACACTCATATCGGGTGTGACAGTAAATTGCACGGCGCAGACGCAGTGACCGTGGATTAAAACAGAGTGGAGGGAGCCAGCGTTTTTTTAACCATCTCCCCGTTCGAAAAATCTATTCAATAAATGGCCCCCAGATTGGGGACGTTAGAGGGATTAAACTGATGAGAATAGTACTACAGAAAATACCACTCATATGAGGTGTGACAGTAAATTGCACGCCGCAGACGCAGTCACCGTGGTTTAAAACAGAGTGGAGGGAGCCAGCGTTTTTTTAACCATCTCCCCGTTCGAAAAATCTATTTAATAAATGGCCCCCAGATTGGGGAGTCGGGGACGTTAGAGGGATTAAACTGATGAGAATAGTACTACAGAAAATACCACTCATATCGGGTGTGAGAGTAAATTGCACGGCGCAGAAGCAGTGACCGTGGATTAAAACAAAGGGGAGGGAGCCAGCGTTTTTTAACCATCTCCCAGTTCGAAAATCAATTCAATTGACCTTTCGGGACCCTTGGTGTTGTACGTGGCTGGGTGGAGGAAGAAACCTTCAATGACATCACCGGGACGTGGCTAGCTTGGTATCCAACCTTGTGCAAATGGGGAGTTTGCGATCATGCAAATGGACTGTTTGCGGTGCATTAAAAGGGGAGTTTGGTCTGTCAATGTCTGTGAAGCAGGCGTAACCCTTACACTACCTGATCGATACAACATCATACCTGATCGTATACACACACTGGATGTTTTAAAGCATGTTATTCCAAACAATTTAGGAATGTTACGTGATTTATGCCCTTTATGGATTAAAACCCGACTCTGCGTCCACTACGTAATTTTCCATGGGAGTTTTGCCATGGATCCCCCTCCGGCATGCCACAGTCCAGGTGTTAGTCCCCTTGAAACAACTTTTCCATCACTATTGTGGCCAGAAAGAGTCCCTTTGGTTTTTAAAATTCGCCTGTCTATTAAAGTCTATGGCAGTTCGCCCGGTTCGCCTGTTCGCGAACATTTGCGGAAGTTCGCGTTCGCTGTTCGCGAACTGAAAATTTTATGTTCGCGACATCACTACTCTTCAATTACCTCGAAAATTGGGTGGTATTGATGTACCGACACCCCGCCTTTTTGTACAGGCAGTCCATTTAAATAGACTCCTTGATTGGGTTAGAAAACCAGCCCATAAACTATGGGTGCCCATTGAGGAAGATATCCTCCAATACCCTTTGAGACACTTGGTTTTTTCTTCCCCATCGACAGCTGCGAAACTCCCGATCTCTAATCAATTAATCTCTGAAACTAGCTCACTGTGGAATGACTCTCTTATACGGGATAGATGCGCCCCCTTCCCTTCTCCTCTTCTGCAAGTCAGAGACCTACTTTACACCGATGACCCTATATCGTATGCCTCGGTTCCCAAAGACTTGAAGTCTAATTGCACCTTCGTAGACTCTATCATCAGAGAAGGCACTATACCTTCCAGGGAGGCCTTGTCTAACCTGCTAAACTGTCCTTTACTACCCCCACTACTTTACAATAAAATATCATGCTCACTTAGAGCCTTATTCAAAACTACTGACCCTTGCCGTGCCCTGACTTCCTTTGAAACTGCTCTTGCTCAAACAAAACCCCCCAAGAAAACTATCTCAAGTTTCTACAAATTATTGTCGACCCCTTTTTCGCCCGTCCCACATTCCTTTATTAAACTATGGGAAGAGGACCTATCTAGAAAGTTCTCAGATAAAGAAATCCGTTCTCTTCTTGACATGCCGAAACGAACATCGCGATGTGTGAGAATGCAAGAAAGCGGATATAAACTCTTAACTAGATGGCACCTGACACCGACACTCCTACATAAATATAATTCGGCGTATAATCCTTCCTGCTGGCGTTGCAACCAACACTTAGGCACTTACTTCCACCTGTGGTGGACCTGTCCACGTATCAGACCATACTGGGCGAATGTCATACATCAGATCAACATTATCGCCAAAACACATCTACCTACATCCCCGAGATTTGCTTATTCCATCTGCTCCCAGGTAACCTGTCTGCTCACATAACACGGTTATTGAGACATCTTCTGGCCGCAGCACGTATTTTGGTACCCACTTTTTGGAAAGCTAAACACCCACCTTCGCTCTCTCAATGGATAGATAAAGTAGATTCCCTATACCGATTAGAGGAACTAGCTAGCTGGGACTCAAAGACGCACAATACTTTTAACCAGACCTGGGCTCCATGGGCGTCATATCGCCACTTTTCTATGTGACCCTTCTAATCGTGGTTGTCTATGCACTATTCGCAGGTTCTGGCTACTCCCTCCCCCCCCTTCCTCACCCCTTCTTTCCTCCCCTCCTATTGTCTCTGTCCCCCCCTACCTTTAATCTCTCGAATATGGTATTTTGTTCTTTTGCACATTGTGGAGGTTTAGTCAACGCGATACTTCTCCTGTTTAGCAATTGCTGTACTGATGCACTACTATCTCTAGTTTCCGCTTCAGATGTCACTATGTTGACCTCCTCTGCTATTATGTGATATATATATGTGTATTATCATATTGTTACTTGAACTGTTTCCTATTATTATAAATAATAAAAAGAAATTTGAAAAGAAAACTTTCATTAATCTGGGCCTAGTATAGTGTCCAAAATCTGTTGTTTTTTATATCAAACACTGAACTGCATCTAAAAACACTGTCTATATTACAACTTCCATTAATCTGGGCCTAGGGTAGTGTCCAAAATCTGTTGGTTTTTGTATCCAATACTGAACAGCATCTAAAAACACTGTCTATATTTCTGTTAAACTGGGCCTAGTATAGTGTACAAAATCTGTTGGTTTGTGTATCCAATACTGAACAGCATCTGAAAACAGTGTGTATATTAAAAGTTGCATTAATCTGGGCATAGTAGAGTCTCCAAAATCTGTTGGATTTTGTATCCAATACTCAACTGCATCCAAAAACACTGTCTATATTACAACTTCCATTAATCTGAGCCTAGATGAGTGTCCAAAAATCTGTTGGATTTTGTATCCAATACTGAACAGCATCTGAAAACAGTGTGTATATTACAACTTCTATTACTCTGGGCATAGTAGAGTGTCGCCCCTTGAGAAAGCGGAGCGAAACGTACGTCGGGGTGGGCTCTCCTCTCTGCAAAAGAAACCCGTGTCCTCCTCTCCAAGTGTCCCTTAGGTATATATATATTGAACATATGTGTCTTTTTTGCTGCAGTGTATGTGCGGTTTTGCCCCCCAGATCAGCTTAAGTGGAGCACTGTTCTGTTATATAATTCCTCTGTATTGGGGATGTGTCTGTTTATGTCAGCACTGTTGTAAAAGTTTTTTTTACCTTATATAGGAGAATAATCGGTGTTTTCTATGCATGGGAGGGGAGCCACATGTCTTGGCTACCATTTGTATTGCTGCCATATATATATTTTTAATATTGATATTGTGTATGTTGTTGTTTTTTTTTATCAACTAATAAACTTTATGTAATTGTATTGCGTGTCCCTTTTTGGTTATTTGGTGAACAATTTGTATAGTCACGCATTGTATTGTGATTGAGTAGCGTTGGCATTACTGCATAGTAGAGTGTCCAAAATCTGTTGTCCAAAATCGGTTTTTGTATTCAATACTGAACTGTATCTGAAAACAGTGTGTATATGACACATTCCATTAATCTGGGCCTAGGGTAGTGTCCTAAATCTGTTGGTTTTTGTATCCAATACTGAACAGCATCTGGAAACAATTTGCTATTAAAACTTCTATTAATCTGGGCATAGTAAAGTGTCCAAAATATGTTGGTTTTTGTATCCTATACCGAACAGCATCTGAAAACATTGTGTACATTACACATTCCATTAATCTGGGACTAGTGTAGTGTCTGAAATCTGTTGGTTTTTGTATCCAATACTGAACAGCATCTGAAAACAGAGTGTATATTACACATTCCATTAATCTGGGACTAGTGTAGTGTCCAAAATCTGTTGTTTTTTGCATCCAATACTGAACAGAATCTGAAAACAATGTTTCTATTAAAACTTCCATTAATCTGGACCTAGTGTAGTTTCTGAAATCTATTGGTTTTTGTATCCAATACTGAAGTGTATATGAAAACATTGTGTCACGGCCGCTGTTTCCAGCCGTGACCTTCCGTTCATTCGTGTGCTGCAGCTCCTCGCTGCAGCTTCGTTCCAATGTGTTTTTATGTGGTATTGTATGGGTTAACTCCCGTGTGTCTTTCAGGAGTTAATCCTCTGTCTGCTCCATGGGTGTGGCCTCTCTGCTGCACCCATGGAATCTGTATTTAAGGCTAAGGTTTCCTCAGTTCTGGGTCAGCTCTCCTGGTGTGTGTTTGTCCTGTCCTGCTCCTGGTGTGTACTGTCTCCCATGCTGCTGACCCATGGGATCCGTGTCCGTCTGTTCTCTGTAGGTTCCCCTACTTGTTCATTGTTGTTGCTCGGCTTGTCCTCCATTGCTTGATGTGGTTCATACTCCTGTGTCTCTGCTTTTAGTTCGCCTGTTATGTTATGTCTTGCCTTGCTATGTTTCCTGTCTCCTCCGAAAGGGGGTCTGTCATTCCTCGGAGGGGGAGCATTCGTCTCTGTCTATGTTCAGTGTTCTGCAAGCTCTTGCAGCTTCCTTGCTGCAGAGTGCTTGGGCAAGGCCATGCAGTTCCCACTGGTGGAGCAAGACCTTCTCTGTCCATTGCCACTCCTGTGTGCTTGCATGAACTCCTGCTCGTGTTCCCTGTGTAAGACCTTCTCTGTCCATTGCCACTCCTGTGTGCTTGCATGAACTCCTGCTCGTGTTCCCTGTGTTTGTCATGTTGCTCTGTACCGTCGGTACATTCTTGTACCAGTTGTCACTCGCTCCTGGGGTCACTGTCTAGTTCACGCTCCAGAGTGGACCCTGGCAACTTCCTGCGGCAAAGCCTACCCTACCATTTGGGGCCCTAGTGAACACCAGGAGTTGCTTAGTCACGCCCCTCTGGAGTATTACTAGACAGTGGCACAGTGGGGGTTCCTCCCACTGCATTGACGGTACGTAGAGCTTATGTTTCTCCATTGTTTTCCATTTGTACATTAAACACTGTTTAGACCGTACCTTTGTATCTCGTTTATTGTGAAACGACGCGGAGGTCTTTCGCGGGACCTCCAACTCGTGACACATTGTGTATATTACAAATTCCATTACTCTGAGCATGGTAGAGTGTACAAAATCTGTTGGTTTTTGTATCCTATACTGAACTGAATCTGAGAACAGTGTTTATATTACAACTTCCATTAATCTAGGCCTAGTGTGGTGTCCAAAAATCTGTTGTTTTTTGTATCCAATACTGAACAGCATCTGAAATCAATGTTTCCAATAAAACTTCCATTAATCTGGGCATAGAAGAGTGTCCAAAATTTGTTGGTGTTTGTCTCCAATACTGAACATCATCTGAAAACAGTTTGTATATTACAACTTCCATTAATCTGTGCCTAGTGTAGTGTCCAAAATCTGGTGTTTTTTGTATCCTATACTGAGCTGCATCTGAAAACAGTGTGTATATTAAAACTTCCATTTCTCTGAGCATAGTAAAGTGTACAAAATCTGTTGGTTTTTGTATCCAATACTCAACTGCATTTAAAAACACTGTCTATATTACAACTTCCATTAATCTGGGCATAATAGAGTGTTCAAAATCTGTTGGTTTTGGTATCAAATACTGAACTGTATCTAAAAAGAGTGTGTATATTACAGCTTCCATTAAACTGAGCCTAGTGTAGTGTCCAAAATCTGTAGTTTTTTTGTATCCAATACCGAATAGCATCTGAAAACAGTGTGTATATTACAACTTCCATTACTCTGGGCATAGTAGAGTGTCCAAAATCTGTTGGTTTTGGTATTCAATACTGAACTGTATCCAAAAACACTGACTATATTACAACTTACATTAATCTGGGCCTAGTATAGTGTCCTAAATCTGTGGTGTTCTGTAACCAATACTCTCCTGCATCAGAAAACTTTAGCAGACAGTAAAACAATCTGCAAATTTCGATTCACAAGACAAACAGATGGACGGCACTCACCACATTGCTAATCTTCCCTTTATTAACGCCATATATTCATGACAATACGGGTAATGGCACGGGGCTAAATGCCAGTGTTCACGCTAGCAATGCAGCGATGGCCATTCTGCACGGTACGTGCATCTTCAGGCTGTGACGCAAGAGCGTCCACTGCTCCACCCTCTTAAGCACATAAGCCGGTGCATTGCTATGTAACCAACAATGCTGCCGAGGCCCTAATATGAGTAGATACAACAAGGCGAGGTGGAGGCGATCCGAGTCATCTTACAAAATTTTACGATTTTGTACAGTACATATTTTGCGACTTCGTATGTGAGGCATTGTCCTTCATACTTGTAAACAACGTATTCATGTTTGGTGGTAGCTGGTATAGGCAAAAACTTGGCACGGCCATGGGGACCCCCATATCGTGCACATTCGCAAACATGTATCTTTGGAGGTTGGAAGATAGAGACGTGTTTTCCCTGAATAATCCCTTCCTGTCGCATATAAAGGTATTCTTACGCTATGTCGATTACATATTTCTAGTTTGGTCCGGTACTCAGACAGAATGTATAGAATTCACGCTTTACATTACCTCCAACGATATGGGGATGAAGTTCACCCTCAATTTTGGGGGCTCACGGATGGAGTTTCTGGATGTGGCTGTCATGGTGGGGAGCGATGGGTTGGTCACATAGGGCTTTCATAAGCCCACGGCAACCAACTCCTTGCTCCACCATGGCAGCTTCCATCCAGGATGCATGAAGAAATCTGTGCCTTACGGGCAATTCATAAGGTTATGTAGGATAAATAGTGAGGAAGAAGGTTATTGGCGACAGGCTATGGAGCTAAAACAGCGTTTTGTTGCTAGGGGTTACCCAGAAGCTGAATTAATCATGACATGGAGAAAGTAGGGAGGGGGCTTTCTCAAATGGATCTGTTGAAGAAAGTAAAGAGAGGTGGTGTGAGGGAGTCCTCAGGGTCGGGGGATGGTGGAAGTATGGACCGTTTTGCATTTACCTTCAGTTTCAGCCAGATGGCTGAACAAGTCCACCTGGACATTCGCATGAACCGTTAGCAACAACATCCACCTCCCTGTCCCAGTTCAGTGTCCAAATGTCGATAACACAGGCATTTGAACGCAAGCGCAAATACCCACCCACAGGCCATAGCACTAAATGCGCAACTTTCAAAATTACTGGCCCTTAAAATGTTGCCATTTAGGCTTGTGGACACTGAGGCCTTCTGCAGCCTGATGTCAGCGGTCGTCCCTTGGTACGCAGTCCCCAGCCGCCACTGTTTTTCACGGTGTGCCGTGCCCGCCTTACACCAGCATGTGTCCCACAACATTACCCTTTCCCTGACAAACGCACTTACTGTGAAGGTCCACCTCACCACGGACACATAAACAAGTGCTGGTGGCCAGGGATGCTACATTTTCCTGACCGCACACTGGGTGAATGTTGTGTTGGGAGTGAGTCGTACCCTGGGATGGCACAGGTGCCCAGGATTGTGGGCACTACGTCCATCGGGGTCTCCGCCAGCAGCTATGTTGCTGGCTCCAACCCCCACTTCTCCTCCTCCACTGCCTCCTTCTCCACTTCCACCTCCATAAGCAGTAAGCCATCAGTCGCTAGCTGGAAGCAGTGTAGCACTGCTGTGGTTAAGTGTCAACAGGCCGTGCTGAAACTTAACTGCTTAGAGGACAAACAGCACACCGCCGCAGAGCTATGGCAGGGTATAAGGGACTAGACCAAGCTGTGGCTCTCACCACTTAACCTACATCCAGGCATGGTTGTGTCTGACAATGGCCGTAACTTGGTGGTGGCTTTTGAACTCGCCAACCTGACACACATCCCATACCTAGGCAACATCTTAAAATTAGTGGTTCAGTGGTTTAAAAAAACCTACCTCAATTTGGCAGAGCTACTAGTGAAGGCGCGTCACATGTGTGCCCATTTCCACAAGTCGTCCACAGCCTCAGCCGGTCTGTCAAGGCTGCAGCAGCGCTTGCGGCTTCCAGCTCACTGACTGTTGTGCGATGTGAGCACGTGCTGGAACTCTACGTTCTACATGTTGGCCAGGCTTTGTGAGCAGCAGAGGACAGTTGTGGAATACCAGCTGCAACATGTTCATCGCCTTTCCAGTCAACTGCCACTATTCACAAGCCAGGAGTGGGCATTGATGTCAGACCTCTGTGAGGTTTTAAAAACTTTGATGAATCCACACAGATGGTTAGTGTCAATAACACTATTATCATCCCACTGCTGTGTCTACTCAAACGATCGCTGTTCACAATTAAGGACGACGCTCAGAATGTGGCAGAAGAGGAATTGGGGGAGAACATTACACAGGGTTATAGCCAGACCACCCACAGTTCGTCTTCTCAGTGCGAATTGGGCTATGAAGAGAAGGAGAAGGAGCTGGAGACAGTTGCCTCTGCTACAGAGGGTAGTACCCATAGAACTTTAATTCCATCTGTTCTGCATGGATGGGCAAAAGAGGAGGAGGAGGAGGAGGGTACGGAGAGTTATCCTGATGTTGACATTGACAGCTTGCCTGTTGGTACTCTGGCACACATGGCTGACTTCATGTTAGGCTGTCTTTCCCGCGACCCTGCGTTATACGCAATTTACATAACACGAAGCACGCAACTTCTCATCTATCATTCCTGTGGTGGAGAGGAAGAGTAAAACCGTGCAATACCAGAAGGTACTTGTTGAGAGATTGATCCAAAATTTTCCATCTGACAATGCGGCCGTCAGTGTCCGTACTTCCTTAGGCAATCGAGGAACGAAGACAAGGGGAACACACAGCAGTTCCAACAAAGGCAGGGAACACTCTCCAAGGCATGGGACACTTTCATGACACCCCGCCAGCAACCTCACCCTGAAGCGCGGCCTAGTGGCACAAGGAGGGAAAAGTTTTGAAAGATGGTGAAGGAATACATTGCCGACAGTGTAAGCGTCCTAAATGATCCCTTAGTGCCTTACAACTACTAGGTGTCCATAATGTTTTAGAGGGTCACCTCAACAGCAGCCCCTCGCCCCTAATGTTTTAGAGGGTCACCAGCAGGCCCTTGCTCCAAATGATTTTGATGGTCACTAGCACGCCACCAATCATAATTTTTTAAGGGTTTGCATGATGCCCTCCTTTGTGTGTAATAGAGGGTGTATTGTAGTGCCGATTACTTGTAATTTTTGGCAGCCCTTTCACTTAGTGCATAGGCTTTATGAGTGTAGGAGTCCCACTACCTGAACAATTGTACCACAATGTGGGCCTGTCACGGGAGGCGGGCGGCAGGCTGGAGGAGGGATGCTCGCAGCGCCTGGCAGACCGGCGTCTCCGTTGTCATGGCGACGGGGGGCGCGGCGTGCCCGGCCGCGCTCCTCCTGCAGGGGCGACCGGCATTCTCCGTCGCCATGGGAACCAAGTAGGGCTGAGCGCTGAGCTGGGTACTCGGCGCTCGGCTAGTAGCAGGGAGAGGGGGTCATGTGATACTGGCCAGGTCACATGATCCCTTTCCTCCACTATATCAACAGGCAGCCTGCTGACCACAGGTTGCCTGTAATTACTCACTCAGACTGTGTCCATATTTTCTTGTTTGTCTTTGACCTTTGGAATTGACCAGTGACCGTCCCCTGACCTATCTACCGCCTGCTCCTTGTACTTTCGCTACCTCCTGGATTTGACCTTGGCTCGTTATTGGATTTGTCTCTTGCCTCTGTCTCTCGGTTTTTGACGCGACCTCTCGGACTGATCTCTGCTCGTTTGACCTCCTGTTGTCTTCACTTGTGGGAGAGTTCGCCTGTATTCGCTCCTCTCTTCCCGTCCGCTTCCTGCGGGAGCATCTTCCCTTGTCTCCGCTCTCTGTCTCCTTCCTGTCCTCTCTGCTCTGTACTTACGCAAGTTAGCGATCACCGCCCAGTTGCGCCCCGTCGCCTAGGGCAGGTAGTGCAAGTAGGCAGGGACAGGGTTGGGGTGGCAGTCAGGTGGGTGCACTTCCTCCCTACTTCCCGTGTCGTGACAGGGCCATCCTTTATGTGATATACAGGCTGTTTCGGAGTGCCTCTTGCTTGAAATTTTTGGCAGCACTTGCACTTTATATACCATTGAATATACAGGAAAGAATGTTTCCTAACATTTTTTCCTAAAATTTTTTTTTTTTTTGGAGGGTTTTGGGTGTATTTTTCTCAGTCTGTAAAAGTGGCATACTACTCGGACAACATGGTTCCCATCAGCGACCTGGGAGTCCAAGATGCATCCAGACATCATCCCCATGCTGTTCCCAATCCATTTCGGTGGTGTTTCTGTCACTTTCTGACCTTTTCCAATAGACCTGGCACCCTCCCCTCTTCAGAGCAGGGGTGCCTGGTTGTCTCCCATTGATTTCCATTATACTCGGGTGCTTGGCCGAGCACACGAATATAGCTATGTGTTCGGCCCAAACACCCGAATACTTTGGTGCTCGATCATCAGTAGTGAATACAATCTATTGCTCCTTGTTTCAGGCCATTTTACATATTTATGTACATACCTTTTCCTATACCATTGTATGCTTTATGTTTTATGTTTTTTATAGACTTGATAAAGGGGTCTGTAGAACCCCGAAACACGTTGTTATGAAATAAATCCGATTGCACTAATCATCTGTCACGACCGCTATCCCAGCAGCGGTCGTGTCGCACCAGAAGGAGGGGAAGGGGGACCCTTATCTATGGATGGGAAATAGAACGGCCACCCCTGACAAACCCTAAGCTGGCATCTGTCTGCCCTGATACCCTAGACGGGGTGTGAACCCGTGCGGCGAGCAGGATGCCTAAACCCTGAGTCACCCTCAGAAGACTAGACTGGGGAAAGGCAGATGGGAGCACTAGTCACCATCACTCATGTCTAGGAGAACAACAGGGGAAGACAGCAACAAACAAACAATCTCCAGCAGAGATAGACTTATCCAGTCACGAGCAGAGAAGATGATCCCAATAACGACAGTCCACGCCAGACAAGAGCTCCACAGCAATACCGTCAAACGATCTCCTTCAAAGGTCAGAATAGCACTGGAAGTAAGGACTATATCTGGCAATGACTGCAAGTGAAACTGAAACTAATATAATAGCTGGGAGTGGCAGACAGCACTCACCTGAGAAGAATGCCTACAAACTCCCAGTCAGGACAAAAAGGTTCACAAGGCAAAACCCAGATGACATACCCTGAACCACGGAGCAAACTCACAAGCTATTGCGAGTAGCAAGTCGCTGCGACCTTCTCTTCCCAGACCTATCTGGATCAGTCACAGTCGTGACATCATCTGGTTGTGATTTGCGCCTCATGTCCACGTGCTTACTAGACTGTTTAAGTCCAGAGGAGCTCCAGTATCAGTTCCACTTTTACTGTCACATGGCAGAGAACGTCGGCCACTTCTTGCAATTCTCGCTCTGCAGCAAGGTGCATGCCATGGTGGGCACCTGGAGACGCTGTTATGGGCAGGGAAAGTACATGTAATTCAAGGGCCACTGGATCAATGTTTTTTGCAGCAGTGGTAAGGTAGCACCCCATCAAGAAGACAAGGTCCTATTGACCCCCCACGATTGTGTCGTGGCTCGAACACCAGGCACTTATGCGCCTCCTCCAACTCTTCCTCCATGGAAACACTCCTGTCTCCAACAGCAGCAGGGCACAGCGTTGTTCCCACTCCTTCTTCTTCCTATCACATGTTTCAAGTCAAGCATTGCCATGTGGTGTTGGAGCTGATTGGCCTGGGCAAGGATAGCCACACAGGCGTGCAGTTGCCAAAGTACATCAAGCAGCAAACATCACGCTGGCTGTAACCCTACCAAATACATCTGGGCAAGAAGGTCAGCGACAATGGCCACAACTGTCAAGGATGGAGTACAGTTAGCAGGAACTGATAAACAACGAAAGACTGGCTTCATCCCAAACTAAGGAAAATATAGGAGGGCCCTATAAATCCCTAAGAACTCTCCCAAACTACTATGCACATGTACAAGTCCCGGTGGTAGACAAATACATGCCCTCGTACCTATAACTGAGTGACACCTGAATTCCCTATAGTAGTGAGGGGAACGGCCACCAGCTCCCTACACAGAATACGGAGGGAGTCAGGGTCACCTAGAATCAAGCCAGCAAACAAAACACAAAGTAAACGGAATTCACTTATCTTAGAGCAAAACAACTGCAGCCTCCAGCAGCACAGACTTCATCCAGGAAGTAATATAAACCGCAAGGAGAAGCAGTAAGGGAGAGAATATAAAGCAAACCAATTAATCAAAATAAGAGGCAGCTGAGGGAGAGAAAGGAACTGAGCAAAGTGAAACCAAAACAAAGAACGTCATACACAAGACAGGGAGGAACCTCTGACCGACCGTCTCCCAGAACCGGCGGTGACAACAACATCATGGCCTCCCTGAACCTGGGGTAAATAACACATGTTCCCTGCATGGTGCATGTCAATAACTCAGTCGTGCAACATTTTTTTAAAAAGTACACTGGCTTGTGCAATGTCCAGGAGACTGTCCATGCATTTCAGCCATTCTAAAATGGGGAGGAGTGCTCATTTTGAACTGCGATGTTACAACTTGCTAGAATTCAACATTGCACATGCTAGAGCGTTTGTACAAGAAGAGGACAGCCAAACAATTCTGTCCTGCACCAGACCATGTCAGCAGGGAGCATGTGTCATTTCGAGGTCAGGCAGTGGCAGCTCATCCGAGATGCCAGTCAGGTGCTGAAGCCCTTCAAAGAGGGCAAAAAGTTTGTTGGCAGGGACAATGTCACGAGGGTGTCACCATCGCTCACCCTGTTGTGCATGGGGTCAGAAGGTCGCAGCGGTGACTACATGCTCTGTTTCTCAAGGGATCGCTCCATGATCTAATGGTGAGAATGGATTCCGGTCCTGGTTTTCCTGCTTAGGTTTACGATCCTTTTTGTCCCATTTAGGAATCTAGGAATCTGTAGGTTTTAATTTCAGGTGTTCTCTGTCAGCCACTCCCAGCTATATATTCTCCCTTTCTGCTTCCCTTGTTGCCAGATATAGACCTTCCTTCTAGATCTTCTATTCTGACCTCAGGTGGACAACTGTTGCTGTGGAGTCTTTGGAACTGGAGCTGTTGCATCTCCGGTTCACTCCTGTTGTTGTTGTCTCCCTTCGGGGATTGTTGATTGTGTTGTTTGTCCTTTCCCTGTTGTTACCCTAGGTGTCAGTGGTGAGGACTAGTGCTCCCACCGCCCTATTCACTACCTAGGGCTTATTTCAGGGTAAGCCAGGGACGAGGCACGTGATCGGCGTACGGGTTATCAGCACATCTAGGGATGTCAGGGCAGCCAGGTGTTAGTGCCAGGTTAGCTAGGGGTCACCACTCCTCACTCTCCCTAAAGGAAGGGTACTCCTCTTCCCTCCCTTCTGCGCCGCACATCCGCCTCATATCTACTTTAGGACTCATGCAGCTCATGCAGCAGGGCATGACGGTGGAAGAAGAAAAGCTAATGCATCTTGATGTATGCCCTGTAGGTGTTGGAGACCCACAAGGAGAAACTCCCATGGAGGAGGAGGAGTCGACAGCCAAATCATTGACATCAAGCAGTTTGATGATTACTGGATAGCCATGCTTTTAGATCCTCACTTTTAAAGCAAAATGGTAGAATGTTTTCCTCCCTCCAAAAGGGAGGATAAATTATGTTATTACCAGGAAAACACTCCATATGCAGCTTGCCACAGCTTTTGACAAGAAGATGGCTGCTGCCGACGTGTTTGAAAGGGATGCCCCTCTCCGCCCCCTGCAGAGTCACCCACCACCCGTCACAGTAGCAGTAGTAGCAGCAAGCAGTTTAGTCTCCTAAACATGATGGAGCAGTTTTTTCATGCGCCAAGCCCGGACCTCCCGCCTCAATGCCCAGGTTCATGCCTACCTGAACTCTGGCCTTTCTCTGGCACATATCTGTTCCCTGATCCCATACATTCCTGGGCAGGCAGACTGGAATGGTGGCCTGAACTGGCATAGCATGCTCTCTTCTTACCCAGCTTCCAGTGTAATCATGAAGAGGGTTTTCTGAACTGTAGGCGGCATAGTGACACCTAATCGGACCAAATTGTCCAAAATATCACTTTTGCCAACATGTTGCGTATGGCTGCTGCTGCATCTGTCATGCTGCTGCCTGCCAATATGTATCATATTACCCTACACCAATTATGGCTAACCTCTGGCACCCCAGCTGTGGTGAAATTATGACTCCCAGCATGCTGCATTTATTTCTATGGAGTTCCGAGAAAAGCCAAGCAAGTGTACACTGCATTGCTGCTCCCAATAACAAAGGAGAATTTTTTTGGGCTCTTTAAAAACAAGCCACTTTTTCTACTGATAATTAACACTGAGTGTCATATGGGCAGGCATTCTGACCCTGTCAAGGCACAATTTTTGGATGCTTGGTCCTCCAACAAGCCGCTTATTTTTTTTAAATGTTATTTATCCCATAACACTGTGTGCCTAACCCCTTCCCAACCAGCGCCGTACATGTATGTTGCTGCGAGACATGATTTATCACATGATATCCCCCCTTAAGTGAATGCTGTAAAAAATTAAAAATAAAAACTGTGCCAAAACAGCCATTTTTTTCATCTTCCATTTAATGTAATATCAAGTGATCAAAAAGTCATATGTACCCCAAAATGATACCAATCAAACCGTCATCTCATTTGCCAAAAAAATGAACCCCTACCTCAAAATGTTACCAAATCAAACCATCATCTCATTCTGAAAAAAAAATGAGACCCTACATAAGACAATCGCCCGAAAAATAAAAATAAATATGGCTCTCAGTAAAAGGCAACACAAAAACAAGATTTTATTCTTTTCAAAAATGCCTTTACTATGTAAAACTTAACAAAAATAAAAAATAAACATATTAGGTGTTGTCGCATCCGTAACAACCGGCTCTATAAAAATAACATGATCTACCCTGTCAGGTGAATGCTGTAAAAAGAAATAAATAAAAAATGTGCCAGTCATTTTTTGTCACCTCACCTTACAGAATGCATGATATCAACTTATCAAAAAGTCATATGTACTCCAAAATGGTGTGAATAAAAACGTCACTTCATCCCACAGAAAATAAAAACTAATGGTGCTAATAAACCAAGCCATCAAATTCTGCGCTGCCAAAGTCATATGGCTCTCCTTCCCTTCTGATCCCTGCCATGGGTGCTTTTTCTCCTGTTATTCCTTGTAAAAATGAAAAATTTGGGGCTAAAGCAATATTTTTTTGGAAGAAATTAAACTTTTTATTTTCACAGCCAAGTGTTTCTAAATTCCATAAATCGCCTATGGGGTCATAGTGCTCAGTACGCCCCTTAATGAATTCTTCGAGGGGGTGTAGTTTCCAAAATGGGGTCCTTTTTGACGTTTCAACTGTAGGGGTACATCAGGGTCTATTAAAATACAAAATAGTACCCAAAAACCATATATTGTAGCTCTCCTTTCCTTCTGACCACTGCCATGTACCCCTACAGCAATTTACCACCACATATGGTGTATTTCTGTAAACTGAAGAAACAGAGTAAAGCATATTGATTAACATAAATGTCAAGGATATTTGGAGCCAATTTGGCAAAGTTAAACCGAACCACAACAGGTTAATTCATCTCTAATTGTGTACAATAATATGGTCCTTTATATCCCCTTCCTACATTCCATCTTCTCCCTCCTGTAGGCTGGTAACTCTCAGGTTTATTGCCCATTTTTGAGGGGCCTTGTGGTTTTTGGCTTAATTTCGCTCACTGCCTGATATTTTTGTCCCCATAAACAGACACTGTTTGCTTGAAAGAAATGTGCCAGTATGAGTTACATAGTAACATAGTACATACGGCCGAAAAAAGACATCTGTCCATCCAGTTCGGCCTGTCATCCTGCTAGTTGATCCAGAGGAAAGAAGTACTCCCTCGATCAACGACCCATCTCTAGTAGCTATAGCCTGTGAAATTATTACACTCCAGGAATACATCCAGGCCTCTCTTGAATTCCTTTATTGTACTCACCATCACCACCTCCTCAGGCAGAGAGTTCCATAGTTTCACTGCTCTTACGGTAAAGAATCCTCTCCTATGTTTGTGTACAAACCTTCTTTCCTCCAGACGCAGAGGATGTCCCCTCGTCACAGTGACAGTCCTGGGGATAAATAGATGATGGGAGAGATCTCTGTACTGACCCCTGATATATTTAAACATAGTTATTAGATCTCCCCTCAGTAGTCTTTTTTCTAAAGTAAATAACCCTAATTTTGATAACCTTTCAGGGTACTGTAGTTGCCCCATTCCAGTTATTACTTTAGTTGCCCTCCTCTGAACCCTCTCCAGCTCTGCTATGTCCGCCTTGTTCACAGGAGCTCAGAACTGTACACAGTACTCCGTGTGTGGTCTGACTAGCGATTTGTAAAGTGGTAGGACTATGTTCTCATCACGGGCATCTATGCCCCTTTTGATGCAACCCATTATCTTATTGGCCTTGGCGGCAGCTGCCTGACACTGATTTTTGCAGCTTTGTTTGCTGTTTATTAAAATTCCTAGATCCTTTTCCATGTCAGTGTTACCGAGTGTTTTACCATTTAGTATTTACGGGTGACTTGCATTATTCCTTTCCATGTGCACAACTTTACATTTGTCAGTGTTAAACCTCATCTGCCACTTCTCTGCCCAAGCCTCCAATCTATCCAGATCCCTCTGTAGCAGTATATTGTCCTCTTCAGTGTTAATTACTTTACACAGTTTAGTGTCATCTGCAAAAATTGATATTTTACTATGCAAGCCTTCTACAAGATCATTAATAAATATATTGAAAAGAATACGGCCCAGTACTGACCCCTGAGGTACCCAACTATTGACAGTTGCCCAATCTGAGTGTGTACCGTTAATAACCACCCTCTGTTTTCTGTCACTTAGCCAGTTACTTACCCACTTACAGACATTTTCTCCCAGTCCGACCATCCTCATTTTATATACTAACCTTTTATGTGGCTTCAAACTGCTATTATTGTCTTAAAGTATAATAAAAAAAATAGACATTTAAGGTATCGTCGCGTTTGTAACAACCAGCTCTATAAAAAAAATCACATAACCTAACCCCTTAGGTAAACACCGTAAAAAATAAAAACTGTAAAAAAAAAAAACATTTTTGTCACCTTACATCACGAAAATTGCAAACCAAGCGATCAAAAAGGCATATACCCCCCAAAATAGTACCAATCAAACAGTCACCTCATCCTGCAAAAAATAAGACCGTACCTAAGACAATCAGTCAAAAAATAAAAAAGCTATGGCTCTCAGACTATTGAGACACTAAAACATCATTTCTGTTTAAAAAATGATATTATTGTGTAAAACTTAAATAAATAAGAAAAAGTAGACATATTATGTATTTCCACGTCCGTAACGATCTTCTCTATAAGAATATCACATGACTTAACCCCTCAGGTGAATGCTGGAAAAAATAAAAACAACCAATTTTTTGGTCACCTTGCACCATAAAGTGTAATAATGAATGATCAAAAAAAATCATATGTACCCAAAAATGGTACCAATAAAAACGTTAACTCTTCCTGCAAAAAACGAGCCCCTGCACTAGACAATTGGCAAAAAAAATTTAAAAAAATAGGGCATTCAGAAAATGGAGACACAAAAACATACTTTTTTTTCAATGATGCTTTATTATTTAAAACTGAAACAAACAAAACATAAAAAGTAGACATATTTGATATCATTGAGTCCGTAAGAACCTGCTCTATAAAAAATATTCTACATATTCTACCCTGTCAAATGAACGTTGTAAAAAATAAAAAAGGTGACAAAACATCAATATTCTGAAATTTCATCTCCATTTTCCATTAATTCTTGTGGAACACCTAAAGGGCTAACAACCTTTGTAAAATCACTTTTGAATACCTTGAGGGGTGTAGTTTCTAAAATCGGGTAATTTTTGGGTGGTTTCTATTATGTAAGCCTCCTAAAGTGACTTCAGACTTGAACTGGTCCTTAACCACTTCAGCCCCCCTAGCTTAAACACCCTTAATGACCAGGCCACTTTTTACAATTCTGCACTACACTACTTTCACCGTTTATTGCTCGGCCATACAACTTACCACCCAAATGAATTTTACCTCCTTTTCTTCTCACTAATAGAGCTTTCATTTGGTGCTATTTCATTGTTGCTGACATTTTAACTTTTTTTGCTATTAATCAAAAATTACCAACATTTTTGAAAAAAATTGACATTTTTCACTTTCTGTTTGAAAATTTGTCAAATAAAACTACATTTCTCTACAAATTTTTCTCAAAATTTATTGTTCTACATGTCTTTGATTAAAAAAAATGCAATAAGTGTATATTTATTGGTTTGGGTAAAAGTTATAGCTTTTACAAACTATGGTGCAAAAAAGTGAATTTCCGCACTTTGACTTTCTGAATACCTGTCCTGTTTCCTGACGTACTACAATGCCCAGACAGTAGAAACACCCCATAAATGACCCCATTTCGGAAAGTAGACACCCTAAGGTATTCACTGGGGGGCATAGTAAGTTCATGGAAGTTTTTATTTTTTGTCAGAAGTTAGCAGAAATGTTTTTTTTTTTAAAAAATTTCATTTTCCGCAAACTTGTGACAAAAAATAAAAACTTCCATGAACTCACTATGCCCATCAGCGAATACCTTAGGGTGTCTACTTTCCGAAATGGGGTCAGTTGTGGGGTATTTTTGCTGCCCTGGCATTTTAGGGGCCCCTAAAGCGTGAGAATCCAAATGCGTAAAAATGCCCTGTGAAATCCTAAAGGTACTCATTGGAATTAGGGCCCTTTTGCACATCTTGGCTGCAAAAAAGTGTCTCACATGTGGTATCGCCGTACTCAGGAGAAGTAGGGCAATGTGTTTTGGGGTGTATTTTTACATATACCCATATTGGGTGAGAGAAATATCACTGTAAATTGACAACTTTGTATAAAAATTTTTAAAAAGTTGTTGTTTACAGCGGTATTTCTCACACAAAGTATGGGTATATATAAAAATACACCCCAAAAGTCATTGCCCTACTTCTCCTGAGTACGTAAATGCCACATGTGTGACACTTTTTTGCAGCCAAGATGCGCAAAGGGGCCCTAAAACCAATGAGTACCTTTAGGATTTCACAGGGCAATTTTACGCATTTGGATTCCAAACTCCTTCTCACGCTTTAGGGGCCCCTAAAATGCCGGGACAATAGAAATACCCCACAAGTGACCCCATTCCGGAAAGTAGACACCCTAAGGTATTCGCTGATGGGCATAGTGAATTCATGGAAGTTTTAATTTTTTGTCACAAGTTAGCGGAAATGGATTTTTTGTTTTTTTTCTTTTTTCTTACAAAGTCTCATATTCCACTAACTTGTGACAAAAAATAAAATTTTACATGAACTCACTATACCCCTCACAGAACACCTTGGGGTGTCTACTTTCTAAAATGGGGTCACTTGTGGGGTATTTTTACTGCCCTGGCATTTTAGGGGCCCCTAAAGCGTGAGAAGCGGTTTGGAATCCAAATGAGTTGAAATGTCCTGTGAAATCCTAAAGGTACTCATTGGATTTAGGGCCCCTTTGCGCATCTTGGCTGCAAAAAAGTGCCACACATGTGGTATCGCCGTACTCGACAGAAGCAGGGCAATGTGTTCTGGGGTGTATTTTTACATATACCCATACTGGGTGTGAAAAATATCTCTGTAAATGACAACTTTTTCAATTTTTTTATACAAAGTTGTCAGTTTACAGAGATATTTCTCTCACCCAGCATGGGTATATGTAAAAATACACCCCAAAACACATTGCCCTACTTCTTCTGAGTACAGCGATACCACATGTGTGACACTCTTTTGCAGCCAAGATGCACAAAGGGGCCCAAATTCCAATGAGTTCCTTTTAGGATGGCATTTTTACGCATTTTTCTTCTCAGGCTTTAGGGCCCCTAAAATGCCAGGGCAGTAAAAATACCCCAAATGTGACCCCATTTTAGAAAGAAGACACCCCAAGGTATTCGCTGAGGGGCATAGTGAGTTCATGGAAATTTTTATTTTTTGTCACAAGTTAGCGGAAATAGATTTTTTTTTTTTTTTCTTACAAAGTCTCATATTCCACTAACTTGTGACAAAAAATAAAATTTTACATGAACTTACCATACCCCTCACAGAATACCTTAGGGTGTCTACTTTCTAAAATGGGGTCACTTGTGTGGTATTTTTACTGCCTTGGCATTTTAGGGGCCCCTAAAGCATGAGAAGAAGTCTGGAATCCAAATGAGTAAAAATGTCCTGTGAAATCCTAAAGGTACTCATTGGATTTAGGGCCCTTTGCGCATCTTGGCTGCAAAAGTGCCACACATGTGGTATCGCCGTACTTGGCAGAAGTAGAGCAATGTGTTTGGGGTGTATTTTTACATATACTCATACTGGGTGTGAAAATATCTCTGTAAATGACAACTTTTTTCAATTTTTTATACAAAGTTGTCAGTTTACAGAGATATTTCTCTCACCCAGCATGGGTATATGTAAAAATACACCCCAAAACACATTGCCCTACTTCTTCTGAGTACAGCGATACCACATGTGTGACACTTTTGCAGCCAAGATGCACAAAGGGGCCCAAATTCCAATGAGTTCCTTTTAGGATGGCATTTTACGCATTTTTCTTCTCAGGCTTTAGGGCCCCTAAATGCCAGGGCAGTAAAATACTCCAAATGTGACCCCATTTTAGAAAGAAGACACCCTAAGGTATTCGCTGAGGGGCATAGTGAGTTCATGGAAATTTTTATTTTTTGTCACAAGTTAGCGGAAATAGATTTTTTTTTTTTTCTTACAAAGTCTCATATTCCACTAACTTGTGACAAAAAATAAAATTTTACATGAACTTACCATACCCCTCACAGAATACCTTAGGGTGTCTACTTTCTAAAATGGGGTCACTTGTGTGGTATTTTTACTGCCTTGGCATTTTAGGGGCCCCTAAAGCATGAGAAGAAGTCTGGAATCCAAATGAGTAAAAATGTCCTGTGAAATCCTAAAGGTACTCATTGGATTTAGGACCCCTTTGCGCATCTTGGCTGCAAAAAAGTGCCACACATGTGGTATCGCCGTACTTGGCAGAAGTAGAGCAATGTGTTTTGGGGTGTATTTTTACATATACCCATACTGGGTGTGAAAAATATCTCTGTAAATGACAACTTTTTCAATTTTTTTATACAAAGTTGTCAGTTTACAGAGATATTTCTCTCACCCAGCATGGGTATATGTAAAAATACACCCCAAAACACATTGCCCTACTTCTTCTGAGTACAGCGATACCACATGTGTGACACTCTTTGCAGCCAAGATGCACAAAGGGGCCCAAATTCCAATGAGTTCCTTTTAGGATGGCATTTTACGCATTTTTCTTCTCAGGCTTTAGGGCCCCTAAAATGCCAGGGCAGTAAAAATACCCCAAATGTGACCCCATTTTAGAAGAAGACACCCTAAGGTATTCGCTGAGGGGCATAGTGAGTTCATGGAAATTTTTATTTTTGTCACAAGTTAGCGGAAATAGATTTTTTTTTTTTCTTACAAAGTCTCATATTCCACTAACTTGTGACAAAAATAAAATTTTACATGAACTCACATACCCTCACAGAATACCTTAGGGTGTCTACTTCTAAAATGGGGTCACTTGTGTGGTATTTTACTGCCTTGGCATTTTAGGGGCCCCTAAAGCATGAGAAGAAGTCTGGAATCCAAATGAGTAAAAATGTCCTGTGAAATCCTAAAGGTACTCATTGGATTTAGGACCTTTACGCATCTTGGCTGCAAAAGTGCCACACATGTGGTATCGCCGTACTGGCAGAAGTAGAGCAATGTGTTTTGGAGTGTATTTTTACATATACCCATACTGGGTGTGAAAATATCTCTGTAAATGACAACTTTTTCAATTTTTTTATACAAAGTTGTCAGTTTACAGAGATATTTCTCTCACCCAGCATGGGTATATGTAAAAATACACCCCAAAACACATTGCCCTACTTCTTCTGAGTACAGCGATACCACATGTGTGACACTCTTTTGCAGCCAAGATGCACAAAGGGGCCCAAATTCCAATGAGTTCCTTTTAGGATGGCATTTTTACGCATTTTTCTTCTCACGCTTTAGGGCCCCTAAAATGCCAGGGCAGTAAAAATACCCCAAATTTGACCCCATTTTAGAAAGAAGACACCCCAAGGTATTCTGTGAGGGGCATGGTGAGTTCATACAAGATTTTTTTTTTTGGCACAAGTTAGCGGAATTAGATTTTTTTTGTTTTTTCTCACAAAGTCTCCATTTCCGCTAACTTGTGACAAAAATTCAATATTTCATGGACTCAATATGCCCCTCAACGAATACCTTGGGGTGTCTTCTTTCCAAAATGGGGTCACATGTGAGGGTTTTGTACTGCTCTGGCATTTGAGGATCTCCGCAATCATTACATGTATGGCCAGCATTAGGAGTTTCTGCTATTCTCCTTATATGGAGCATACAGGTAATGAGATTTTTTTTTCCGTTCAGCCTCTGGGCTGAAAGGAAAAATGAACGGCACAGATTTCCTCATTCGCATCGATCGATGTGGATGAAAAAATCTCTGCCAAAAAATATGCAAAAAAAAAAACAGGGGCCTGGCGATTGCCAGGACATAGGGGCTCTGCCCAAACATCCATACCCACTTCAGCTCCTATGTCCTGGCAAACGTGATTTCTCCATTCACATCGATCAATCGATCGTTGTGGAGGAAGAAATCTTTGCCAGATTTTTGATACAAAGTGTTTGCCAAAGCATATGAACTCCAACACCTCTCCTTAGCTCATATGCCTGGACAAACGTACCTGTCCTGCAGAGGAGAAATCTCATCTTGCAGCGCCGCATACACCGACTTCACGTGTCTTCTGACAGCAGCGCAATGCTTCTCTCAGAATTCACATCAGTGCTGCGGCGTTTTCATCGGTTGGTCCGTTGATCTACCTGGAAAATAAAGGGTGGTTAGGGGGAAAAAAAAAAAAAAGAAGAAAAAACAGGCAGCAGGCACATAACTTGAACGTTACAAACTTTATAAAACATGAATAAAACCTGAACATGAAAAAAAAACTGAACTTTTAAAACCTGAACTAACTCAAGATTTTTTTTTCTTTCTACCTGTTTAATTTTTTTTCTTTTTTAACCATTTCACTCTTTATTTTCCGAGCAGAAACCTCTCCTTTCCCATGGGACAATGTGTAAAGTGTAAATCACACAGAGATGGTGCGAAGTACACTATACACGTTATCCCAAGTGAAAGGAGAGGTTTCAACCGTTTCACACTTATGCAGTAGCACAGCAGCACCGTCCCCTATGTGTTAGGGTCTCTCAAAACCTAGTATCCTGAGAGACCCTTGAGCCTGATTGTAAAAACTACCTGTGATGTGCTGTCCCTAGGTCCCTAAGTGTACCTGAGTGTGGTACTTCCGGAAACACTCCCCTAGGCATAGGGCAGGGTGGTCAGGACAGTCAGGACAGAAATAGCAGGTGTCACCTCTTATTCCACTCCTGCTACAGACACGACATCTTTTTCGGGGTGGCGGTTGGGTTGAGGTACCGGTAACGACACTGGGGAAGTGTCGCTCGTGTAGACGGCTCACTACACTGGTGGATGGGGCCACGGAACCTCCTGGATACAGGAGTTCCGAAATGATCTCTTCCTGAAATTTGAGGAAGGATCCTGTTCTCCCAGCCTTACTGTAGAGAACGTAACTATTATAGGCAGCCAATTGAAATAAATATACAGACACCTTTTTATACCAGCGTCTGGTGCGTCGGGAAATCAAATACGGGGCCAACATCTGGTCGTTGAAGTCCACCCCTCCCATGTGGAGGTTATAGTCGTGGACTGAGAGGGGCTTTTCAACGACACTGGTTGCCCGTTCAATTTGTATTGTCGTGTCTGCGTGAATGGAGGAGAGCATGTAAACGTCACGCTTGTCTCTCCATTTCACCACGAGCAGTTCTTCGTAACACAATGCAGCCCTCTGCCCCCTTGCAAGTCGGGTGGTAAGGAGCCGTTGGGGGAAGCCCCGGCGACTAGGTCGCGCGGTGCCACAGCAGCCAATCTGTTCTAGGAACAAATGCTTGAAGAGGGCCACACTTGTGTAAAAGTTGTCCACATAAAGATGGTACCCCTTGCCGAATAAGGGTGACACCAAGTCCCAGACTATCTTCCCACTGCTCCCCAGGTAGTCAGGGCAACCGACCGGCTCCAGGGTCTGATCTTTTCCCTCATAGATCCGAAATTTGTGCGTATAGCCTGTGGCTCTTTCACAGAGCTTATACAATTTGACCCCATACCGGGCGCGCTTGCTTGGGGTGTACTGTTTGAAGCCAAGGCGCCCGGTAAAATGTATCAGGGACTCGTCTACGCAGATGTTTTGTGCGGGGGTATAGAAATCTGCAAATTTCTGGTTGAAATGGTCTATGAGGGGCCGAATTTTGTGGAGCCGGTCAAAAGCTGAGTGGCCTCTGGGACGGGAGGTGGTGTTGTCGCTAAAGTGCAGGAAACGCAGGATGGTCTCAAAACGTGTCCTGGACATGGCAGCAGAGTACATGGGCATGTGATGAATTGGGTTCGTGGACCAATATGACCGCAATTCATGCTTTTTTGTAATGCCCATGTTGAGGAGAAGGCCCAGAAAAGTTCTAAATTCGGAAACTTGGACTGGTTTCCACCGGAAAGGCTGGGCATAGAAGCTTTCCGGGTTGGCGGTAATAAATTGAGTGGCATACCGATTTGTTTCTGCCACGACTAGGTCAAAGAGCTCCGCAGTGAAGAACAGCTCAAAAAACCCCAGTGCCGATCCGATCTGAGCTGTCTCCACCCGAACTCCTGATTGGGCGGTGAAAGGGGGAACTAATGGTGTGGCTGAAGATGGGGGCTGCCAATCAGGGTTTGCCAGCACCTCAGGGATTCTAGGGGCTCTACGGGCCTGTCTGCGCGGTGGCTACGACGGGGGAACTATTGCACGTGCCACTGTACCACCTTCAACTGCCCTTCTGGTGCTCGCCACTTCACCATGTTCTACGGCAGTGCTGGTAGTAGGTCCAGGATGGGCTGCGCTGCTGGTGTATGCCTCACCACGTAATCCGGCAGCGCCAGCCCCACTCTGCTGCCCTTGAAAAGGATCCTGCGCAACCTGTGGTCTAGTGACACGGGGTCGGGTACACCTGGTGCTATCAGGGACCTTAACCTCCTCGTCTGAACTTTGGGTCAGACTGCCACTGCTTTCTACAGGTTCATATTCTGACCCGCTAGATTTGTCAGATGAGGGTTCCCATTCCTCATCCGACTGAGTCAGAATCCTGTAGGCCTCTTCAGAGGAATACCCCTTATTTGACATTTGGACAACTAAATTTAGGGGGTATTCCCTGAGACTACCCAAGAAAAAGAGCAAGCCTGTCTTACTAATTGGGAGGCTAGCAAAGTACAGGAAGCCGCTGCGATTGATAAAAAAGATCAAAACTGATTTTTTTATCGCCGCAGCGCTTGTGAAGTGATTGTGCAGTGATAAAAAAAAAATAATAATTTTGTCACTGCGGCGGGGTGGGCGTGGGTGAACGCACGTGTGGGCGACCGATCAGACCTGATCGGGCAAACACTGCGTTTTGGGTGGGGGGCGAACTAAGGTGACACTAATACTATTATAGATCTGACTGATCAGTTCTGATCACTTACAGATACTATAAAAGTACAAACGCTGATTAGTGCTACGCTAATCAGCGAATCGGTGACTGCGGTGGGCTGGGCGCTAACGCTAACTACCTAACAAAGTGGCCTAAACTAAACTAAGACTAACAGTCAATTATAGTGAAAAAAAAAAAAGTGACAGTTCACAAAAGTGACACTGATCACTTTTTTCCCTTTCACTATGTATTGACAGGGGGTGATCAAGGGGTTAATTAGGGTGATGGGGGGTGATCAGGGCCTGATATGTAGTGTTTTGTGCACTTACTTGGGATCTGTGCTGTGTGCTGGGTCCAACCGATGAAAAGGACCCAGCACATGGCACAGATCCCTTATAAATAAAACTTAAATCACCTATTTCCATAGGTGATTTTGAAAATCACCAGCCTGCCAGCGCTGATCATTGGCTGGCAGGCTGGTGACTCACCTCTCCTGAGTCCGGCGGTGCGTTCCACTGCGTTCCACCGGACCCAGGAGCGCGTCAACGAGGAATAAACCGACCGCCGCAGGACGCAATCCTGCGTTAGGCGGTCGGAAAGAGGTTAAATAGTGGGTTTTGGAAATCACCTGAAAAATTTTAAGATTTGCTTCTAAACTTCTAAGCCTTCTAACCTCCCCAAAAAATAAAATGACATTCACATAATGATCCAAACATGAAGTAGACATATGGGGAATGGAAAGTAATAGCTATTTTTGGAGGTATTACTATCTATTATAAAAGTAGAGAAAATGAAATTTGCTAATTTTTTTACATTTTGGGTAAATTTGTTTTTTTTATAATTAAAAATGGAAATCTATTGACTTATTTTTACCACTGTCATGAAGTACAATATGTGACGAGAAAACATTCTCAGAATCGACTGGATAAGTAAAGGGGTTTTAAAATTATTACCACATAAAGTGACACGTCAGATTTGCAAAAAATGGCTCTGTCAGGAAGATTTCTCTTGTTGCACATAATCTCCACTCATTTCTGTAGCGAACCCCTTCCTCAATGCTTTAAATGAAAGTGCCAGATATTGGCAAAGCAGTATGGGACGGGCTGGTCATAGAAAAGAGTACATCTTGTGTACAACAAGAACAACGATGACTCCCTAATTTGCATATTAACTCCTTAATGATCACCTATTTTTCAGTTTTTGCCTCTCCATGTTTAAGCAACTATAATGTTTGCCATTTTTCACTGACATGGCTGCATGATGCCGAGTTTATGCGGAATAAATAATATTTTTTTGTTCTGTTTGAGATTTCATATAAATTACTTTGTAATGTGTTTTCTTTCTTGCACTGATAAGTGAGTTGTACATAACCAGTATAGTTTTTTTGCGTTTATGTAATGCATATGAAGTAAAATGCATTTATGTAAAATAAATTTTGTTTATTTTTTTTTCTAGCTTTTTATTTAGTTTTTGAAATTATTTTTATTACTTTTTTTAAAATCTCATTAAGGAATTAATGGGGGGTGCTCCCTTGTGAAATGCCTTAGTGTTCCCAGATATGGACTCAAGCTGGGAATTCCTTACCGAATAATGTTGTGCAAATCCAAGCACAATACTAGGAAATGGCGTGGTCTCTTCTGTAGAGAAGATAGGTCAGACTGCTGCTCTTGTTCGCCGGGATCCTCCAGATGGAGTCCAGTAATACAGATAGGGACATGTTCGGTTGACAAAGAACAGAAAAAGAAAAACAAAAGCGCGCTGCTCTGCTATATATAAAATTATTTATTAAAAACAGACATAAAACACTATAAATAAAAGGCTAGCTAGTTGCAGTGGTAGGCCACCACCTTCATCAGGCTGTACAATCGCCCCTCTACCTAACCATTATAAAACTAATGGTTGCCCGTATAGCCAGAATTCCCCCTTGTCAACAGTGGATGATGTTTGTTCCTGCACATCTGTCCTGTCGAATAGAAGCTGTTCAACCGCTTCTGTTTTTTTAGCCTCCTGGGGGGATGCTCCGCAGGGTGCAGCTGTGCCCCTTTCCTCCATCTCCCCATCGAATACAATATCGACTCTACCATCCACACACATGTATCTACTGTTTTGCTCCCTCCTCATCCCTGTGACCTCCAGCCCTCTCAGCGTAAAAAAGAAAAAAAAAAAAAAAGAAAAAAACGAGGAGAGCATGCCGGGATGGCAGATCTCAACATGACCTCCAAAAAGGTCCTCGAATTGATAGATCCATAGATCGAGTTAGATCTATGGAAACTGCCTGTATATCACAAAGGAGGGCCTCATTCACATTGTGGAACAATTGTTCAGGTTGTGGGACTCCTACACTCATAAAGCCTATGCACTAAGTGAAAGGGCTGCCAAAAATTTAAAGGAACCGGCACTACAATACACGGGGCATAGAACACCCTTGAAAAATTTTGATTGGTGGCCTGCTGGTGACACTTAAAGAGGACCTTTCAGCAAAAAAAAAATGCATGAGATACTTATACCATCTTACAGGGCTGCTGCCGCTGATGTCCGCACACAGTTTTTTTTTTTCAAATGCCCCCCCAGTTCGCCCGCAGCGCTCCCGGTATCTTCTGTGCCTCTTATGCTAATGAGGCAACTTGGTTATAGTAGGAGGTTTCATTTAGTTATGGTGGGCGGTGTGTCTTCTCTCTGGCAGCGAGTGCATCCAATCGCAGCGCTCCTCTCTTAGCCAGGGAGCCCCGGCTAAGAGAGGAGCGCTGCGATTGGATGCACTCGCTGCCAGAGAGAAGAGACACTGCCCACCATAACTAAATGAAACCTCCTACTATAACCAAGTTGCCTCATTAGCATAAGAGGCACAGAAGATAACGGAGCGCTGTGGCTGAACTGGGAGCGTTGAAAAAAACTGTGTGCGGACATCAGCGGCAGCAGCCCTGTAAGATGGTATAAGTATCTCATGAATTTTTTTTTTGCTGAAAGATCCTCTTTAAACATTTGGAGCAAGGGCCTGCTGGTGACCCTCTAAAACAGGGATGTCAAACTCGTGGCCCTCCAGCTGTTGCAAAACTACAACTCCCATCATGCCTGGACATCCTACAGCAATCAAGGCATGCTGGAAGTTGTAGTTTTGCAACAGCTGGAGGGCCACGAGCTTGACATCCGTGCTCTAAAACATTAGAGGGGAGGGCCTGCTACTGAGCTGATGCTCTAAAACATTATATGCTAGTGCCTGCAGGTGAGCTGACGCTCTAAAACTTTAAATGCGAGTGCTTGCAGGTAAGATGACACTCTTAAACATTATATGCAAGTGCACGCTGTTCACCTGACGCTCTAAAGCATTATATGCGAGCGCATGCTGTATAACTGACGCTCTAAAACATTTTATGCGAGTGCATGCTGTACAGCTGATTGTCTAAAACATTATATGCGAGTGCATGCTGTTCAGCTGACCCTATAAAAAAATTTGAGTGGAGGAAATATATACAATCTGGATGAGGAGGAGGAGGAGAAAACAAGATTCAACCATATACTTTTTTTGGTGGTGGAAAAGGTGCATGGGAATACACTACAGTAGATTGAGTACATTATAAATGGTGGAGTTGAGAAGTCAGGGGCGATCCAGGCCTTGTTCATTTCTATCTGTCAACCTGTCAGCATTGCCAGTTGACAAGCTGATACGCTTATCTGTTATAATGCCACCAGAAGCACGAAATACACGCTTAGACAAAACACTGGCGGCAGGACAGGCCAGCACCTCCAAGGCGTAGAGCACAAGTTCGTGCCACGTGTCCAGCTTGGACACCCAGTAGTTGTAAGGCACTGAGGTATCATTTAGGACGCTGACACGGTCTGCTATGTATTCCTTCACCATCTTCCAAAGCTTTTCCCTCCTTCTAGGACTAGGCCGCGCTTCAGGGTGAGGTTGCTGGTGGGATGTCATGAATGTGTCCCATGCCTTGGAGAGCGTTGCCCTGCCTTTGTTGGAACTGCTGTGTGTTCTCCTTTGTCTCTGTTCCTCGGTTGCCTAAGGAAGTATGGACTCTGCAGGCTGCATTGTCAGAACGAAAATTTTGGATCAATCTCTCAACAAGTACCTTCTGGTATTGCACAG
Organism: Bufotes viridis; assembly: GCA_033119425.1. Taxonomy (NCBI): domain Eukaryota; kingdom Metazoa; phylum Chordata; class Amphibia; order Anura; family Bufonidae; genus Bufotes; species Bufotes viridis. Next base: position 302,795,553 of record CM065592.1, read on the forward strand.
TTTTACTCGTCCTCTCCACCACAGGAATGAGAGATGAGAAGTTCTCTTCATAGCGGGGGTCGAGAAGGGTAACCACCCAGTAATCCGAGTTATCTAAAATATATATATAATATAATATGTATAACGCGAGGGTCACAGGAAAGGCAGTCTAAAATGAAGTCAGCCATGTGTGCCAGAGTGCCAACAGGCAAGACGTCTATGTCGACATCAGGATGACTCTCCATCTCCTCATCCGCCTCCTCTTCTGCCCATCCACGCTGAACAGATGGAATTAAAGTTCCATGGGTACTACCCTCTGTAGCAGAGGCAACTGTCTCCAGCTCCTTCTCCTCCTCTTCATGGTCCATTTTGCGCTGAGAAGACGAACTGTGGGTGGTCTGGTGATCACCCTGTGTAATGTCCTCCCCCATTTCCTCATCTGCCACATTCAGTGCGTTCTCCTTAATAGTGAGCAGCGATCATTTGAGTAGACAGAGTAGTGGGATGGTTACGCTGATAATAGCGTTATTGCCACTAACCATCTGTGTGGATTCATCAAAGTTTTTTAAAACCTCACAGAGGTCTGACATCAATGCCCACTCCTCGTTTGTGAATAGTGGCAGTTGACTGGAAAGGCGATGACCATGTTGCAGCTGGTATTCCACAACTGCCCTCTGCTGCTCACAAAGCCTGACCAACATGTAGAACGTAGCGTTCCAGCACATGCTCACATCGCACAACAGTCGGTGAGCTGGAGGCTACAAGCGCTGCTGCAGCGTTGACAGACCGGCTGAAGCTGTGGGCAACTTGCGGAAATGGGCACACATGTGGTGCGCCTTCACTAGTAGCTCTTGCAAATAGGGGTAGGTTTTGATAAACTGCTGAACCACTAAGTTTAAGACATGGGCTAGGCATGGAATGTGTGTCAGGTTGCCGAGCTCCAAAGCCGCCACCAAGTTACGGCCATTGTCAGACACAACCATGCCTAGTTGTAGGTTGAGTAGCGAGAGCCACAGCTCGGTCGGGTCCCTTATACCCTGCCACAGCTCTGCGGCAGTGTGCTGTTTGTTCCCTAAGCAGATCAGCTTCAGCATGGCCTGATGACGCTTTCCCACAGCAGTGCTATACTGCTTCCAGCTAGCGACTGATGGCTGACTGCTGCTGGAGGTGAAAGTGGAGGAGGAGGCGGCGGAGGAGGAGGAGAAGTGGGGGTTGGAGCCAGTAACATAGCTGCTGGCGGAGACCCTGATGGACGTAGGGCTCGCAATCCTTGGCGTGGGTAGCACCTATGCCATCCCAGGGTACCACTTACTCCTGGCCTCCACAACATTCACTCAGTGTGCGGTCATAGAAATGTAGCGTTGTCCATGTGTCCGTGGTGAAGTGGACCTTACCAGTAAGTGTGTTGGTCAGGGCACAGGTGATGTTCTGGGACACATGCTGGTGTAAGGCGGGCAATGCACACAGTGAAAAATAGTGGCGGCTGGGGAATACTGTTATGACAAGACTAATCCCTGTGAGTGACTTGCAACAGGGAATAGTCTTGTCATAACACTTTTCATCTAATAGAGGGCGCTGTTCATGAGTCATAACTCATAAACAGCACCCTCTATTAGATGAATAGTGTTATGACAAGACTATTCCCTGTTGTGAGATCGTGAAATCTCACATCTGACAGTACATTCTAACACCGGAGGCGTTCCCATGGTGATGGTGATGCTCCATGCGCATGACAGGCCCTGACTGGAGCGGCTACGGAGCCCAGACATGTAAGAACAGTTTTTTAGGGAACCAGACACCCTTTTCTCTTCCGAGCAGGGGGTGTGTGGTTTAATGCTTAGGACCTCCATTGTTCTCAATGGTACTCGAGCACACGAAGCCGACACTACTCGTGAACGAATGATTGCCGTTCACCACCGTCATCTTCTTGAACTGTTGGGAATCAGGGCACACTATCTCAGGTACCTCTTCAAGCGTTGTGGGTGTGAGGGCCAAATCAAATAGGATCACTCGTTTGGCAAGCTTCTCCATAGTGGGAGGAAGGATGGTCAGAGTGAGGATTCGGTTGACCAGACTCTTGGCTACAGACACTGCATGAGAGTGTGGTGCTTAACCGACTGGAAGCATTATCTTCAGCAATCCAACTGACCAACTGTTCGCACTGGTCCGACTTGGACAGTGTTGTCCTGTGCCACCCAGCTAAGTTGGACGTGAAGCTGGGTAGGGTGGATTTTTTTTCTCTGGTGCACTGGCAGCAGGCACAGTTTAATTGCACCCAGGGACACGACCTCTGCGTGCACCATAAGCATCACGCGCACTTACCCGTCCCTTAGTCCTCGCCTTCTTCATATTAATGGTTTTGTCACTAGATGTGGCGCATATTGCTTTACTGTCTGCTAAAGACACAGTTTTCGGATGCAGGACAGTATATGTCACAGAAACCCACAGAATATGGACACTATATTAGGCCCAGATTATTGGAATTTGTAATACAGACACTGTTTGCAGATGTTCTACATTATTGGTTACAGAACACCACAGATTATGGACACTAGATGTGGCCCAGATTATTAAAGACACAGTCTGCAGATGATGTACAGTATATGTGACTAATATGTATAAAATAAAAATATCTTGCTGCTATCAAACACACACAGTAGTCCTTAAAATGACTTTGGGATCTTTGAAAAGCTTTTGGTAGTAAAAACAGCAAATGTCTCTCCCTGCACCATCTGTTTCCTCCAAAGAACTGTCCCTGAGACTGTTGCAGGTAATTAGATTGCTGCCCTAAAACACACACACACAGTAGTCCTTAAAAGGACTTTTGAGTCTTGAAAAAGCTTTCTCTGAATAAAAACTGTGAAAATCGCTCCCTACACTGTCTTTCCCTTCCTACGCTCTGCTCTCCCTGGCTGACTGATCCTAGCACGTCATCGGGTGCTATATAACCACCCAGTGTCGGACTGGGGTACCTAGGGCCCACCAGTAAAATTTATTTTGGGATCCCACCATATGGATACATTCAAATATAATAAATAATCTAACAAGTTTTTTATATGAACATAGGCTGGTGGAGGTACTGTACATTGAATATATGTATGTAGTGCAGTAAGTCTAATGTGTTATGTGCCACTTGTGCAGGAGGTGGGACACTAGGGGCCCACTTTTCCCAGGGGCCCACCAGGCGATTCCCCTGTGCCCCTGTGGGCCAGTCCGAGCCTGTAACCACCGATGGTGGGTTTGGGCCAGCCAATCACTGTAATGCCAGCAGCCAACATGGCTACTGGCATTACAGTGAGGGCAGTACTTACCTGCACCTTTATTGGTTGCTTAAAACCCACAAAACATGTGGGGCGGAGACTCAAGCACTGCGCTCGAGCACATGCGGTACTCGGTCGAGTAATGCCATGTGCCGAGCATAGCGATGCTCGAGCCGAACAGATATACGGCCGGTCATGCTAGCTTATCACTAATTCTTTCCAATAAATAGAGTTCCCTTACTCTTGGTAGCGTGAATGAGGAGTCAGAAAAGGTATATTTGTCTTCTACCTGCAGTACCCGATGTCTCCTGTCTGCCATGGTGGCGCTAGACTGAAAATATTGAATTAGAAGTATTTGTTGACAGTGGCACTGGGGTTAACCTTATTGATTATCAATTTCTTCAGAGTCATGGCAAGACAAGCGTATTAAGCAAAGGGATATCGGTGTTTGCTATTGATTCCGCTCCTCTCTCACAAAAGTGTCTAACTCATATTGTGCAGGATATTTATTTGAAGATGGGTGATTCTTATGTTGAGTCAATTTCTTGTTTTGTATTGAAGGGTTTGCCTGCTCCTCTGGATTTACCATGGTTGATCAAACATAATACTACCATTGATTTGCAAACTAGACAGATCAGTAATTGGAGTGATTTTTGTATGTACAACTGTCTCTGCGCACCTATTTCTGTGGTATCCACTAAGGTGTTACCTCTGTTTCTTTCTGATTTTTCAGACTTATTCTCTGAGGGTGGAGATCAGGAGTTACCCTCCTCACTGAGAGTATGTTTGTACGATCAATCTTATTCCTGGAGCTAAATTGCCCAAGTCTCGGTTATATAATCTTTCCCAACCTAAAAGAGTAGCTATACGAGAGTATATTACCGAGAGTTTGGCAAAAGGACATATTAGACCATCTAAGTCACCTGTGGCTGCCGGCTTCTTTTTTGTTTAAAAAAAAAACACGGGACCCTTATGCCGTGTTTAGATTTCCGAGAACTGAATCTTATTACTGTCAGTGATCCTTATCCCCTTCCCTTGATTCCGGATTTATTCGATCAGATTGTCGGATCCAAGGTGTTTTCTAAATTGGATTTAAGAGGGGCTTAATCTATAATCTGATAAGAATCAGAGAAGGGGATGAATGGAAGATGGCCTTCAATACCCTTGAGGGCCACTACGAGAACTTGGCCATGCCCTTTGGTTTGACTAATGCCCCGGCGGTTTTCCAGCCCTTTATCAATGACATTTTTCATCATTTGGTGGGGAGGTTTGTTGTTATTTACCTCGATGACATACTAATTTACTCGCCTGATATGGAGTCTCATCAGGATCATTCAAAACAAGTATTATTGATCCTCCGGGTGAATAAATTGTATGCTAAAATGTGTGTTTGCTGTTCAGGAGCTGCAGTTTCTGGGCTACTTACTTTCTGTCTCAGGTTTTCGTATGGATCCCGAAAAGGTCTGTGCGGTACTGGAATGGGATCGTCCAGAGAATCAGAAAGCTCCGATGTGGTTTTTGGGATTTACTAATTACTACAGAAAATGTATCCTGAATTAATCCACTGTTGTCAGACCTTTGACTGATATGACTAGGAAGGGTGTGGACTTCTCAGTCTGGTCAAAAGAGGCATTACAGGCTGTTTTGCTTCCGCTCCCATTCTGGTGCAACCCAATGTGTCTCAATCCTTCATTGTGGAGTCGAAGCAGTTTTGTCACAGGGTCCCTCTCCTTGCCAATAGCGCCCTTGTGCTTTTTTTTTCAAAGAAACTCTCTGCTGCTGAAAGAAATTATGATGTTGGGAATAGACAGTTGCTGGCCATTAAATTGGCTTTTTAGGAATGGCGCCATTGGCATTACGGTAATCACGGACCAAAGAATCTGGCTTACATGCAATCAGCGAAGCGTCTGAACCCTAGGCAGGCCAAATAGTCATTGTTTATTTACCAGATTTAATTTTGTGGTCACTTATCGCCCTTGGGCCAAAAATGTCAAAGCGGATGCCTTATCGCGTAGCTTTCCTGGGGGGGGGGGGATTCGGAGGATCCTGCTCCGATTTTGGCTGATGGAGTGGTGGTATCCGCTCTTTATCCCGAACTGGAGGCGGAAGTGTTGGGGGCTCAAGGTGAGGCACCTGATTCCTGTCCTCCAGGGAAGTTGTTTGTTCCTTCAGGACTTCGACACAAGGTGTTCAAGGAACATCATGATACTGTCCTTGCGGGACACCCTGGGAGTAGATCCACCGTGGATCTTATTTCCCGGAGATTCTGGTGGCCAGGTTTACGTAAATGTGTTGAGGGCTATGTGGCAGCTTGTGAGACTTGTGCACGTGCTAAGGTGGCTCATACTCAGCCTTCAGGATCTCTTCTTCCTTTGTCCATCCCTTCTCATCCTTGGACGCATTTGTCCATGGACTTCATCACTGATTTACCCAGTTCCTCTGGGAAGACTGTGATTTTGGTGGTGGTGGACCGCTTCAGTAAGATGGCTCACTTTATACCATTATCAGGTTTGCCCAATGCTAAAACTCTCGCTCAAGTGTTTATTGATAACATTGTGATATTACACGGCATCCCCTCTGATGTGGTGTCTGATAGGGGGGACACAATTTGTTTCCAGGTTTTGGAAGGCATTCTGTACTCGTCTGGGAGTTCAGTTGTCTTTCTCTTCGGCTTTCCATCCTCAGTCGAATGGACAAACTGAGCGCACTAACCAGAATCTGGATACTTATTTGAGGTGTTTTGTCGCTGAGAATCAGGAGGAGTGGTCTTCGTTTTTGTCCTTGGCTGAGTTTGCCTTGAATAACCGTAGACAGGAGTCCACTGATAAGTCACCATTTTTTGGTGCATATGGGTTTCACCCTCAGTTTGGTACTTTCTCTGGGACTTAATCCTCTGGTATACCTGAAGAGGAGAGATTCTCTTCTTTGTTGTCTTCTATCTGGCGGAAGATTCAAATTAATTTGAAAAAAATTGGTGAAAGATATAAACCGATGGCTGACAAGAAACATATGACTGGTCCGGACCTGTGTATGGGTGATTTGGTGTGGTTGTCCTCCAAGAACATTAAGTTGAAAGTTGGAGGCTTTGAGCAAAATCTTGGCCATTATTAATCCGGTTGTGTTTCATCTGGAACTTCCAGAGGCCTGGGAGATCCATAATGTGTTTCACAGGTCTTTGTTGAAGAACTATGTGGAGCCTGCTGAACCATCTCCTTTGCCACCTCCTCCTGTCTTGGTAGATGGTAATCTGGAGTTTCAGATCTCCAGAATAGTCAACTCACGTATTCTTCGTGGCTCCCTTCAGTACCTGGTACATTGGAAGGGATACGGTCCTGAAAAAAGAATGTGGGTTCCGCCGACCAATGTCAATGCTAGTCGCCTTGTGAAAGCCTTTCACAGGGCACACTTGGATAAGGTTGGTCCTGGGTGCCCGGAGGTCACCCGTAGAAGGGGGGGGGGTATTGTCACTGCCTGCCCTGTGAGAGGCCTGAGAAGATCTGATAGACTTTCTGCACGTGAGTCTATCTGACAGATCTTTCTCTTTTTCCTTGCTGTTTGTTGTTGTGGGCAGGATCCCACCTCTCCACAGGTTCTGCTCATTAGCTGTTTAGTGGCTCTATTTATACCCGCCTCTCACTGCAGCCCTTGTGGTTTATATTTCCTCCTGGAGTTCTCAGCTACTGTTTGGTGAATCTCCTACTCCCCATTCGTCTAAAGCTAAGTCCTCCTTACTTCCTTTTTGTTGTGTGTTCTGACAAGGCCTCGGGGAGACGCTGGTTCCTACACAGTGGTTTTTCTGACTTACAGTGGAGTGGCTTATTTAAGCTCATTAACAAATCATTTAGATGCATAACACATCGAGAAACAGTATTTAAAACTCATTATAACTGGTATTTTACTCCCGCCAAGCATAATTGCATATATCCTACCTGCTCGGATAGGTGTTGGAAGAACTGTGGACAAAGAGGTACACTAAAACACATAGTAACATAGTACATAAGGCCGAACAAAGACATCTGTCCATCCAGTTCAGCCTGTCATCCTGCTAGTTGATCCAGAGGAAGGCAAAAAAAATATAAAAAAACTGTGAGGTAGGAGCCAATTTTCCCCCACTTAAGGAGAATAAAAAATTCCTTCCCGACTCCAATCAGGCAATCAGAAGAACTCCCTGGATCCATGACCCATCTCTAGTAGCTATAGCCTGTAATATTATTACACTCCAGAAATACATCCAGGCCCCTCTTGAATTCCTTTATTGTACTCACCATCACCACCTCCTCAGGCAGAGAGTTCCATAGTCACTGCTCATACTATGGACATGCAAAAAAGTGGCACCTCTATGGAAGGCAGCCCAGAGGATAATAAATATTTTAACTTCCAGTACGTGGGTTTTGTCTCCGGCTCTAACCCTACTATTATCAGACCTGAATTTAATTGCGATACACTACAGATTTGTAGTGGCACATATACTGATGGCCATAAAATTGATCATTACACGTCACTGGAAGGAACCAGGACTCCCACACATTAATGAAGTAGTACACTTGGTTAATAATAAAAAAATAATAGCGTATCAAAATTTGACATTTTCCAAGTTTAGCCTATTATGGAACGCGTGGATTAATTGCCCATACTATATTGAATAAGATGACGACCTTAAAGATATATGACCAGCAAAGACAAGATTAACGAATGTATGTCCGATGTTGTAACTAGTTACCCTTTCCTTTCCCTTGTAGCGGAAACCCGCTTTTCCTTGTTCTCCCTCCCCTTTTCTTTCCATTCATACTATGCAATGGTAATATCAAACTGATGATATTATTTCATGCTTTAAGTGGTCCATGAGAATCTCTGAACTAGAGAACGGCACTTTTTCTGATTCTACTCTTTCTTACCTTTAACCCCTTAAGGACCCAGCCTTATTTCACCTTAAGGACCCAGCCATTTTTTCCAAATCTGACCAGTGTCACTTTATGTGGTGATAACTTTAAAATGCTTTTACTTATCCTGGCCATTCTGAGAAAGTTTTTTCATCACATATTGTACTTGACTCTGGTAAAACGGAGTCAAAATTTTTTATTTTTATTAATAAAAAAATACCAAACTTACCAAACATTTTGAAACATTTGCAATTTTCCAAGTTTCAATTTCTTTAATTCTATAATACATAGTAATACTGCCCCAAAAAAAAAGTTATTAATTTACATTCCCCATATGTCTACTTCATGTTTGGATCATTTTGGGAATGCCATTTTATTTTTGGGGGACGTTACAATGCTTAGTAGTTTAGAACCAAATCTTGGAAATTTTCAAAAACCCATTTTTTTCTTAGGTACCAGTTCAGGTTTGAAGTCACTTTGTATGGCTTACATAATAGAAACCACCAAAAATGAGCCCATTCTAGAAAATACACCCCTCGGGGTATTCAAAACTGATTTTACAAACATTGTTAACCCTTTAGGTGCTCCACAAGAGTTATTGGCAAATGGAGATGACATTTTAGAATTTCCTTTTTTTGCCAATTTTTCAATTTTAATCCATTTTTTCCACTAACAAAGCAAGGGTTAACAGCCAAACAAGACTGTATCTTTATTGCCCCGAGTCTGCCGTTTACAGAAACACCCCATATGTGGCCGTAAACTACTGTACGGCCACACGGCGGGGCGTAGAGGGAAAGGAGCGACGTGTGGTTTTTGGAAGGCTGATTTTTATGGACCGGTTTATTTACACAGTGTCCTATTTCAAGCCCCCCTGATGACCCCTGGAGTAGAAACTCCCTAAAAGTGACCCCATTTTGGAAACAACGGGATAAGGTGGCGGATTTTTGGTTGCTCTATATTACATTTTTGTGAGGTAAGGTTACCAAAAATTTAAATTCTGAAATTTCATCTCCATTTGCCATTAACTCTTGTGGAGCACCTAAAGGGTTAACAACATTTGTAAGATCAGTTTTGAATACCTTGAGGGGTGTAGATTCTTAGATGGGGTCACTTTTAGGAGTTTCTACTCTAGGGGTGCATGATGAGGGCTTCAAAAGAGACATGGAGTCAATAAAAAAGGCCATCAAAATTGGCCTTCCAGAAACCATGTCGGCCCTTTCCTTTTGCGCCCTCCCTTTTAGTGATACAGCAGTTTACGACTACAAATGTGGCGTTTCTGTAAACTGCACTATCAAGGGAATAAATATTAAAGTTTTGTTTGGCTGTTAACCCTTGCTTTTTTACCAGAAAAAAACAGATTGAAATGGAAAAGTGCCAAAAATAGCTGTTTTGGCACAGTTTTTTTTTTTTTTTTTTTTTTACCGTGTTACTCTGGGGGGTTAGGTCATGGGGTATTTTTACAGAGGAGATTATTACTGACGCGGCAATACGTAATATATCTACCTTTTTTTATTTATTTTAGATTTACTAAATATCATTTTTAGAATAACATTTTTTTGTTTGGTGTCTTAAGTCTGAGAACCATAGTTTTTTTTTTTTGTTTTGTTTTGTTTTTTGATAGTCAGTGGCTAAATTGGGAAAGGGGATTAGAAATGTAGTACTCCATGGAAGTGTAGTACTCCCTGAAGCAACCAATAACGCAGAGGCCCGGATGATCAGAGTGGTGGTGGCCTTCCGTATCCCCCTCCTGTGACACACACTGCATTTTTTTGGGGTTCGTCCCTTCTTTCCACCTGGAAAGTGTTGGCCAGGGACGATCCGGGCGCCTCCAGTTCCCGAGGTACTCCCCCCTGATCTTTTCTGACCGAGTCTTGAGGACTGCCTCATAGAACTGAAGGAATGTTCCTGTGTTGGCAGAGCTCTGGAACAGTACAAAAGAGTTGTACATAGCAACCTGCACCAAGTAGACCTCAACTTTTTTGTACCATGTCAAGGTTTTGCGCATGGCGTTATATCGCTTGAGGACTTAATCAGAGAGATCAACTCCTCCCATATACCGATTGTAGTCAACGATACAATCGGGCTTGAGGACCGTTGCCGTGGTACCTCACACAGGGACAGGGGAGATGCCTTTAATGGGAATTGTGGTCAGCATAAGGACATCCCTCTTGTCCTTATATCTAACCAGCAACAGGTTTCCACTGGTAAGGGCACGGGTGTCACCCCTGGGAATAGGTACCTGGAGGGGGTAGGCAGGGAGGCCGCGCTGATTTTTCCGCACGGTCCCACAAGCGGACGTGAATCTGGCGGCGAGGGACTTGAACAAGGAAATGCTAGTATCCACGTACAGGTGGTAACCCTTATCTAGCAGTGGGTACATAAGGTCCCACACAAGTTTCCCGCTAACACCCAGAGTGGGGGGACATTTTGGGGGTTCAATACGGGAATCTCGTCCCTCGTACACACGAAACATGTAAGTGTACCCTGAGGTACTCTCACAAAGTTTGAACAACTTCACGCCATACCACGCCCGCTTAGAGGGAACATACCGGCGGAAAATGAGTCTCCCCTTGAAAGCAATGAGAGACTCATCAACCGCAACCTCCCTTCCAGGTACGTAGGACACCATGAATTTGGGCGTTATATACTTACTTACATGCTGCTGTGGGAAGCAGTATGTGGCTAAGACGAAACGCAAGCTCAGAAGACGAGTAGGCGAAAGTTTACTGGATGTAAGAAATAACCGTGATACACCAGTCGCCCGCCAAGTTTGCCAACATCATGGTGGCGACCCAAATACGCTGAAAGTTCAGGGGATACAGATGGTAGCGAGATCCCCACAGGGTGGTGATATTGACGTGCCATTGCTCCGGAAAGAGGCATATTGGATTTTTAAGCTGAAGACCATACAGCCGCAGGGACTGAATGAGGCATTATCATTTGCTTGCTTCATTTGACTATAAGGGCAGACCTGACCAGTTGATTAGGTGGAGGAGAAGGGTACACCACATGCCGGTATGTAACATGCATTAGATGTGATAGTAAGAATAAGTGCCACTGGTCAACTGTCGGTCAAGGCTAGATATAGTCTGAATACTCCGGAGATATTTTAATAACGATCTTAAATTGTCATCCAGTCCCATGATACTATTGCTATTATTTTATTCATAGCATCAAAGAGTTCATGCTTTTCCAATATGCCCATTGTAATGACTAGGATTAATATATCGAGATGGGTTTAGCCCATGGTGTAGTCTTATCATCCAGTATTGATCTGGCACTGGTGTGTATATTCTCAATACATTCAGCAACGACAATTCAATGTACTACAAGCAATCACTGATGAATATGATGTATCTATTCGGACGTGACTGCCCGCTATTTACTGAATTTCCTCCTTTACCTGCGGCTTCTGATCCACATATGCTGCATCCTATGGGACACTAATAGGTTTGACCGCTAATGAAAGTCCCCCAGATTGCTACAGAGAACCCTCCGGGGTACAATAGCAGAGAGAGGCGTGGGCTGGTTTGGTAGGCGTGGGCAGCTGCCGCGCCGCTATCCTGATTGGTCCGACGCCTAGGCTCACACCCCTGAGAGGTGGGGCTTATGTTTTAAATATCCGGCGTGCATGAGGCCAGCCACGGCCGTCACAGCCCCGGAGCTTGAGCACGGAACAGTGCCCAGCGCCTTCAAACAGGGCTCTTTGAATTATTTATTAGTAAGATAGCTCCTGAGGAAGCGCAGGTGAACAACTGCCCACGCAGAAACGCGTTGAACTGGAGCTAGTTATCTACAGTGGACTACTCAGTGCAGGGCAATTGGATACACCAAACAATAACTGTGTTACATACAGATTGTTGGTATAGAGAGTAAGCACCAGCGACGTGTGTAATGGTGTCAGGCACCTGAATGATAAGGCGCAATCATCAGCGTTATCTGACAGCAGTTTCCAGAGTGTGTTACTCTCTTACACTGAGAGTTAATGTTGGTGGGGTTTGACTACAGCAAAACCTGCAGTGAGCGGACTACTAGAGTACACAGAGGTCACAACTGACCTGTATCTAGAAGCCAGTGAACTCCTTACCAGCATCTTAACTGCCAGTGTAATTTAACCATTGCCACCTAGCGACCAATATCGAGGTCGCACTAGTCCATGTGGTAGTCCGGCACGCAGGGTTCAATAATCCAGCTGCGTGCGACAAACCAATTCTTTTTAGACCACTTGCCACAGATGGTTAATTATACCCTCCCTCTCTGTGGGTGGTAGGTCTAACAGCCTGTTTATTTGGCTTTACACTGTGCCCCAGACACGATTTTAGTGAATAGTAAACAATAAAGTTCATTATGCTATTTTAAACGTCCTGTCAGGCTGAGACTAATTGTACAAAGAGAGCGGATGTATACGACGATACCTAAACAAGTGTAAAATATAACTCCATGAATTTGGCCCCGAATTGATCGATGACTGGCCTGATTTTGTTGAGGTCGTCATAGGCAGGATCACCTTGGGGAGGGGGGGGTCACGACATGCTGCGTTATAGCCATTCAGTGCTGATAGTTGCAGCCTCTGTCACGGAGGCTAGCAGCCTGTTGGTTTGTCCTTTTACCCACATTTGATGCTCCTGACAAACATGTCGAGCTAGCAGTGGGGGCAAACCTATGTAACTGAACTATGCTTGACTTGTGTTCACAGTACAGAAGTGGTCGGCGTTTATTCAGCCCCCTGTAGTATGTGAACAGGTGCACTCAAGAGTTTTGCTCACACCCAGTTAGTTAGTGTCCCTTGATTCGTGCTCACAGGGCTGGTAATTTGGCATCTATTACATACACATGAACAGGTGTGCTATTTCAGGCAGCCTACCCTAGTGAGTAGATGTTTATCAATGGATTAGTCCGATTAATTTAGTCCAGGGCCATTTATACTGGGTGACTGAGCTGAGTACCTTATCCATGCCACGGTGCGCATACTTGGTTGTGGACAGATCACTACAGCCTTTTTGGCGTGTTGCTTCAACCTGTGTACTGCACCTTAAGTGGATTTCCTAGGGACTGCATCCACACCTGAGCGGTACCGCAGACTGTCGTTTTCCACGCAATACCCCTGGTCACTCGGAATTTTATATATTTGGTAGGTTACTTTTTCTTGCACATTTTTGGTATTTTTGCATATTTAATAAAGTATTAGTTTTACTTAATCTTCATAGCGTTCCTATCCACAGTGAATTATTAGGGACATGCTGCATTATCTGCATAATGCAGGCATTTCCGGGTGGCCTCAAATCTAGGATGTGCCAAGGCCATACTGTAGAGTGGGGTCTGGTAGAGGACGTCCCCCTCCAGTACAGCCTGGCACTGGGTTTCTTGACTAGGCCCATGTGCAGCACGAGGCCCCAAAACGTCCTCATCTCTGCTACACTGACCGACGTCCAGCCATCGGGCCTAGCCAAAAAAGAGCCATTAGATTTACCAGTTGGTCACTGAAAAAAGACTAAAAAAGTTGTATTCAATGAAGCCCACTGTGTAAATCTGGATTCCTGATTCACCAACAAAATCAGGAATTGCCGGCTCAAAGTTCTCTGGGGTACACCAGCCAAGTTCACCTGCAGGGGGCTCAGATGAACTGACTTGGTGGCCCGGGAAACTAGTACAAGCCCCAGAGCTGCTCATACTAGGGTGCGCCACAAGGTCCCTAGCATGGGGGTCTCCGCCGCCTCCTTGGGGGCTCATCATCGCTTGATGATGAGGATGATAAAAGGAACATGGGGTCATTGTCGTCCTCCCTGGGGCTCTCTGACTTGGAGGCAAGCTGGGCGTATGCCTCCTCGGCTGAGAACGTTCGGCGGGCCATAGGGGAGTGTGTGTGTGCGTGGAAATCTTTATTAGGGTTGCGTGTGTGTGTGAGCACGGGTGTAAAAAAAAATAAATAAATACCTGATTCAAACGTGCTGATCAGCAGTACAAAGCTGATCAGCGGTGGGGTGGGCGATACGCTAACAGTGGCCGGACGCTAAGAGTGCCGGCCACGGTCAGTGTACGCAAAAATAAAAAATTAACGCTTGTGCTCAAAAAAAGTGTGTGGGGGAGGGGAGGGGGAGGCACACTGCAGCACCCCATAAGGGGTCTAGGGTCACACAGCTAAGTGCTGTGGATCCCAGACACCTATGGGGTGCTAACTAAAGAAAAGAAAAAAAAAAAAACTTTCTGAACTTTCTAAACTTTAACTTTCCCTAAACTGACGCTCACTATCCCTGCCTATACACCCCTAACTAAAACTGACCCTGACTGTCCCTAAAAGTAAAGACACTAACTGCAGCAGCTCCTGCTCTCCTGACTCCACGGAAGGTTGTGAGCCGGAAGAGCAGGGGCGGCAATTGAAATTTGCCGCCGCACTGCCCAAATGCCGCCTCTCATCCAATCAGATGCGATCCTGAGAAGTGGCGTGACCAGCACTTCTCAGGATCGCAGGACGGTGATTGGTAGTGTATTATCACACCACCGATCACCGTCCTTTCCGGGTTATTGGGTCAGAGACCCAAATAACCCGGAAACGCAGCAAACCGCAGGTCTGAATTGACCTGTGGTTTTCTGCGATCGCCTACATGGGGGGGGGCAGGCACCTTGTTCCAATCACCGCCACCTGCGCAGTCCTTAAGTACCAGGACACCAGGGTGTACCCATACGCCCTGTGTCCTTAAGGGGTTAATAAAGTATTGATTCACCTCTCTGCTTATCTTCATCCCCAACCTGTGCTGTCACATAAACGACCTTGAGGACATGGACTGTACAATGCGTTATTCTTATGGCCTAATAAATGTAGATGATCTAAGTTACTATGTACGACTTTTTACACGGCGTGATGACGTGAACACGCCACGTCGCGCTCTCCTCCTCCTGCCCTCCTCCCCCCTCCTCGTTCTCCTGCTCCTCGACTCCCCGGCTGATTCTCTGGGTCCGGGGCATGTCTAAGCCCTCTACTGCCTGCCGCTAGCTGATAGCCGCCTACCGTCTGCCGCCTGCTGTCGCCTTCCTAGGAGGGGTGTCGGATCCTGGTGCTCTGCTGCCTGTCCTGGTGCCGTCTGTTGCTGCCGCTGCCGCTGTTGGGCTGGGAGGACCCCTTGCGCTCTGCCGCTGCCGCTCGTTCCTGGTGCCGCCCACAGAGCCCGGATCGGATCCCCTGCACTCCGCCGCTGCTGCTTGTCTCTGGGTGCTTCCGGACTTCCTCGATGTCGTCCTCTGCTGCCCGGTCCTCTGTGCCCTGAGAGTTTCGGGTTCCGCCTGCCATCCTTCTGCTGCCGCCTGCAGGGAGCGTGTGCCCGTCTCCCCATCCACTTTCACTGCTTGCTGCTCTGCTGGATTGGATTCACTTTGCCTCGGTCATCCGGCTTCTTTTCCTCCTGCCTCGGTCTGGCTTGCTCTCCTGTTCATCTCCGCTCTCCTGCTCCTGGATGCTGGACACGTGAGAAAAAAAAAAAAAGCCTTTTTGGCTCTCCTTTTAGCCTCTTTTGCTTTGCATTTTGCTTACAGGTCCTGTATTGGCTGTGTGACTCTGTCCCTGTGTGACTTTGCCTTATTATATTATAGGCTCTGGTGTTTGGTATTTTAAAGGAGAGTAAAGGGGAATAAAAAAAAAAAAAAAAAAAAAAAAAAGGAAAAAAATAAATAAAAGGGAATTAAATTAAACTGAAGTCAGAGCGGGAGGAGAGCAGCGCCGAAAGCAGAGTAGAGGCGGGTGTGAAAAGGTGGAGAAAGGAGGAATATAAAAAAAAAAACATACAAGATAAGGAAAAAGAGGAAACAGGAACAAGGAAAAAAAAATAAAAATCCCTAAGGGGAGAAAGGGGAAAAAAAAAAACAGGAGAAAAGAAAGAAAAAGATACAAAAAGGAGGAAAAAAAATTAAAATTAAAGGGGATTTCCTAAACACCAAAATAAACTAAAGTATATACATATACTGAAGGGGGCCTTATACGAACAATGGCCCCAAAGCGGCGGTCGGTTGATTCCTCTGGAACAAAAGTGGGGACCAAGACACCAGAGGGCAAAATTGATAAGTTTCTGAAATCCCCCTCCCTCAATGAAAAGGGGTTATTTAAAGGGAAAATAAGTATCAACCCTAAGAAAACTGCTAAAACTCTTCAAGTTGAAGAATTCTTTGAGGATGGGTTAGCAGATCAGGAAGGAGGGGAAGAAAGTCCTTCAGCGCGAGCAGAAACTGAACAAGACCGCCCAGCTCTGGAAAAAATCTTGTGTGCCGTGGAAAAAAACGGTATGCTAGCGCAAGAGATGTCTATTCAATTAGGGTCAATGCAGAGTGACATATCCCTAATAAGAGAAGACCTGACCAAGATCCGGGATCGAGTACTTAATATGGAGAAGACGGTTAGCTCTCTCCAGTCCGATATGGATATGATAAAATCTAAGACTTTGTCTCTTGCTTCAGAAAACCACCTCCTACAAAATAAATTGGAGGATTTGGAAAATAGATCAAGGCGGTATAATATCCGCTTGGTCGGATTCCCAGAGGGAGCTGAGGGTAGGCAGCTAGTTGAACAACTTAAGGAGGTAATTTTGGAAAACCTGGACAGCGAACATTTCTCCTCCATGTTTCAAATAGAAAGAGCCCACCGGATCCCAGGGGGAAAACCCACTCCAGGGAGGCCGTCGCGAGCAATCCTAATGAAATTATTACTATCTATGGATAGAGATAGGATATTGAGAAGGGCAAGGAAATGCTCACCCATTGACTATCAAGGCACTAGATTGCTATTCTTCCCTGATTTTGCTCGACAGACTCAGGAAAAAAGAAGAAGCTTCAGCGAGATAAAAAAACGTTTGGCGTCAAAAGACATTAAATATTCTTTACAGTATCCAGCGAAATTAAGAGTGATTTACAACGGGACTATCCAATTTTTTGAGAAACCGCAACAAGTGTTGGAGTGGATGGAGCAAATGGGCCTTTGAAATATTTTTTCATAATAAGTGACGGAGGGGATGGAGGGAGGATGGGATTAGCGGGGGGGAGAATGGCCGGAAGGTAGAGGTTTGCTGACTAGATCGGGCGGACCAAAGGTGGGGGGGAGAGGGAATGGGGGAGAGAATTCAACCTGCAGGGAAGGGTTTTTTTTTTTTTTATTCCTTCTTTAACTGATGTCGGTTAGAATCGTCTCTTGGAATGTCAGAGGTCTTGGGGAAAGGGTTAAGAGGCAAGCTATTATGGATGCAGTAAAGAGATATCTTCCCGCAATTATTTGTATAGTGGAAACCCATCTCACTGAAGAGACCGTGTCCCGTCTGATGACGGGATGGCATTCCCAATCCTACCATTCTACTTTTAGCGGTGCCTCTAGGGGCGTATCGGTTCGGATTCATAATTCCATAGATTTTTCCTTAACAGAATCTTATATAGATAATCAGGGCAGATTTATTTTTCTGTATGGGAGGCTCCAAGGATAAAGTTACATTCTTGCTTTTTTCTATGTACCACCACCATTTTCTATGTATCCACTCACCCAACTATTGCGTTTTATGGAAAAGAAACCGGAATGTCGGCTTGTTCTGATGGGAGACTTTAACGCTGTTATGGATCCCAAAAAGGACAGACTGACTCTAGACGCAGATCGGGGAAGGAATATTTGTAATTCTCCGTTGCCTCAGTTCTGTACGGAAGTTGGATTGGTGGATATATGGGAACATGTCGGCGGAGGAAAGAGAGTGTATTCATGTGTTAGCAGAGGAGGCAGAGCAATGTCTAGGATTGATTTGGCATTTAGTAATGAGAATAACTTGAATAACATTAAAAGGATGCGATACGGGGTAAGAACAGTTTCAGACCATTCACCGGTTTTAATGGAGGTTCGCATTGGGGAGAATAAAGACAATAGGGGATTCGGGGTTAAGCTGAACCCGTACTGGCTTACTGTTATGGATAATTATCAGTCTATTAAAATACATGTATCTTCCTTTTGGGAGGTGAATCTCCCCTCCGCTAACATCAATTTTGTCTGGGACGCTCTGAAAGCGTATCTTAGGGGGGTTCTTATTAGTGATATCACTGCTGCAAGGAGATCATTTAAAAAAAGAGAGGAAGACCTGACCGATATCGTGGCTTCCACAACGGAACGATTTATCGATCAATCTACTGAATATAATAAAGAAGAGATGCAGAAGGCTAGTCGCTCTCTGAAGGAATACGTAACTGAGAAAGCAAACCATAGGTTACTTTTTAAGGGACAGAAGTACTTTTCAGAGTCTGGACGTCCTGGTAAGCTTCTAGCTAAAATAATTTTACAACAGGATAAGAAAAAGAAGGCTATCACTCTAGTTCGTAAATTAGATGGGGTAATTATATCAGACCCGGAGGGAATTAGAGACACTTTTCTGCAATACTTCTCTCAGATATATACAGCTTCTCCTGGTCTGCCACCTGACCTGGCGAGACAGTTCCTGGAGAGAATTTCTCTTCCGACTTTAACAGAAGTCCAAAAATAATCTCTGGAAAGAGAGTTGTCTCTTGTAGAGATTCAAGAGGCCTTGAGGTCTATCTCCGGGAACTCATCGCCTGGGTCAGATGGTCTTCCATATGAATTTTACCGTAAGTATAGTGATGTCATCCTCCCTCATTTACTGGAAGTGTTCTCTCAAGCATCGCAGGAAGGGGCTCTGCCACAGTCTATGATGGAAGCCGTGATAGTTTTAATCCCTAAAAAAGATAAGGATCCAACGGACTTGAGTTCATACAGACCAATTTCCTTAATAAACACAGATGAAAAGTTGCTATCAAAGGTTCTGGCCAAGAGGCTTTCTCAGGTTATGCCCTCTCTGATTCATCCAGATCAAAATGGCTTTATGCCAAAAAGGGGCACCCATCATAACCTGCATAGGTTTTTCACTAACATTCAGTCCCCGGGTGGCGATGCCCGCTCGTTCCTGTCTTTGGATGCCACTAAGGCGTTTGACAGGGTCGAGTGGACGTTTCTTTGGGAGGTTATGAAAAGAATGGGCTTTGGCCCTAAATTTATGGGGATGGTTCAGTTGTTATACACAAGCCCAGTGGCCAGGATCAGGATTAATGATATGCTGACAGAGAGTTTTGTATTGGGAAGAGGTACTCGTCAAGGATGTCCTCTTTCCCCTCTTTTATTCAATATTTATATTGAACCTCTTGCAGTTAGTATAAGGCAGGACTCGAGAGTGGCTGGCTTTGGTGTAAGGGAGAAACAGGATCGCATATCTCTCTATGCAGATGATATCTTATTTTTTATCCACCAAACAGAAAAAACACTCCCTCGAATAATGGAATTGGTCAATCTATTCTCTGATCCTTCCAGCTTGGAGGTTAATTGGGGGAAGACTGTTCTTCTCCCTGTAGACGAACTGCGAGGATCTATGGAAGATCTTGCCAATCGGTTATTGATCTCCGACTCAATAAAATACCTGAGGATAACAGCTTCTGTCAAGACCCAGGATTATCTTCAACTTAATTTGATTCCCTTGTTGTCAAAGGTGAGATCCAAGATTAAGATATGGCAAAAAATTCTGCCTGCAAGAGCAGACAGAGTTTCATTAATAAAAATGGTGGTGTTGCCCCAGGTTCTTTATGTTCTTCGCAGTTCGCCTATTTGGATTGAGGATAAGTATTTTAGGCTGATAGATAGGATGATTAACGATTTATTATGGGGGAGGAAGCGGGTGAGACTGAAGGCGCTTTACTTTTCCATGCCCTATAATAGGGGAGGCCTTAACCTCCCCTATTTTAGGGGATACTTTATGGCTTCAAAGCTCTGTTTTTTTAACAAGTGGGAAAATAGCCAACTCTGTAGAAAGTTGGTGAAAGATTCAGGCTTCTCAGACTTATTTACAGTATTAGAGTCCGACTACTTACTTAATATACAAACCTTTTTGTACTGTAGAATGGCTACAAAGGCCTGGTTGGTTATAAAGAGTTGGTTCAAAGTCAAGGCATCACTTATCTGTACCCCATTATGGCATAACTCAAAGCTTTTGAATTTAGATGATCCAAACTGTTGGCAATATTGGAGGACGAGAAATATTCAATATTTGAACCAGGTGGTTAAGGATGGGCAAATTCTGTCTCTTATGGAACTAAAACAAAATTTAAACGTCGGTGAGGTGGCCTGGTATGCATATTTTCAATTGAGGTCGGCACTTCTCAGCATTGCCGACAGATATTTACTTGAGGTAGACACTCCGGAATTTTTGCACAACTTGATTTGTAAGAAAGGTGGTATGAAAGTTAAATTATCACATTGTTATAGTCACTTGATGAAAAGTTTTTTTTGGAATGTTCTTCACCAGGACAGAGATCCTGGTCTGCTTCACTACTAGAGGTGGGTCCCCCGGATTGGGAGAATATCAGGGAGAATCTAAGTCAAGTTTCGCACAATTTTAATCACACTGTTGTACAGTTTAATATTATACACAAAATTTATGTGACACCTCTATGGCTCTATAAGAGGGGATTTAGAGCTTCCTCCAACTGTCTTCGCTGTGGGGATCCCAGGGCAGATCATTTACATCTGTTCTGGGATTGCCCGGTAGTGAGCAAATATTGGAGAACGATCCAAACAATCTTGGCTCGAAGACTTAGTATCGATATTCCTCTATCTCCTAATGTATGGATTTTGGGGGATCTATCAGAAGTTAATTGTCAGCCCTTGAAGGGCCGATTATTGACCAGGGTGATGTTTTTGGCCAGGCTCCTTGTTGCCAGAGAGTGGTTTTCCCCCTCTGCTCCAGATTGTAATAATTGGTTAAGTTTAGTGGATAAGGTGAAGATCTATGAGAGGATTGTGTACAGACAAAGAGGGTCCTACGCAAAGTGGGACAGTATCTGGAAGGACTGGAATGGTTAATTAAGGATTTTTTTTTTCTCTCCCTGCAGGATTCGGGGGGGTATGGGGATGCTCCTTTGTAATTTTGTTTGATGGATTGTGTTTTTTGAGATGATTAAAATAAAGATTTATAAATAAAAAAAGTTACTATGTACGATCTACTGTTGGGTTTCCCCACTATATACTATTATTGTTTTTATGTACTGTTGTACCTTGTTTTCCCTGTTTAAATTAAAAAATAAAGTAAGTATTATTGTCTCTCAAAACCAGGATTGGAGCCTACACAGACATAAGGTATATGGAAAGATCTGCACCTGTTCTGTGTTTAGAGCTGCACCTGGTTTTTGATGAAAATCACTGACCAAAACACTGACTTGTGAATGAGCCATTATAGTTTGGGAGCAGACCCTCGGATCAACAAAAGAAAAACTATGCATTAATCAGGTGGACTACAACTATCTGTCTATGCAAACAATTGGATAGGAATGTCGATAGTTACACACTCCCTTTAATTGGTGATAAATATCGTATAACTGCAAAATTTATTTTAACATCTTTTTCAGGTTAAAAGAAGCAGAAGAAGTGTACAAGCAAAAGAAAGAAAAAACATCAATTGTAGTGAAACCTAAACATGAGTCTGGAATTGTAAGTACATATTTATCTCCTTAATTTTTAACGATGAGCTGCAAAATGTTGCTCAGTACCATTGTTTGTGAACCAGCATAAATAATAAATAAAAATGAATGCTTCTAGCATTCATTTTTATGTGATCTACAACCTGAAAAAGTGAGTAAACACTACACAATAGAAATGCATATTTTTTCCACACAAATTGATTTTTCCAAAAGCTTTGATTTTCAGCAAATCTCTCAAATTTGACAGCTGTCTTTTTACAGAAAAGATAAAGAACAATGTGTGAGGCAGTGACAGGCCTCATATATAAGAGAAGATATGTGTCTCCTAGAATGGTGCAGGAAACCTATTAGAGGAGATGCATGTCATGGTTTGCTGAGTTTCAGCTGAGACGTGTCCCCAAGGTGCCTGACCTTGGTGGAGTAAAAGACAGGACCTAGTTTGTCCACTAGGATATATAGTGGACGCTGTTGGTACTTAGTATAGATGGTATCAGCTAATCCCGGCCTGTTTTTTATCGGGAACTAGCAGAAGGACCCAGCTCCGCATGGGTACATTTCATCTATTTCATTTAATGTTTGTGTGTGTCGTTAAAAGATATCGACAGTATCCCGCATAACCCTGACCTCTACAGCACCCCTTTAATAGTGAACTCCACAGTCCCCCAGCCCTTAATACTGACCCCCCCCCACAGTGCCCTGCTACTTTAAAATGGGACCTCCACAGCAGCCCATCCCCTTAACTTTGACCTTCACAGCACCCTACTCCCTTGTGTGCCAAATTTGGTCAAGATCGCTCTAGTCGTTTGGTCGCGCATACAGACAGACAGAAACTGATTTTTATAATATAAGAGACTAACAGAAGGACCTGGCTTCGCACGGGTATATTTCATCTATTTCATTTAATGTTTGTGTGTCGTTAAAAGATATCGACAGTATCCCCAATAACAGTGGACGCTACAGCACCCCGCCCCTTTAACAGTGAACTCCACAGTCTCCCACCCCTTAATACTGCCCCCCCACACACACACAGTTTCACAGCACCCTACTCCCTTGACAGCAACCTCCTCAAGGGCCACCCCCTTAACAGTGACCTCCACAGTACCCTGCTGCCTTACCAATGACCTCCACAGCAGTTGCCCGTTTAATAGTGGCCCTTGCCCCCTTAACAGTGACCTCCACAGTGCCCACCCTTTTAACAATGACTGTCACAGTGCCCACCACTTTAACAGTGACTTCCACAGCACCCTGCCCCTTTAATGCTTTAATGCTAGGGCTACACGACTACATGCGTCACGCGACATTTTGTCTCAACAATTTTTTATAAGGATAGGCTATGGTGTCGCACTAAGACATGCTGCGACTGCGACACGTCGGTCGTAAAAAATCATGCATGTAGCAGCGTAGTTGTGCCCTATGTGTCGTGAGACTTATTGTCGTCCTGTAGCTCTAGCCTAAAGCTGACCTACATCAGTGAAGAAAAATGGCTGGGTTGTTCTGGAAACCTGGAGTAAAACTGTGTGTATGTAGAGACTAAGCACCATGTGAGCTTCTTTTGGCTGATAAGGGACATGTGACTGTGTGTGTATGACAGTTGGGATATGAAGAGAAAGACTTGCAGGCTTGTATTGCCTAATGCAGGTCACATTTTGGGAATCTCAGGAACGGTATGCCCTAGAGAGCTGATACCCGGTCTAAAACCTTCCTGGACACCTGATGTACCTGTGTGCCAAATTTGGTTAAGATCGCTCCAGTCATTTGGTCACGCATAAAGAACAGACAGACGTCAGGACAGACAGACAGAAACTAATTTTTATAAGATAAGAGCAAAGAGCTGGGTGGATGCTTATTCCCCACAATCCACTCTGGGTTTCACAGGTGGCCCATGTCCACGGTTCTGATTTAAAAGTCAGCAACAAGAAGCAAGAGGTGTCTCTATAAGGGCCCTTGCACACCACTCTATGCCCTCTGAGACATACGGTCTGTGAGCGGGCCATATATCCCGGAGCGGCATTGATCGTGCTCACAGGAGCACACAGCATCATAGATTACAATGATGCTGTGCAAGTCGGGCCGCCCGCGGTGCTATTGTCCTGCACTCATAAGATTATATGAATGCTGGACAATAGTCCCACGGGCGACCCAACGTGCACAGTATCACAGTAACTTATGATGCCGTGAGCTCCCCTGCACACGATCAATGCTGCTTCGGGACGTATGGCGCACTCACAGACTATATGTCTTGGAGGGCATACGGTCATGTGCAAGGGCCCTAAGTGAGAGGCTCACAGATCACAAGGCGTGTGTGTAGCAACACTGGTCTGAGGATGGTTCTAAGTGAGACCCGAACCTGTATCACTCTGTTCTTGTGTTATGGACTGACTTCCTGACCCAGCTGCAATCCAGCTGTACTGCGCTGTAAATTGGCTGGAATTATCAATACACCGGATTGAAGTGACTTTGCTGTGCCCCTGCCTTTCTTCAACACTGTTCGTAGGAGCTGACAACTTTACAAATGACATGATTTCCATCAGTGGCCAAGTGAGCTTGTCCATCATGCTTTGTAGTCAGCGTCAGCCAATCACGAGAGACTATAGTTGTTAGTTCCTGATGACTCATTGGACGAGTAATAAACATATAACATCCCAACCAGGAAATACTTGTATTTTCTGGGGTTAAATCCCTTTTACATGAGGAGATAATCATTTTAAAAAAATGGTGAAATTGCGTGAAAGTGATTAGGGATGAGCGAATTTCATATTATGCAGGCCATAGACTTCTATTATGATGCAATGAATAACGGAATGCCTCTAAAGGCATTCCGTTATGCATTCCATCATGGAATTGCGTTATGGTCCGTGGTAACGGAATCCATAACACAATTCAGTAAATTCCACAACACGAACTTCAAAATATGAAATTCGCTCATCCCTAAAAGTGATCAAGTATTGAGTAGTGTAAAAGCATTGAAATAGAACGACAAGTGAGAACTGTTTTGTTTGTCGCTGATGTAGACACCTAGATAATCGTTGTTCGACCAAAATTCACAGTAGGTATGGAATGCAACTGTCTGCCTGACATACAATCTTTTACACGATCACACTATCAAATTTTTACACAATGCTCTGTGCATCTAATGAGTTGTCATTCCAATGTAAATGACTGAAATAATGACTCCTTGCTTGATCAACTCAATTATCTACTCGTGTAAAGGCCCCTTTATACATAGGACAGAATACAGTAGTTTAGTGTCAGTGAAAGGGTTTCACAGTGAAGAGAAAACAAAGGGTAGATTTACATAAATTGATGAGACAGAGAGATTTTAGAAATAAGAGTATGGGCTCTTGCACACAAACTTATTTTTTGTCCGTGTCCATTCAGTTTTTTTTGTGCATTCCATGTCCATGCGTCCGCATATCTGTTGTGCAAAAAAATAGAACATGTCCTATTATTTTACGCATTATGGACAAGGATAGGTATGTTCTATTCTGAGCCAGCTGTTCTGTCATGTGCATGAGCCCTAAGACTCATTACACTCAGTTCACACTTTCGCGTAAAACGCCGCTTTTGAACGCACATAAAAACGCACAACAGTAAAGGAACCATGCATTCCAATGAGGGTGGTTCACACTTGCGCGTTTTTATGCGCTTTCGTAGGCGCCTATAAACGTCCGACGCATAAACAAGTATGTTCGCGTTAATTCGGGCTTTTTTCGAGCATTTGGTGCCAATAGACTTCAATGGGAAACGCGATAGGCATGTTGTTCAGGCGTTTGTGCAGCGTAAAACGCGCCTATGGATGCGCGTTTTACAAAGTTTGCAACATGCTGAATCAGCCACCATGGAATGTCACACCTCTAAAGCACTCAGATTGGCCAAACTATATCATTGGTCATTGGCCAACTATGCAGTCAATCACATAAACGCGCGTCAAACGCGCCTACACTATTTACCAAAACGCTTAAAAAAAACGCGCCTATATGCAAGTCTTGAACGCACCAAAAACGCTAGGCTTCAAAACGCTCAGGTCTGAACCCAGTGTTAGATTCAGATAATCCTATATAATTCAATTTCTTATTCATGTGAATCTCACCAATCTTCATCACCTCTTTCACAATCACAATTGCAAATTTTCTACAATAGTACCAATTGTATGCCACTGCCTGCTGGGATGTGAGGTCACATCTAGTGTTGAGCAAAGGTTTGAGAACTTTGATTGGCCTGCTTCACTAAATTTCACAAAGAAATTTGCTTTGTGCCAAAGTAATTCGTCATTTCTTTGTAAGTAGCGGGCACAATGAAGGGGAACGGCGATAGGCCCACCCTCCCATCATTGAACCCCTCAGATGCCACGTTGATTGCTGATAAAATGGAGTGCTTTCAAGGCTTTAAAAAAAAAAATACTTTGATTCACTCAACTCTAGCCACATCACTCATTGTCTTGCATGTTATTTATTAGTGTACAGTGCTGCCCAAAAATTACGTAATTTTCAGCATCAAACATTTCTACTATGCCACAATTGAGTCTGTTAAATCCTAGTGCTGATATTGCATCACTGCCTGTTGATATAGATGTGAGTGACACGATAGCACTCATTGTTTTGTATATTAAATAGTATAGGGTCACCAAAAACTGAATCAGCGTCAAGAGATGGTCTAACACAGGGATCAGCAACCTTTGGCACTCCAGCTGTTGTGAAACTAGAATTCCCAGCATGCTCTATTCATCTCTTTGAGAGTTCTGAGAAGAGCAGAGGAAGTATGGATGCTGGGAGTTGTAGTTTCACAACTGCTGGAGTGCCAGAGGTTGCCTACCCCTGGTCAAATATATAGGCGTGTTTATCTAGTTCACCTGATGCACCATTCATATTTAGCTACATAGTTACATTACTGATTCAGTTACTGTACACTATGGCCAACAGACAGTTGCCTGGGCCCTCAAGAGGAACGGGCAGTGGCAAAAATGTTCTGTAGCCGACACAAGTAGCAGCAGCAGAAGAGGTAGTGGTAGAAGCAGCTGCAACAACAGGCCAGTGCTGCCACTATCATCCAGCGGTCGTGTTTTCATCAATCAAATAATCCAGCTGTACTGGAACGGTTGACTCGCTCTTTAACACCATCTCAAGTGATGTCAAACACACATAGCCAGAAATCGCTGGGTTCCTCTGATACACACTTAGTAGGCACAGCCCAGGAATCCTCACGCATCCTGTAACTGACACTTTCTTTTGCTGCTGCTTCTGCTTGTAAAGTAATGCATGCTGCCTTCTCTGCTCCAGTTTTCAGCAATGACAAGCTTAGTAAGGACAGACAGTAGTGGGTGATTATGTAGCCAATCGCAAGTGGGAGTCGGGTGAAGAGGGGACATCATCAGGAGGCGAGGGTGGCAGCAGGCCCTGAGAAAGAAGCAAGGTGGCAGTGTGCTGATAATCCAGCAGGGTGCAAGCAGTGGAAGATCTGGAGCCAAACGCACCTAGGGTAGACCGTCTGCTAATCAGGAGCCTAATGGTCAAAAAATAAAAAGTGGTGCACGGGTTCATAATGGCAGCGGCAAGCAGTCAGCACGAAGGGGTGGGAGTAAAATGTCATACTCGGCAGCGTGGGAATTTTTTAGTTGGCATTGTGGTATGCAGGATATGTGGGCAGAAGGTGAAGCGCTGTCAGGGTGCTAATGTTGGCACCACAGACCTGCATCAATACATGGAGTGTCACCTGGTAAAACCATGGCACTAATGTAGTGGTACAGCCTGATGCAGCAACTGCTGCCTCTCTCAGCAGATCACACCCTGTTTCCAGGAGTCAGGGCTCCTCAACCACAGCAGAAGGAAGCTTTCGTTCCTTCATTCCTTCCCTTTGTCTATTGCTCCTGATGCTCCTCCTCCTTATGTGTTTCGATCACCAGGGCTATTGCAAAGAGAAAAATGTATGTGTGCACTTATTCAACGATGTAGAAGCTAAACGTGCACCTGTCCAAGTTGCTGGTACTACAGTCCCTCCCTGTCCACATCGTGGACTCTGAACATTTCAGAGAACTGATGGCTTGTTCTCAGCCAAGGTGGAGAGTGCCAAGCCGTCATTACTTTTCTAAAAAAGCTGTACGAGAACTGCACATGTATGTTAAGCAAAAGGTG
Organism: Bufotes viridis; assembly: GCA_033119425.1. Lineage (NCBI taxonomy): Eukaryota > Metazoa > Chordata > Amphibia > Anura > Bufonidae > Bufotes > Bufotes viridis. Next base: position 302,823,288 of record CM065592.1, read on the forward strand.
GGCCAGTCCTTCAGCCTGTCAGCTCATGCCAGAGCTAACGTGTGGAGCTGTATCTGGTGTGGTAAGGTGCAGGGTGCCGTCGTGGATGGCAGGTATGTGTCACCGAGGTTCATAGCCTCGGTGAGGTGAGAGCCGTTTTTGTTGATGTCAGCAGCAGCTAGTGCTACTGACATAGTTTTAAATAGCATGGCTGCAAAGCCGATCCGGGCCGGCTCTTACCGGGAGCAGCTAAAGTGTAGGGTGGGTGGCTGCTCCCCATGACCCAGTCCTGGTTTTGGGCTGGGTTTAAAAACTCAGCCAGCACCAGCAGCTGAGGCTGTGATTGTCCTGGAGCTGCTAACAGTTCTGTGGAGTTCTCTGACCTGGAGGAAAGAGCTCAGCAAATCTCAGTGGAATCTCCTGCGGCTGGGCCGACTGCTAGGTGTGAACCCGCACCTAAACCTCCCAGGTGACTGGACCCTGTGTTGGCCTGTTTTGTTTTGCCACAGTGTTTCTGTTGTGTGTGAATTATCACCAAGAGACTGTTTTTCATTTATGTTGTGCAAGTGTGAATAAAACACTGTTTATTGCACATTCTGGACTCCTTGTTTTGCCTCGGTACTGCACCCGCACCGCTATCTACCAGAGCGACTCCCCACACTGGTCAAAGACAATATACAGTTGTGTTCAAAATAATAGCAGTCAGACATCACTAACCTGATCAATCACTGTTTTTGGTAGAAATTATATTTCTAGCAGGTGTAGTAGAGTAAAGAAATCTAACAGACCCAACAGTTATGACATGCATGCTGCTGATTTTGTGTAATTGAATCACTAATTGAAAGGGGCATGTTCAATGTAATAGCAGTGTGGAGTTCAATTAGTGAGGTCATTTATTCTTTAAAAAACAGGTGGCAATTATTGCCCTTATTTAAGGAAGGAAGGCTGTGGCGTTTCAAAATGTCAGCCTTATACAAATCACGCATCTGTGAGGTGACTTGTTGAATCAGACATTCTCCACTTACAGTTTACGCATCAGACACCCAGGAGTTAATCAAGTAGTCTTTTAATCCGGAGATTGTATTACAAGAGTTGGGAGTTAAGCTGTTTTCTGATGTTTTTAGAATATTTGGGCAGGGCATATCTTGCACATAGTAGTGGTTAAGACACTGTCTGAAGTAAGAAGTTCGCCCCCCTATTAATACTTTAGTTCTGAAGGAGTGTACTTGGCAGGGTCTGCGGGTTCTGTCCAGACATACATCCCCCACGATGATCCAACCCACTGTAAGTTTCTGGGCATATGGAGCGTTGAAAAGGGCCATTGCGAAGTTCAAGGACCTTATGAGCCTCAAGAATGTCTCTACCTAGCAAGAGTAAGATCTCAGCATGGTTATCAAGGAGAGGAATCTCTCTGGCTATGTTCCTGAGATGAGGGTGATGCTGTGCGGCTTCAGGTGTGGGAATCTCATCCCTTGTGTCCGGCAATTTGTCACACTCAATAAGGGTTGGAAGAGAGAGTTTCTTATGACCTTTGATGGGCTTGAAAGTGAAACCATTAGCTCTTCTTCCTGAGGTTGTCACAAGACCAGAGCATGTTCCTAGGGTGTAGGGTGTAGTCTCTCCCTCTATCCTGAACAGATCAAAGAACTTAGGGCTAGCTAGGGAATGATTACTTTGGTCATCTAGAATAGCATACATTCTTATGGTCTTCTCTGGTTGTGCAGTAGGAAACACATCCACGAGGCAAATGTTTGAACAAGACTTACCGCACACAAGTCCTTCTCCACATACCTTTGTGCATCTGGGCGTGACGGTTGTGGTTGGTCGGTTGGCACTCAACCCGCCATGACTCTCCCTGTCTTGATCGGAATGGGGCTTGTGCCAGTTAACTGGTTCTAGGTTCCGCCTGATTGGTCCCGGGTAAACAGCAGACATCTGTAGATCACTATTACATTCAGAACACTTGACTGGAACCTTACAGTCTCTGGCAAAGTGCTCAGTGGATGCACAGCATCTGAAGCAGATATTATGACTTAATTCCTTAAAGGGCTTTGCTATGAAGACATTGCATTTCCTTAAAGGATGTGGTTTATCATGGATAGGGCAATGATGATCGGGTTCCTTGGGGCTTTCATTTCCATTGTTAGTAGTGGGCACAACCCCTGTCTTTTCTGAAATTAGACCTTTAGGGTTTCTCTGTCTGGGACTGAAAGTCTCGTGTCTCTGTTTAGTAAAGCCAAAGATGTTTGTTCCCAAGGTGTTGAAGCTCGGATCATTTTTAGCTCTAGCTAAGTCCTTGATGAACTTACAGAAGAATGAAAATGGTGGAAAGGGAACACGATGTTGCTCCTTGTATTTTGAACCTGTTGTTGCCCATTGGTCTTGAATATTGAGGGGTAATTTCTGCACGATCAGGCCCACACCATGGGAGGTATCAAGAAAGCTGAGACCTGGTAGCTGCGGGTCTCCCTTGACGATTTCAAACTAATGAAGAAGATCACTTAATTCCTGGAACCCTTGGCGGTCTGTACTGGATAATCCAGGAAAGTCGTATAGTCGTTTAAATAAGGCACGTTCAACTACTTCCGAGCCGTAGTATGTCTGCTCTAATCTTTCCCATGCGAGACGAAGGCCTTTGATTGGTTCGTAGATATGAACAGTTTTGAGTCTCTTAACACAGTTTGACGACCATGGACCTAGCCATCTAATTAGTAAATCAAGTTCTTGCATAGGCGGTACAGCAAGGGTTTGAACTGTTGTCTTGAAGGTGGCCTTCCAACTTCTATAGTTCTCTGGGTGATCATCAAAGTTCGTAAGGCTAGTACTGATGAGGTCCCTGAGAGTGAGGTACTTAGCGATTTCTGATGCGTTATTTCTTTCCTGCATCATGGCGATGGGAACTTCTACCTCGCTGGTGTTGTTGGCGCCATCTGATACCCTATGTTTGGGGGTTGGAAGATGGAATGGAGTGGCAGCTGGGTTGAGCGTAAATAAAGGCTTCACATCTGGTAATGTTGGCGCCAGCGTCCTCTTGGTTGCTATGTAACTAGTCTCAGGAGGTTTTAAAATGATTTGATGATTTTGAAGCGGCTTGGTCTCTAATGGCAACTGAAATACTGTGTACGGTGCCATAGGTTTGAAAGGAAATGAAATGTCCACTGGACTGGGCTCAACTGTATAGTTATCAGTTGCCTCTTTTCCTACTCGCATAAGTTCAGCAGGCTGGCGTGCAGAGGCCAAATCTTATGGTGCAAATGCATTGACATTGCTTTGGTCTAGGACGAATTGCAGGGTACGCCCTTCTGAGTTATTAGATATCTTGGACATAGGATGATAAGCTTCTTCTTCTTCAGCTGCTTCTTCAAGAACTCTGAGTTCAGCCATGGCTGCTGCTTCTTCCCTTTCTTTCTGTAGAACCTCCAACTCAGCTTCAGCCTTGGCTTGATTGCATGATTAGCTTGAGATTGGGATTGTATAGCTTGCGCCTGAGCCTGTATAGCTGCTTGATTAGCTTGCGATAGCGTTTGTGTCTCTGCGACTTGTGCCTTAATGGCTGCTTCCTTTCTAATGCAGTGAGCTTGTACCTTTGCTGCTTCCGCTTTTGCGCGTGCCAACACCAATGAGGTACTCAGCGAAGAGTGCTGTGAGCGAGACCTTAGCGATGAGGACTGAGCAATAGATTTCGAGGAACAGGATGCGATCCTAGTGAATGCAGTACTGAGCAGTATAAGATATTACTCTTATTACTGTAGCATAACGGAGACAAATGATAATGGCTTATTACTTGGAGGAGGAGAATATTCTTTTCTTAGCGGGAGAAGGAGAGTACTAAGACAATTCTTTTACTGTGGCGTTTCAAAATGTCAGCCTTATACAAATCACGCATCTGTGAGGTGACTTGTTGAATCAGACATCCACTTACAGTTTACGCATCAGACACCCAGGAGTTAATCAAGTAGTCTTTTAATCCGGAGATTGTATTACAAGATATGCAGGGAATCCAGATGGTAAAATAATTATGCCTCTAATAATCTCCTTGATAAGAAGATGAGATACACAGATTCACCTCAGATTTTCCTCAGAATCACCTCAGAATTAGAGCACACACAAACAGCAATGCATGACAGGGAAAACAGGAAGTGGCTAGACTGAACCAAGTAGAAGCTGAAACAGAGGGGGGAGGAAGAGAGGAGCATACCAATACACAATGCAAGATACTGAAACAGAACAAAAGCAGCAAATGTTGTACATGCTGGTTACAGTGCATTTCTCTCTAAAATTCTGAGGAAAATGGGTCGTTCCAGACATTGTTCAGAAGAACAACGTACCTTGATTAAAAAGTTGATTGGAGAGGGTAAAACATATAATGAAGTGCAGAAAATGATAGGCTGCTCAGCTAAATTGATCCCAAATGCTTTAAAATGGCAACCAAAACCTGAAAGACGTGGAAGAAAGCGAAAAAATTCCATTTGAATGGATAGAAGAATAGCCAAAATGGCAAGGACTCAGCCAACAATCAGATGAAGGAAGATCAAAGGTCTAAAGTTACCTGTGAGTACTGTTACAATTAGAAGACGCCTATGTGAAGTCAAGCTATCTGCAAGAAGCCCCTGCAAAGTCCCACTGTTGAAAAAATGACATGTGCTGAAGAGGTTATAATTTGCCATTGCACATTGGCTGGTCTAAAGCGAAATTGAAGAGACTGATGAAAGTAAGATTGTTCTTTTTGGGTCTAGTGGCCGGAGACAGTTTGTCAGACGACCCCCAAACACTGAATTCAAGCCACAGTACACTGAAGACAGTGAAGCATGGTGGTGCAAGCATCATGATATGGGGAGGTTTCTCATACTACAGTGTTGCCATACCAGGTATCATGGATCAGTTTGAATACATCAGAATACTTGAAGAGGTCATGCTGCTTTATGCTGAAGAGAAAATGCCCTTGAAATGGGTGTTCCAACAAGACAACGACCCCAAACACACCAGTAAACGTGCAACATCTTGGTTCCAGACCAACAAGATTGACGTTATGGAGTGGCCAGCCTAAATCCCGGATCTTAATCCAATAGAAAACTTGTGGGGTAACATCAAAATGCAGTTTCTGAAGCAAAACCAAGAAATGGAGAAGAACTGTGGAATGTAGTCCTATCATCCTGGGCTGGAATACCTGTTCACAGGTGCCAGAAGTTGGTTGACTCCATGCAACACAGATGTACAGCAGTTCTCAGAAAAAACTGTTATACAACTAAATATTAGTTAAGTGATTCACAAAGGAAAGCAAAATCTTTAAACAGTTCAGTTTATATAGTGAATGTTTGCGTTTGTGGTGTTCAATAAATTTTTAATGAGTTTTAACAAGAGAGAATAACACAAAATACATATGTGCTAAGAGTGCAATTACAGTATCATATATGGTAACACAGTACCGTGCAAAACGTAGGCGTACATGATGGGAATGTTTGCGTTTGTAAAGAAGAATACAAACACTGCTATTTTTTTGAACAGTCTAATATTCTATTTTTTTTTTTTTTGGAGGAACAACACAAATTTGATATATTTTTCTTCATGTTTTGATTTGGAATAGAATGTGCAATGTTCCCAATGCATTTGTGTGTATGGAAATAAAAGCTATTAGAAGGATTTTGAGCTGTATTCACTTTTTTAAACTGACTGCTATTATTTTGAACACAACTGTATGTCATTTACAGCCCACTGGGTTAATGTGGTTCGGGCCCAGTCACAACGTTAACTTGGCCAGGTGATAGCAATGCCGCCTTCGCATTGTAATCATGGGATTTCTGGGCCAATGTTCTCCTCTGCCTACTTATCCTCCACCTTGTCCTCAGCCTCCACTGTAGGCACAGTTCGGAGTGGTCCTCCAGCACACCACCTATTTAAAGCACGGTGTTGTCACGTGGTATGTCTATTACATTACTTGATTTTTTTAGGGGGAATATGCCATATGGACCTGGTGATTTGTCTATTTTAATCTCTTTAAGACACTAATGCACTTCTTCCTGGATTGGACAGGGCACTTTTATTGGCGAGTTTCTTTTGATACTCTGCATTTCATCTATTTACATCAGTAAATACAGTGGAGAAAAAAAATGTAATAGCTTTGTTTTCTTATCATCGGTATCTACAACTTCCTACTCATCGCTTTTTAAGGGGCCATCACTTTCAGCAGGGGCGTAGGTGCAGAGGTAGGGTGCAGAGGTAGCAATTGCTACCAGGCCCAGGAGGCAGGAGGCTGAGGGGGTACAAAGACCCTTATGCCACATTGCCACATAAGAAGAAACTGGTATTATAGAAAGTGCATGCTGGTTAAGTTACATCTCTCGCTGGAGAGAAGGGGTTAGGTCAGTGCTTCTCAATTATTTTCTGTCATGCCCCCCCTAGGAAGAAGAAAACATTTTGCGCCCCCCGCGCGACTGTAAATAGTATCATTTGTCTATAAAATTGTTATAAGTACACCAACCTCCCCACAGGTGAGGGCCATTAACCCCCCCTCCCCCCCCCCCCCCGCAAATCATGTGCAGGCTCCATTAACCCCCCCTCCCCCCAAATCATGTGCAGGCTCCATTAACCCCCCCCAAATCATGTGCAGGCTCCATTAACCCCCCCTCCCCCCAATCATATGCAGGCTCCATTAACCCCCCTCCCCAATCATGTGCAGGCTACATTAACCCCCTCCCCCCAAATCATGTGCAGGGTCCAGGCTTCCCCCCAAATCATGTGCAGGCTCTCTCCCCCTCCAAATTATGTGCAGGCTCTCCCGCCCCCCCCCCCCAATAGGGTCCAGGGTCCCCCCACCCACCCAATACTTACCTCCCTGGAAGCGCTGGATACAGGCCTCTTCCGGCCTGGGTCCCGCTCTGCACTTTGCTCAGGCGGCGCGATGACGTCATCGCGCCGCCTGAAACGCTCTGATAGGCTGCCGGCACAAGGCCCGCAGCCTATCAGAGGAGCAGGAGAGGGAGACGCCTCTCCCTCCCCTGCCGCACAGCACAGCGATCTGTATCGCTGTCCAGAGGACGGCGATACAGATCACTATGGAGATGAACGCTTCCACAGTGGAAGCGTTCATCTCCTGTCACCTGGAGCCCCCCTTTACGGAGCCTCGCTGGGTTACGGAGAAACACTGGGTTAGGTCAAGAATTTGGCATGGAGGGGGGGGGGGGCGTTTCAATTTTTGACTCAGGCAGCACGAAGGCTATGTGCTCCCTGGCCACAAAGCACTGAGGGAAGGTGGGACCAAACTGGACTCTTGCACCAGGGCCATCAGGTTTAACCTTTTTGCCCTTTACAGTGCCTTGAAAAGGAATTTATATCCCTTGAACTTTTTTCGCACATTTTTTCTACGTTACACCCACAAATTTAAATATATTTAATAGGGATTTTATGTGCTAGACCAACAGAGAGGCTGCATTTTTCCCCATTCTTCTTTGCAAAATAGTTTAAGCTTTTTGTGAACAGCAATATTCAAGTTTTGCTACAGATTCTCAATGGGATTTAGGTCTGGGCTTTGATTTGGCTATCCTAACACATGAATATGTTTTGATGTAATCCATTCCATTGTAGCTCTGGCTGTATGTTTCGGGCTGTGGTTCTGCAGGAAGGTTAACCTCTGCCTCAGTCTCAAGTCTTTTGCAGCCTCTACCAGGATTGCCCTGTATTTAGCTCCATTTATCTTCCCATCAACTCTGTCTGACCAAATTCCCTGTCCCTGCTGAAGAAAAGCATCCCCATAGCATGATGCTGCCACCACCATGTTTTCCGGTGGGAATGGTGTTTTTAGGGTGATGTGCAGTTTTAGTTTTCTGCCACACATAGCGTTTTGCATTTAGGCCAAAAAAGTTAATCTTTGGTCTCAAACTGCAAATTGGACTTCTTATGGCTTGCTTTCAAAAATGGCCTTCTTCTTGCCAATCTTCCATAAAGGCCATATTTGTGAAGTACACGACTAATAGTTGCATTATGGACAGATCCTCCCACCTGAGCTGTGCATCTCATCCAGAGTGACCATGGGCCTTTTGGCTGCTTCTCTAATTCATACTCTCCTTGCCTGGGCTGTGAGTTTAGGTGGACTGTCATGTCTTGGTAAGTTTGCAGTTGTGCCACCCTCCTTCCATTTTCAGATGATGCTCCATTAGATGTTCAGAGCTTGGAATATTTTTTTATAACCTAATCCTGCTTTACACTTGTCCACAACTTTACACCTGACCTTTCTAGGGTGTTCCTTGGTTTTGATTATGTTATTTGATCACTAACAAACCTCTAAGGCAGGCATCCTCAAACTGCGGCCCTCCAGATGTTGTAAAACTACAACTCCCACAATGCCATGCTGTAGGCTGATACCTCTAAGCTGTTTGGGCATGCTGGGAGTTGTAGTTTTGCAACAGCTGGAGGGCCGCAGTTTGAGGATGCCTGCTCTAAGGTCTTCACAGAACAGCTGTAATTTTACTAAAAAATAAATTGCATACAGATAGGCTTTATTTACTAAGTAGGTGTAAGGTCAGAGCTAGAGCTTTCTGGGACCCACAGAAAATTTCGTATGGGGATCCCACACACACACAAACACTTCTTCACAACCCCCTCCTCTCATGCATACCCCATATGGCACTAGAGGGATGGGTACACATGGCACGTGCAAGCGGGTGCCATGGCCAGCGGGTCTCCACTGTTTCAAACAGAAGACACCCACAGCTAATGACCGAGACTGGCAATAATGCCAATTGCGGTCATTAAAACCTTTAGATGCCATGATCACCTAGAGCCAATGAGGAGGCCAGTAATTGATTTCAACAGCCATTCCAACCTCTGCCCACTCATACCTCTGCCAGTCTTCTGTGCCATATTGTGGAACTATCCACCGTGCACCCCACAAACACACACAAACGCTCGCAGTACAAACACATTTTACTTGCTGGATGGACACTCCATTCAGCTCTACCAATCATACAGAACTATGAAGCACCAAAGCATTACCGCATTTGAAAATGTCAGAAATTTTGAAAATAACTCAAAATTAATTTATCCTAATTATCCTAAATTGTGAATGCCATAAAAAATACACAATGCATAATAAATATATGAAAAAGTCATATGTACCCCCTAAATGGTACCAATAGAAACTTCAGTTCACCCTGCAAAAAAACAAGCCTTCATATTTGAATCACAAAATAATTTTTACCACCCACTGTCTTTTGACAATTTGTCAATGCAGTTGAGGTGTGTGTGTGTGTGTGTGGAGGGGGGGGTGGGGGGGTGGGGGGGTTTCTTAGTAACAGTCGGCTGCTTCTTCACAGCTGGGGTCGGAGGAAGCACCGATCCTGGCTGTTAGCCCTTTGATCATTTTGTGGTCCATACTGCATCACAATAAAAGTGGGCTGTTATGGCTGTTTCACATGAGTGTGTGGAGTGCAGGAATCACTCTCCATGTGTGAGCATGATTTCCTGTTCTGGACGCTGCTCATCTTGCAGGAGTGCACAGCTTTATACTGATTTATACTGCTATGTGTCTCTGCTTGACCTTACTGCTACAGGATGATTGTGACATAAAGCTGTCACTACGATCCTGTAGCAATAAGGTCATGCAGAGGCACACAGCATTATAAATCAGTATAATGCCGTGCTCTGCTTTGTTACACAGGGCACGCTTGTCTAAAACAGCCCTGAGTCTAAGACTAGTAAATCCGCTAGTCTGTTCCAGCAGAGGAGTAGATTACTGGAGTTACTGTATCCAGCATAGCCAGACATCACCAGGCACGACAGAATTCCCATTCACTATAATGGGTTCAAACAGGATCCAGTGGTTTTCCAGGATGAACAATACAAGTAGTCCTGCCAAAAAAAACAAGACCTCATACAGCTATGTCAACATATCAAACACACATTAACAAGGGCATCGTATTAACAAGTACATTATAAAGAGAATGATGATAATATTTGAAGCAGGGACACACTTAGAAAAACCCAGGTAAAAAATATTGCCTCATCAGGTTAACTTGGAAGGTGCTGGAATATGGAAGAATAAGGCCCCTTTCACACGGGCGTGATTTCCGCGCGGGTGCAATCCGTGAGGAGAACGCATTGCACCCGCACTGAATCCGGACCCATTCATTTCTATGGGGCTGTGTACATGAGCTGTGATTTTCCCGCATCACTTTTGCATTGCGTGAAAATCGCAGCATGTTCTATATTCTGCGTTTTTCACCCAACGCAGGCCCCATAGAAGTGAATGGGGCTGCGGGAAAAATCGCAATCATCCACAAGCAAGTGCGGATGCGGTGCGATTTTCCTGCATGGTTGCTAGGAGACAATCAAGTTGGGGACCCGATCTTTATTATTTTCCCTTATAACATAGTTATAAAGGAAAATAATAGCATTCTCAATAGAGAATGCAAAGTAAAAAGGGCAATAGAGGGTTAAAAATAATAAAAAAACAAACCCACCTATTCCATTTGATCGCATAGCTGACGGTGTTCTGTTCTGTCTTCAGCAGGAGGGGGATGAAGGACCTTCAGTGACGTCACTGGGTCACATGGTCCAATCATCAGCTTCCATCATAGAAGCTTTGCACTCGCGTGGAAAAATTGTGCATTTTCACGCAACGCACCCGCCTCTGATGTAAAAGAGGCCTAAGGCTACATGAACACGACAGTGGGAAAAAAAAATCTCCATTAAAAACAGACACACTATTCTGCATACATTTTCTGTCCATTTGTCCATTGTTAATGGCATTTTTGCATCAGTTTTTCATGGACGTTAAAAATAGCTTTTTTGCCTTTTTTTTTTATAAAATCCCAATCCCTGCAGTATACACAATGTTCCCCACAGTGGCCCCAGAAGTAATAATGTCCCCCACAGTGGCCCCAGCATTATGTCCACCAGCAGTAATAAAGTCCCCCATAGTAGCCCACCCTACTAATACAGTCCCCTAGAGTGGCCCCAGCATTAATAATTTACCCCACAGTGGTCCCAGCTATGGTATTGTCCCCAATAGTAATAACCCCCCCCCCCCCCCTCCATAGTGGCCCCAGCTGTAATTTTTTTCAGGAAAAAAAAAAAAAAGCCTCATCCACCTGCATGCGCTACACAGTTGATGCGCTCAGCATCACCACACGCACCCAGCTTGATCACGTGGAGATGTCATCATGTTCAACTCAGATTCTTCAGTAGGTCAATTAAGGGAAAAGAGACTGCCTCTGCTTGTGCAAGTGGATGAGGTGAGCGATTTTTTTTTACCCCTAAAAGGCTTATGGTTCTAGTGTATCCGTTTTTAATGGCCGTTAGATGGGTGCACTCCTGTCTAAGCGGCTGTTTAAAATGGTCCTATTGATTTCAATGGGATCTGTCTGGCTGTAAAAACTGACAAAAATAGGACATGTCCTATTTGTTGATGACTGCTATTCACCGGCCATTACAAAATTGGCATGTGAATGGCACCATTAACTTTAATTGGTGCTAAAAATTCCCGTGTGATGGCCGTTAAACATCTGTCACAAGGCAATTTTTAACTTTCATGTGTATGTAGCCTAATTCTGCCAAGGTGCACAGAATGGAAAAAGCTGAGCGAGAGCATTAAGCAGGCAATAGTAGTGATGTCCTGACAGTGATATTATAACATTCATGAAAATGTAAAAACTTCACATTTATTTATATATAGTTAAAATTATGTCATAGTGCTGTAAGCCGTGTACCAGGGTGGGCCCCCATGGATAGAGTGAAGTCACGAATGAGGAAAGCAACTCCAACACCAGCTTTGCCAATGTAGAGGGAAGTGTTAGATTTAAATATATATGTATATACGCCTACTTATATATGCATATATATTTACCCTTTTATATACAGTCTGAGCCCAGTACACAGACCTATCCAGGTGGTGTGTGTGTGTGTATATATATATATATATATATATATATATATATATATTTGTGGTCATGGCTACGGCCAACGATGCTTGATGAACCCTAGGGAGATAAACATCAAGAACAACCTAACCCGGCTAGCCGTGTGCTAGCTAAACCTAACTTAATGGCTTGAATTGTGCCCTTAGCCATAGCCGTGGGTAGGCCTAAAAGGGGCATACCCTGTGGAAATGAAAAGAGAAGGGAGGGAGGGTGGGGCACCTGAAGAGCACACGCCCAGGAGTGAGGCAGTGGCTTGTTTAAGAAGAGCCTCCGCCCCTCCCACAAATGCAGGCTGACCAGTCAGCCTTAATACTTGTGGTCATGGCTACGGCCAACGATGCTTGATCAACCCTAGGGAGATAAACATCAAGAACAACCTAACCCGGCTAGCCGTGTGCTAGCTAAACCTAACTTAATGGCTTGAATTGTGCCCTTAGCCATAGCCGTGGGTAGGCCTAAAAGGGGGCAAAAGCCAAGCCAAGTAGGTTATAAAGAAACAATGAAAGTGCAAACAAATCCGTGACCAACTGTAAGGCATCGGCAATCTTGACCGCACATTCATGAAGTATGCGGCAAAACCATAAGGAGACGTACATCACAGCTTGCAAATGACGAAACCGTAGACATGATGCTCGATGTTGCAGATAGTGCCCCGAAGCGGAATGAAGGAATGGGAATACGCTGTGGAATGGAGCACGAGATATTAACTGAATCTGGTGACCTGTGGTTCTAGTACTGACCATTGCCTTGGCCTCCGGAGTTTGTGGAACCGAAAGAGAAACCTGCCTGCCTAGACTATGCAAGAAGTGAGGGGCAAAAGAAACCATGAAAGTAGGAAGGGAATCTTTGAATAGTTCCCCGGACATCAACTATCTGCTTGCCATGGCCCCTGCATTTTTCTGTGAACCCCTGAGAATGGTTTAATCCTGAACCAGGAAAACCGACCTGGTATCTGAGTCTACCATTAACCTACGTGGCCCGAATACCGTGGCAGGCGAATATGGTTGAAAAATGTGACCTGACCAACATGGCAGGTGACCCTAAAGATTTGAGCTCCAGTAATTGAAGTGTGATCCTGGAGCATGGCAGACACTGGACATTAATAAGGTGTAACACCTAAAGAACGTAAGGAGCAGGAAACTTAGTTGAGTAACAAGTGAACCTGACTGAACCCCGCAGGTGACAGACTTTAGTTTAAAACATGGGCCGTATGCAGGTGATCAGGGAAGCAGATATGAATGTGAGACATTTGGGCCCAATCAGCCTGGAACCATGGATGGACAACCAACCAGGCAGGACTGAAAACAGGTAATCGGACCCCCGAAGCCATGGGGCCGAAGCAGTCGTCGGACCCCCGAAACCATAGGGCCGTAGCAGTCGTCGGACCCCCGAAACCATAGGGCCGAAGCAGTCGTCAGACCCCCGAAGCCATAGGGCCGAAGCAGTCGTCAGACCCCCGAAGCCATAGGGCCGAAGCAGTCGTCGGACCCCCGAAGCCATGGGGCCGAAGCAGTCGTCGGACCCCCGAAGCCATAGGGCCGAAACAGTCGTCGGACCCCCGAAGCCATAGGGCCATAGCAGTCGTCGGACCCCCGAAGCCATAGGGTCGAAGCAGTCGTCGGACCCCGAAGCCATAGGGCCGAAGCAGTCGTCGGACCCCGAGCCATGGGGCCGAAGCAGTCGTCGGACCCCGAGCCATGGGGCCGAAGCAGTCGTCGGACCCCGAGCCATGGGGCCGGAGCAGTCGTCGGACCCCGAAGCCATAGGGCCGAAGCAGTCATCAGACCCCCGAAGCCATGGGGCCGTAGCAGTCGTCGGACCCCCGAAGCCATAGGGCCGAAGCAGTTGTCGGACCCCCGAAGCCATGGGGCCGGAGCAGTCGCCGGACCCCGAAGCCATGGGGCCGAAGCAGTCGTCGGACCCCGGGCCATGGGGCCGTAGCAGTCGTCAGACCCCCGAAGCCATAGGGCCGAAGCAGTTGTCGGACCCCCGAAGCCATAGGGCCGTAGCAGTCGTCGGACCCCCGAAGTCATAGGGCCGAAGCAGCCGTCGGACCCCCGAAGCCATGGGGCCGAAGCAGTCGGTGGACCCCCGAAGCCATAGGGAAGGTACAGTACCTTCCCAACAAACAAAAGAACAACTTGTAAAACATGGTAGGCCCACTGGCCTCCGCTGAGAAGCTGTTTTGTTGAACTAGGCAGGAGACCAATCTGAGTGAATGCAAACCAGGAGTAAAGGAGACCAATCTGAGTGAACACGAATCAGGATTTAAAAGAATTTTTTTTTTTTTTCACACCACCGAGGAAAAACGTACGCCTGAAAAGAAAGCAGCCATGTTTACCGGGAGAGTACTAAGCAGTGGGTGCGGAGTGCCCCGTTAAGACTACTGAGTGTAGCAAGTAACATGAGAATGCAGTTTTGAGTGGGAGCCGAATGTAACACATGGTGTAACAGCAGATGGGTGAATGCCGCTCAGGATGTGAGTAACAATGTATGAGCGCTGCTCTCAGTATGGCTAGAGCATGAAAACATGGTATAACGCCGACGTAAGAATGCAAACTGAACGTGAGCGGACTATTAACGTGATGGATCTGCGGACACATGAACACAGCTTTAGTAGTGAATGGAGTAGAGGACAGGATGTAAAAGTAGACATGCGGACGCAGCTTTGGATGTGAATGAATATTAACTCGAAGTGACAGCCGACATGGAAAGCAGCTCTGGCGAGTGGGGTATAAAACCTGTTGTAGCAGTAGAAGTGTTAACACAACTCTGGGTATAGGCAGAGCAAACAATTGGTATAACGGCAGCTCTGGTTGTGAATTGAGCGTGACGCATGCTGTGGAAATGACATGAACGCAGCTCTAGAAATGGGCCTGGAAAGAACCTGTAGTAACAATGGACGTGTGAACGCAGCTCTGGGTGTGAGTAGAGCAAACATGATGTGCCAATAGACGTATGGACGCAGCCCTGGTCGTGAATTTGACTGCGTAAGTGTGAAGGCTCCTTTGTGAGTGAGCCGAGAACGAAAATAGGTATAACAGCAGCTCTAAATGTGAGTGGAGCATGAACATGATGTGACAGCGAACGTGAATGCACCTCTGAAAACAAGCCTCGAATGACCTGTTGTAACAGCAGACATGTGAACGCAGCTCTGACTGTGAGCAGAGCAAACATGGTATACTAGCTGACGCATAAACGCAGCTCTAACCACACACAACAACATGATGCAACAGCCAAGTGTGAACAGCCAACGGGTGAATGCAACTCGAATGTAATTGAAGTATGAAGCATGATGAAAATAGCAGACATGTGGACACAGCTCCAGTGAGCAGAGAGTAAGACATGTGTAAAGCAAAATGTAAAGGCCGTCTGGAACGAGCAGCGTGAAAGTGATGGACAATAAAAGACGTGCGGATACATCTGAGGGTATGAGGCGTATAAAGCGAGGTGCAACCAGGTATAAGACAGAAGTAGAGCCGAACGTGGAACTGCCGCTCAGAATAAGAGCAGAGCATAAAGTGCATCAGGGTTTTAGTACATAAAGCAGGGAAAAAACATGAAGTCTAAAGATGGTGGTGGCTGGGAGAGGGGGAGTCACATGGCGAGGAACAGCTACAGCAATAGGTCAAACAACCGCTGAGTCTGATGTTCAATCATGACGTCACATGCAGCCCGGGTGACTGTTCCCTAACTGCGTATAAGCTGAAGTAATTTTCCATGCGACAAACAAGCGACGTAAATTTGCAAGATATACCGGAACTAATTGTTATTATCAAACAAACGAGGTTGAAGAAAAAAAAAATAATAAATAGAAATTTTTTAGCCCCAACAAAACAAACCTGAGGCAGAAGATTCTGAGACGAAGCCTCCCGTTCGCTAGAAAAGTCGGGTTCTGACCGGCCAGGAGGGATGGCCACGGCCCAACTTACTTACGTATTACCCCGCGTGCATTGCTACGATAGCAGAGAAAACAAAACCTCCGTTCTGGCTCCATGCTGCAAAGAAAGAGATCCTGCCACCAGAGAAGCTAGTTCACTAATGACACCCAGCAGCACCTGTGCACCTGAAGAGCACACGCCCAGGAGTGAGGCAGTGGCTTGTTTAAGAAGAGCCTCCGCCCCTCCCACAAATGCAGGCTGACCAGTCAGCCTTAATACATATATGCCCCTTTGTCAGCTTGCATGTATATATATATTGTGGGGATTCGCTCTGGTAGATAGGACTAGTGGGTGCAGTACAGAGGCAACGTACAAGCTTGTAAATCAAATGTCCGTGTTTTAATCACACAAAAAGGAGCATCCCACAAAAACAGGTGGCTTGGTGTTTGTTCACACACATAAAAGTTCATAAACGGAAGAGTTCCTGGGTGTTAGCAAATCCATAGGCAGGCTTTTTTAGGCAGCCTGTTCGCTTTCACATTGGTCAGAGCCCTCCAGCTCGGCTCCAGCCACAGATCCCTGCACACAGAGTCCTGAGCTCCCCTGTCAGAGGGAGGTAATCCACACAGCTGATAGTGCTGCCTGTGCTATATATCCTGGCCAAGACATTGCCTGGAACATGGGGAGCAGTCACCCACCCAGCACTTTGACTACTCCCAATAAGAGCTGGCCCGGATCAGCTATCATAGCTATACTAAATAGCAATGTGTGCAACAGCTATTGCTGCTGACACAAAAAAAAAAAAAAAAAAAACGACTCTTACTTCACCAAGGCCAAGAACCCCTTCCATCCACAACGGTCCCTTGCGCCTTCCTACATACCTCCCCCCTTTGTTCAACCCTGATGGGGTGAACACTTGCCAAACAGTGTACCCGAGACAGGGCATCCGCGTTTCCCTGCAAGCGGCCTGCCCTGTGTTCCACTGAGAACTTGAAGTTCTGCAAGGACAAGAACCATCTAATGACCTGAGCATTCCTCTCCTTGGCCTGGCTCATCCACTGGAGGGGGAAGTGGTCGGTCACAAGACGGAACTTTCTCCCCAACAGATAATAGCGGAGAGACTCCCTCTTGAAGTCGGGCGTCACCAAAACCGGTGACCCGCATAGGGCCGACTTGAATCGGAAAAAGCCTCTTCTGCCTGGTCATTCCAAACGGACCATCACGAACTTCCGTCCCTTCAAGAGACCTTTCAACGGAGCCACTAAAGTGGCAATATGGGAAACGAACCTCATATAATATACCACCATTCCCAGTAACGACTTTACTTGCCTAGTAGTGACAGATCGGGGCCAATTCCAAATCGCCTCTATTTTACTTACTTGGAGTTTGATAATTCCACGTCCAATGACGTACCCCAGGTACTTAGTCTCCTCCAACCCTATTGCGCATTTCTTTGGGTTAGCAGTCAGTCCAGCCTTCCTAAGGGAGTCCACTACCGCCTGCACTTTGGGCGGTATGATGACGATATCATCTAGTAAAGCAGACGCGTACCGACGATGTGGACGAAGAACAATGTCCATGAGTCATTGGAACGTGGCGGGGGCACCATGCAGACCAAAGGGTAACACCTTATACTGATACAGCCCCTCAGGGGTGACAAAGGCAGTTTTCTCTTTGGCAGCCTCCGTTAAGGGCACTTGCCAGTAGCCCTTCGTGAGCTCCAAAAAAGAAAAGTATCGGGCTTGTCCTAACCTCTCGATAAGCTCATCTACCCGGGGCATGGGATACGCATCAAACTTGGAGACTTCGTTTAGCTTGCGAAAATCGTTACAGAACCGTAACGTCCCATCTGGCTTGGGTATTAAGACTATTGGACTGGACCATTCACTTTTAGACTCCTCAATGATATCGAGTCGCAGCATTAGCTGCACTTCCTCCGAGATGGCTTGTCGCCGAGCCTCGGGTAGTCGTTATGGTTTTAACCGGACATTTGCCGGAGGCTCAGTGACAATGTCATGCTGGATTATGGAAGTGCGTCCAGGGAGGTCGAAGAACACATCCGTGTTCTGACTAATGAATTCCTGAACCTGTTTAGAGGAGAGGCTGTCAGCAATTTTTACGGTGGCCACTTCTTATCTTGCATCAGCCTGAGGGGCCTAACCCTTTTCTCCTAGAAAACCTGGCCGTGGGCTGTCTTCATCAGAGGTCTCCCTATCTTTCCACGGTTTTAGTAAATTCACATGGTACACCTGCTCCGGCTTTCTCCGCCCCGTCTGGTGTACCTTGTAATTTACCTCTCCAACCTTCTCGAGTACCTCGTAGGGCCCCTGCCACCGAGCTAGGAACTTACTATCTACGGTTGGTACCACAACCAAAACCCGATTACCCGGTTTAAAGTCCCGGACCAGAGCCTGCAACACTGTTTCCATCCGCTCTTGCATCTGGGTGATGTACTCAATAACACTTTTGTCTGGTGTGGGTTGTTGTTCCAAGGCTTCCTTGGCTATGTCCAATAGACCGCGAGGGTGTCTACTATATAGCAATTAGTCCAGCAAAATAATGATCCCTTAAAACATAACTTTTAATTATCCTATATAAAAAAGACAAAAATATGTCTCCACTTATGCATAAACTTGTCGACCCTTTAACAACCCATAGCATGCATTGACATCTGTATCCAGCACGGCGCGTCAACGGGTGGGGTTATACTCATAGGTATGGAGTCGAGGTATACGGACACACCAGTCTATCCCGAGTGCCTCCCCTAATCTAACCTACGCCCAGAGACCTCCCCTGATGGTGGGGATCTTCTGTCCTCGTGCCTTCTCTAGTTGTCCCTGGTATTTACCCTTATAGGACAGTTGATAAGTGCATGGTGGGTACAGATGTCAATAGAGTCCCATCAAGGGGCAGACCAAACTCTCACAAAATCGATCACTAAACAGGGAGCTCATGTAGTTAGATCCCACAGAGCCCCTGTGCACATCATCACCTCTTTGGGCACTGATATTACTGGCCTCAGAGGTGTTTCAGCCTCAACGCGTTTCCCCCCGCTGATAAACGGGGTTCATCAGGAGGACAAAAGAAAAAAGGAAAGATTTCTGCACAGACGCATATATCATGTGTACCGTACAGATAATTGTAACATATATAAATATATAACAGTTGGTCCAACACTCTTATTTGGGAGCATCAGCACTAAGTGAAACGATGAGTGCCAATAATAAAGCACATCCCACTTAACATATTGTTCGCAGGAGGCACCACGTCCTCTTAATATGGGGCTGTCACAGGGGTGCAGTACCTAGAAGTGAAGACAAGAGAGGATGCAAGTACGTAAGACACAAATCCTGATACCACCAAGGGGGTATATGATAATGCTCACTCCACCACTTACATTTATATAGTGATATATCAAAGTATTGATGCTGTCATAGATTGTACTTCAGCACCTAGTCACATACTGTTAACCAAAATGTCATAGTTATTGGCACAGCAAAAACCTCCAGACATTCAAAAACAAGGCTGCTGCCTCCTCATAG
Source organism: Bufotes viridis (assembly GCA_033119425.1). NCBI lineage: Eukaryota > Metazoa > Chordata > Amphibia > Anura > Bufonidae > Bufotes > Bufotes viridis. The sequence continues at coordinate 302,842,602 of CM065592.1, forward strand.
TACTCACGCTCCCGGGACGTTCACCGTGCTTCCCTCTACTGCGTTCAATAATACCACACATACCTCCTCTTTAAATCCTCCCGCTGCTGCCTAGGTCACTTCCTGTCCCAGATGTATGAGTTGATTGACACCTAGGAATATCCTATCAGACACCCTCAATGTCTGAGCAGCTTCGTGATGTAACTGCGCCTCAGGGAACCACCCTGTCTTCCCAACGTCATGATTAAGAGGCACCGAAGTTGACCTCCACCCCTATCGTGCATGACTTCCCTTCAATGGGACGCATATGGGGCGGGTGCTCATGGCGCTTCCTATAGTTGAACCGCATAGAAGCAAGTTACTTCCGGCGTTTCGGTTTGTATCCAGTTCAGCCGTACCGATGTAGGTCACTTCCGGGGCTGTGGCTATCCACCCCAGCTCCTTCGTACTAATGATGTGTGTAACCATGGCTATGCCCTGACAACAAAGTACCCACTGATGTGTATCTTTGTTCAATGATGTTAATACAGATATCCAAAATAAAATATGCCAGAGAAGTTCGCGCTTATATCAACCTTGGGGCGCTTTGTTGCGCTTAAATCTATATTAAGGCATTTCATTAGTCAAGGTGCTGACAATATTGGGGGATGTATATAGTAAAAGAGGTCCGTCAGTCATGTACCCCAGAGTCCTGGGATGTCCACAGTATTGACAGGAAAACAGGATGGAAGCAGAAGGATAGGGTATTGCGGAATACCCGTTAATGGGATGGCCCATACGGTTGAAAAAAGGGGGGCTCAACAGCCAACCTGCAATAAATCAGATATGACTAAAAACACACACCCATGATCTAGGGCATGAAACTTGTTCCTCGTTCGGATGTTTCCCACATCCAGCCCAGCCATGTCCTACACAGTAACGTTATATCTAGAGGTAATTATTCAGACAGAAATATACAACAGGTATGGTTATGCTTCATAGTCCTTATAGAAAACAAGTAAATGTGATCCCCTCATTCAGACCCAGGGGGGCCTGTGATTTGAAACGATGGATCCACTTACACTCCTTCTGGAGTATTTTTTGATCCCAGTTCCCTCCTCTCGTGGGGGGTGGTACAATCTCTAGAATAGTAAACTTAAGGGCCCTTGTGTCACCACCATGTTTGTCTTTTACGTGAAGTGCAATAGGGGTATCTTTTTTCTTGATGGTATCATTAATGTGTTCTAAGAATCTTCTCCGTGCCTCCCTTGTGGTTTTTCCTACATAGTCAAGGGGGCATGTGCATTGGCACACATAGATTGCCCCCCTGCTTCCGCAGTTATGAAAATCACGAATCTCAAACTTCTGACCAGTCACTGAGCAGGTTATCATCTTCGTAGTTGTAACATATTCGCATGCTTTACATCCCCCACACTTGTACATGCCTATAGGTTTACGATCCAGCCAGGTATTCTCCGCTGGAGGGGGGGCGTAATGGCTATGTACCAGCCTATCCCTAAGACTCCTGCCACGTCTGTATGTTATACTGGGGTGTGGGGGTAGTATGTCTCCCAGATCAGGGTCCATCAATAAGATTGGCCAGTATCGTCTCAAAATATCCACTATCTCAGTATTGGCTGAATCATATGTAGATACTATCCGGGCTAACTGCCCGCCATTGGGCTCCTGGATTCGTGGTGTCAGTAGGTGGTCACGATTTTTTTGCGAGGCATTTTTAAATGCCTCATTAAGAACACCCTGCGGGTAACCCCTGTCTGAGAATCTCTTCTGGAGATCCTTTGCTTCCCTAAAAAATGACTCCCTGGTTGTGCAATTCCTTCGTACCCGCAAATATTGTCCCCTGGGGATACCACGTCGCAGGGGTCCTGGATGGTGGCTCTCCCAGTGCAGAAGAGAATTCGTTGCAGTCACTTTCCTATGTATATCCGCAACCAATTTATCCTCTTGCTTCGTCACTCTCACATCTAAAAATGCCAGTGAGACCGGGTCTATCTCAAAGGTGAACCTAAGGCCTATTTCATTATTGTTAAGCTCATTGACAAAGCATCGGAATTCCTCTGGCACACCTTTCCCAACCACGAACACATCATCTATATAGCGTGTCCAAAAGATGATTTTATTCGACCACCATGTGTCGTGGTCTGGAAAGACACACTGATCCTCCCACTAGCCCAGGAAGAGATTGGCATAAGTGGGGGCACAGGGGCTCCCCATAGCCGTCTCCCTGAGCTGGTGGTAGAACCGGGTGTTGAAGAGAAAAAAATTGTGTGTCAAAGTGAATTCCAATAGGGACAGGACGAATTGGTTGTGTGAGTTAAACTGAACTCCCCTCGTTCTTAAGTAGTAGTCGATCGCTTGAAGTCCCTTCTCATGGGGAATGGAACTGTATAGTGACTCCACGTCCACACTAGCCAGATGGCAGCACGGATCCACTGTGATGGAATCTATCTTATTGAGGAAGTCCATTGTGTCCCTTGTGTACGTCGGCAGGGACACAACGAACTCCCTCAGAACCTTGTCAAGATATATACCAGTGTTTTTTGTGTGAGGGATCCCACCCCTGATACAATTGGGCGCCAATTTTGATTAACAGTATGTGACTAGGGGCTGAAGTACGATCTATGACAGCATCAATACTTGGATATATCACTATATAAATGTAAGTGGTGGAGTGAACATTATCATATACCCCCTTGGTGGTATCAGGATTTGTGTCTTACGTACTTGCATCCTCTCTTGTCTTCACTTCTAGGTACTGCACCCCTGTGACAGCCCCATATTAAGAGGACATGGTGCCTCCTGCGAACAATATGTTAAGTGGGATGTGCTCTATTATTGGCACTCATCGTTTCACTTAGTGCTGATGCTCCCAAATAAGAGTGTTGGACCAACTGTTATATATTTATATATGTTACAATTATCTGTACGGTACACATGATATATGCGTCTGTGCAGAAATCTTTCCTTTTTTCTTTTGTCCTCCTGATGAACCCCGTTTATCAGCGGGGGGGAAACGCGTTGAGGCTGAAACACCTCTGAGGCCAGTAATATCAGTGCCCAAAGAGGTGATGATGTGCACAGGGGCTCTGTGGGATCTAACTACATGAGCTCCCTGTTTAGTGATCGATTTTGTGAGAGTTTGGTCTGCCCCTTGATGGGACTCTATTGACATCTGTACCCACCATGCACTTATCAACTGTCCTATAAGGGTAAATACCAGGGACAACTAGAGAAGGCACGAGGACAGAGGATCCCCACCATCAGGGGAGGTCTCTGGGCATAGGTTAGATTAGGGGAGGCACTAGTGATAGACTGGTGTGTCCGTATACCTCGACTCCATACCTATGAGTATAACCCCACCCGTTGATGTGCCGTGCTGGATACAGATGTCAATGCATGCTATGGGTAGTTAAAGGGTCGACAAGTTTATGCATAAGTGGAGACATATTTTTGTCTTTTTTATATAGGATAATTAAAAGTTATGTTTTAAGGGATCATTATTTTGCTGGACTAATTTAAATGTATTGGATCCCATTTATATCATTAGAATAATTGGTTGAAATTTATTTGTCTACTATATAGCAGTTCAAAGGGCGAGAACCCAGTAGATGCCTGGGGCACTGCAAACATGAGATAGGGCAGAAGAAGGTCCCAGTCCCTCTCATTCTTAGACACCACTCTTTTTAACATGTTTTTCAATGTTTGATTAAATCTTTTAACCAGACCGTCCATTTGCAGATGGTAAACGGACGTCCGTAACTGTTTTATATGCAGCAACTTGCAGAGTTCCCTCATGACCTTGGACATAAAAGTGGTCCCTTGGTTAGTCAGAACCTCTTTAGGTAACCCCAAACGGGAGAACATCTCCATTAACTCTTTAACAATGAGTTTGGCTGATGTATGTCGCAGTGGCACCGCCTCCGGGTACCAAGTGGCGTAGTCGAGGATGACCAAGATGTTTTGGCGGCCCCTAGAAGACTTCCGCATTGGCCCTATGAGATCCATAGCGTTTCGCTCGAATGGGACCTTGATGATTGAGAGAGGTACCAGGGGACTATGGAAATGCTGGGGGCTATTTATCTGGCAGGTTGGACAAGACTTAATTACTTTCACCTCTCTGAACACACTGGGCCAATAAAACCGCTGTAGTATGCGGTCCTGTGTTTTCTGCCATCCCAAGTGACCCCCAAGAACATGTTGATGGGCAAGCTCCAACACAAGCTTGCGATACGCTGTGGGCACCACCAGCTGTTCAATAAGCTCACCCCGTACTTGGTTTAACCGATACAGCATTTCCTGGTGAACGACAAAATGGAGAAACATCAACTCGGCCCCAGGTTTTTGTGGTTCACCATCAATTATCACCACATTCTCCCAGGCCTGGGATAGGGTTGGGTCCCGGTGTTGTGCGGTTCCGAAATTTTCCCTGGAGACGTTGAGGTCTGCCAACTCGGGACCTGGTGGCAAATCCTCCACATCTCACACCATTACACTCAGAGGGTTTGTCTCCACCTCTTCCACCGAAGTGGCGGTCACCCCTACCGCTGGCCCTTCGGTCTCGGGTTCCCAGGGTTCTGGACTCCGCCCGGAGCAAGGCCATTCTGCTGGGGTTACCCCTGACTCATGGGTATCAGTCACTCTCACCTCAGGCCACAGTGACTGGAAACCGGGAAGTCTCTCCCAATTATTAGTTCATAATGTAACTTCGTGGCGACGGCCACCTCATGAGTCCATCTGCTGGCCATTGTGGACAGAGACACCAGGGCGGTGGGATAGTCCTTTAAGTCTCCATGGATGCACATGACGCCGACTTTTCGGCCTGTATACTCGGCAGGCCGCACCAGGGCAGCTCTTACCAGGGACACCAGGCTCCCTGAGTCCAGCAGCGCCGCCGCCATGGGATCTCCCACTTGCACTTGGCACAGGTGACTATTGTCTATGGTCTCAGGGGCATCGGTTGCACACAGCCTCCTGGCATACATTGAGGGCCAGTAGCCATGGTTAGTGTCCATGGGTTCCCCCCGACGGGGACAGTCGGCCCTTATATGCCCAGGTTCTTGACACCGCCAACAGACCATAGGAGCTGGGTCTGCAGAGAGTACATCCCGAACGAGTCTTGCTGGCACCGGCTGCCTGGTCGAGGGTGGAGATGTGGGCTGAAAGCTGCCCATTTATGCCCCAAGTTTATATAGAGTATATATATATATATATATATATATATATATATATATATAGATGTGCCCCAGGCATCTATATAGATATATATGCTTTAAAATGGCCAGTAATGTCCCCCATCTAACGACCGTTAAAAACGGGTACCCTAGAACCATATGGCCTTTTAAGCGTCAAAAAAATCACTGCATTTGGTGGAGATGGCTCCAAATGGTCGGGCAATTATGTCCAGTCTCTGGTGACTTTAAAAGGCAAGTGATCAAAAGATTCTGATGCCTTTTGTTAAACATCTCCAGCAGAGCTGGAAATGTTTTACATACCAGAGATAGGGGAACAAATGTTCCCCTCCCTCTGTTTGCTGCGCTGGGGGGAGAAGTTGAGTCAGCAGCCTGAAGTGAGAATCAACCCCTGCAAGACTAGCAAATCACCAAGAATCATCCCTAGGAGAGACGAGTATTGAGAATCATCCCCTACAACGAGCAATACCCCTGGAAATGAGCATTAACCCTGGATGGCTGAGTACCCTATACCACCAACGAACCCTTTGTTTATTAACCCCTGAACCACCTATAACCCCTGGTTCCCATTAACCCCTGCTGCCCACTGCTACCAATCCCTATATACCCCTGCATTAACCCCTATTCCACCAACGAACCTCCCCTGAACCCCTCCACTGCTGCCCTGCACTGTACCCCAGCAGCAGTAACCCCTGCTCCTGCTATAGCCCACAGTTCTGCCACACCATCTATCCCACAGCGACTCCTGCCCTGATACCCTTGTATTAACCCCTTCTCTGCTGCTACCCAGCAGAGCAATACCCCTGCAGACCACAATACTCCAATCTGCATTAGCCACTTCACTGCTGTCTTGCCTCCTGTACCCCTACAGCAGTGTATTGTATACCCAGTGTAATTTTAGGTAGATTTGGAGGGTAGAATTATGTATTGTATTGTGCAGTGAGGTGTGTATTGTAGTGTGTTTAATATAGTACTACAGTTGTGTTCAAAATTATTCAACCCCCACTGAAATTGAGTGTTTTGGCCAGTTTGACATTGATTTTGATCATTTTAGTCATCTTGTTTACAATTAAATCAAAGAGGCACTTGTAAGTCAGACAAATATAACATAACATTTATAATGAAATAACCACAAAGGTCTTTTCTGTGCTCACATCATTATCAGTTTTATTCAACCCCCAAGTGACTGACATTCAATATTATCCTTTTCCAGTTATAACAGCTTTTAAACGTGAAGGATAGCTGGACACAAGTGTCTTGCAGCGATCTACGGGTATCTTCGCCCATTCTTCATGGGCAAAAGCCTCCAGTTCAGTCACATTCTTAGGCTTGCGCGCTGCAACTGCTTTCTTTAAGTCCCACCAGAGGTTCTCAATCGGATTTAAGTCTGGTGACTGTGATGGCCACTTCAAAATGTTCCAGCCTTTAATCTGCAACCGTGCTCTAGTGGACTTGGAGGTATGCTTGGGATCATTGTCCTGTTGAAAGTACCAACGTCTCCCAAGCCTCAGGTTTGTGACGGACTGCATCACATTTTCATCCAATATCTCCTGGTGCTGAAGAGAATTCATGGTACCTCGCACACGCTGAAGCTTCCCTGTACCTGTAGAAGTAAAACAGCCCCAAAGCATGATTGACCCCCCACCATGCTTCACAGTAGGCAAGGTGTTCTTTTCTTCATAGGCCTTGTTCTTCCTCCTCCAAACATAGCGTTGATCCATGGGCCCAAACAGTTCTAATTTTGTTTCATCAGTCCGCAGAACACTATCCCAAAACTTTTGTGGTTTGTCCACATGACTTTTGGCATACTGCAGTCGACTCTTCTTATTCTTTTGAGACAGCAAGGGGGTGCGCCTGGGAGTTCTGGCATGGAGGCCTTCATTACGCAGTGTGCGCCCTATTGTCTGAGCTGAAACTTCAGTACCCGCATCTGACCAATTTTTTTTCAGTTCCTCAGCAGTCACACGGGGACTTTTCTCCACTTTGCGCTTCAGATAGTGCACAGCAGTCAAAGTCAGCATCTTCTTTCTGCCACAACCAGATAGCGTTTCAACAGTACCCTTTGCCTTGAATTTGCGAATGATGCTTCCTATGGTGTCTCTTGGTATGTTTAACGTCTTTGCAATCTTCTTATAGCCATTGCCCTTCCTGTGAAGAGAAATCACCTCTTCTCTTGTCTTTCTGGACCATTCTTTTGACTTCACCATGTTTGTAAACACACCAGTAAATGTCTAGAAGGAGCTGAGTATCACAGTCATTTTAAATCTGCCTAATTGGTGCCTATTATGCTTGATTGCTGCTCCTTGACATCCACAGGTGTTTTCAATACCTGATCGAAAACACTTGAATGAAACTCTGTTCTTAAGAGTGGTAGTCTTTAAGGGGTTGAATAATTGTGTCAATGAAGAAATCACAAAAAAAACATTTAATACTGTATTACAAAAACAATTGATGTCATTTTAGTTGCATTTGGTTCTTTAAAAAGTCCTTGTAAGATTTCATTCTGAACACAATTACAAATGTACACTAAATTCCCTAAAACCCTTTACAGCATTGGGGGTTGAATAATTTTGAACACAACTGTATATATAAATATATATATATATATCTATAGCGTAAATCAATAGACTGTAGACGTGTTATTGTGTTAATAAATATATTTTATTGTTCAATATACATTGTATAGTCTCTTGTTGTAGCAGCAGTAATAGTGGTAGTAAGTCGCAAATAGTTCAGTGTAGAGTGAGGCAACAGAGGTAGTTCTTATTTAAGGTATAAATAGGCGAAGTCATCAATAGACGACTGTGGCGTTTCGAAATGTCAGCCTTATACAATCACGCATCTGTGAGGTGACTTGTTGAATCAGACATTCTCCACTTACAGTTTACGCATCAGACACCCAGGAGTTAATCAAGTAGTCTTTTAATCCGGAGATTGTATTACAAGATATGCAGGGAATCCAGATGGTAAAAGAATTATGCCACTAATATTCTCCTTGATAAGAACATGAGATACACAGATTCACCTCAGATTCTCCTCAGAATCTCCTCAGAATTAGAGCACACAAAACAGCAATGCATGACAGGTTAAACAGGAAGTGGCTAGACTGAACCAACTAGAAGCAGAAACAGAGGGGGGAGGAGAAGAGAGGAGCATACCAATACACAATGCAAGATACTGAAACAGAACTACTCACGCTTATTTATGAATAATAATTATTAATATTATCCAAAATATTAATAATGAATATTTCCCTTAAATATTTTACTTATACGTGGTAATGAGCACGACTACAAATGCTGGAAACACACAATAAATTTGCATACACCCAGCCCGAAGGCTGAGACTATGGATGAGCGAATCAACTTCATGAAACATCCGAAGTTGATTCGCATAAAACTTTGTTTCAATACTGTATGGAGCGAGCATGCCGTACAGTAGTAAAGTGTATTGGCTCCGATGAGCCGAAGTTATTACTTCGCAGAGTTTCGTGAGACTTTATATAATAACTTCAGAAATTGATTTACACTGTAAAAAAACATTTTCGGGTTCGGTTCCAGCCACTTGGAACTGAACCCGAGTTCGGGAAATAGATTTTTACAGTATAAATCAATTTCTGAAGTCATTATGCGAAGTCTCTCGATACTTCGCAAAGTAATAACTTCAGCTCATCGGAGCCAATACATTTTAATACTGTACGGAGAGCTTGCTTCGTATAGTATTGAAACTAAGTTTTATGCGAATCGACTTCAGATGTTTCATACGAAGTCGATTCGCTCAGCCCTAGCTGAGACCCTTGTGCTGCACAGCGCAGCACCCTTCAGTAGATGCTGAAGGTAAAAGCGGTAATTTACCTACTGGTGGGCTCAACTAAAGTGAGAAAAGCAGTAGTGATCGCTATCTAAAACATAACTTTTATTTGTTGCCAAAGATATAGAAAATATGCCCAAGGGATTAAGAAAGATAATCTTAGCTCCTATTAAATACACAAAAAAACAGTATATTGGTCGGTATGGCCCGGGGTACTCGGCGGTACCCAACAAAAAATAAACCAAGGTCCTACCACCATCTGTCGGGTTGGTTCCTGGGAATCTTCTTAATGTGATGCAGTAGAAGATAACTCGTCATCCTATTTCAAGAACATTCAGCTGTAAAGGAGAAGTGCATGAATGACTAGGGGTCCCTACTAAGGCCCTAGTAAATCCCTGTGGTGGCTGAGAAGTGCTGTCCCTATTAACTAGAATGGAACTGAGCAGCCTGACCACAGGGCACTCGTCCTTAAAAGGGCGACCCCGTCCGGAACCTAGCCCTAAAAAAGATAACGGGTCCTACAGATTGCCCCTATTCTAAATCCCTACATGCACGTTTCGTCCCACAATAGGGACTCATCAGGGGATTGTGCAATAGGAAAGCTCTAGAACAGATACCATAATGCAGTAAAAGATAAAATAGCTACTACAAATAAAGAGTGTCTGCAGGTATGGTCCTAAATCCTGGTGAGGGCCATAAAAAGATAAATGCCCAGCCAGGTCAGAAACACTAGGTGCGTGGAAATTTAAATGGTCCCTGTTACCCAGATAGTTGTAATATGGGGCGTCTTGATAATAAGCCCAGATGCTGTCACAAGCTCACTATTTTACCAGCTATTTAAGGATGCTCAATCACCCCCAAAACGGTGCCAATCCGAAGGGGAAGTGACGTAAGCACCTCTCATGATGCGTAATGTGACGCGCTCGCCTACCTGCACCTATAAACAGAGGGTGCCGGCAGTTGAGCACAGTGTCCAGTGCGCATGCGTCGGCATCCGAATACTGTCGGGGATCACGTGCGCGGACATCATTCCGCGCCTGCGCCACTAGGTAACGGCGCCATAAGGAGTCACGTGATCGGACTGAGTCGATCATGTGTGACAGGGCCATGGTAAGCAGCGCTGTCAAAGGCAGTAATAGACTGCTCAGCAACCTAGGCACGCTGCTGGCAGAATTCGCCTAGATAAACCTTTGATAGGGCTTAAAAGTAATGAGGCATTTAGGTGGCGTACTATGTACATCTTAGAAGAATTTCAAAACTGGAGGAAAAACGTCAAACAATAGTTATGGGTTAAGATATCAGTTTATAACCCATATTACTATTTAACATGATTGGTTGCAAAGACAAATAAGGGGTAAAATCAAAAATTTATTGTGACCATGCTAATAAAGACATGGTCGCACAGAATAAAGACATCAACTTGATTAGATGAAGCAGCTATAGTTAAGTTGCTCGTTCAGGCCACCAGGTGATACTGTACGTAGAGAGAAAATCCACCTGGCCTCATGTTGTAGAAGTAGTTTATCCCAATCCCCTCCCCTTACAGGGGGGACAACATTTTCAATTCCCACAAATCTAATATGCTTGGGATTGCCGTGATGGTATTTGTGGACATGACCAGTCATGTCCACAAATACTATCACGGCAATCCCAAGCAAAATGTTGTCCCCCCTGTAAGGGGAGGGGATTGGGATAAACTACTTCTACAACATGAGGCCAGGTGGAAATTCTTCTAAGATGTACATAGTACGCCACCTAAATGCCTCATTACTTTTAAGCCCTATCAAAGGTTTATCTAGGCGAATTCTGCCAGCAGCGTGCCTAGGTTGCTGAGCAGTCTATTACTGCCTTTGACAGTGCTGCTTACCATGGCTCTGTCACACGTGATCGGCTCAGTCCGATCACGTGACTCCTTATGGCGCCGTTACCTAGTGGCGCAGGCGCGGAATGATGTCCGCGCACGTGATCCCCGACAGTATTCGAACGCCGACGCATGCGCACTGGACACTGCGCTCAACTGCCGGCACCCTCTGTTTGTAGGTGCAGGTAGGCGAGTGTGTCACATTGCGCATCATGAGAGGTGCTTATGTCACTTCCCCTTCGGATTGGCGCCGTTTTGGGGATGATTGAGCATCCTTAAATAGCTGGTAAAATAGTGAGCTTGTGACAGCATCTGGGCTTATTATCAAGACGCCCCATATTACAACTATCTGGGTAACAGGGACCATTTAAATTTCCCTGCACCTAGTGTTTCTGACCTGGCTGGGCATTTATCTTTTTATGGCCCTCACCAGGATTTAGGACCCTACCTGCAGATACTCTTTATTTGTAGTAGCTATTTTATCTTTTACTGCATTATGGTATCTGTTCTAGAGCTTTCCTATTGCACAATCCCCTGATAAGTCCCTATTGTGGGACGAAACGTGCATGTAGGGATTTAGAATAGGGGCAATCTGTAGGACCAGTTATCTTTTTTAGGGCTAGGTTCCGGACGGGGTCGCCCTTTTAAGGACGAGTGCCCTGTGGTCAGGCTGCTCAGTTCCATTCTAGTTAATAGGGACAGCACTTCTCAGCCACCACAGGGATTTACTAGGGCCTTAGTAGGGACCCCTAGTCATTCATGCACTTCTCCTTTACAGCTGAATGTTCTTGAAATAGGATGACGAGTTATCTTCTACTGCATCACATTAAGAAGATTCCCAGGAACCAACCCGACAGATGGTGGTAGGACCTTGGTTTATTTTTTGTTGGGTACCGCCGAGTACCCCGGGCCATACCGACCAATATACTGTTTTTTTGTGTATTTAATAGGAGCTAAGATTATCTTTCTTAACCCCTTGGGCATATTTTCTATATCTTTGGCAACAAATAAAAGTTATGTTTTAGATAGCGATCACTACTGCTTTTCTCACTCTGATTCAGTGATTTGCCCATTTTCATCTTGAATATATATTGATTAAATTGTTGGGCTCAACTAAAACAGCCACGCTTTACCTGTTATTACATTTAGAAAATCAGAAACAACTGTTTTGGTGCTTGGTGCGGGCTAGCCTGCGGTGCAGCACAACAGCTTACAATCTTATCATGCTCTATGGTATTCTCCCTCCAATAACTTCTCATGTGGCATGTGCCTTAGTTTTTCTTCTGAATAAACGCCAGCCTGGGTTAAGTTTATGGTGAAGTTTATCTGATCTCAGGTGTGAACTATAACATAAACAGAAAAGTCTTTGTGATGAATAATCAACAGTCCTTGTGGCCTTACACAAACATAGACCCTAATTAACTACAAGCCTGGTCTTAGTCTCTAGGATCCTAGGTGCCAACACTATAATGAGGTGCATGCACGATCAGTCTTACAGACCCGGGTCTGCTCTGCATCAGCTGGTGACTGTGAATTGAACAAAGGCTTCTCCAACAAGTGTGTGGTACCGCAGTGTACGTTGCTTTGCTCCCCAGTTCTCATCAGCATTCCTAGCAGCAAGGGTGCCCCCACACCTGGATGTCAATGGATTCTCTCCTCAGTGTCTCTCTCAGCTTCCCTCTAAGATGGAGGATCCTTCACTTCCTTTCCAGGCTCTGTAACTACACCTCTCATGAATATGGAAATATGCAGTCTGTTAGTGTTTTTTTTTTTTTTTTTTAGTTAACAGCAGTATCTTGTGGCCAAACAGCAGTATGTCAGTCCAGATCATTTAACTGAAAAGGGTTATCCAATACTATAAAGATTTCCCCCATATGCCGGGCCTCTCACAGTGAATATACTTACCCCGCTCCCTGCGCCGCTCCTGGTCCCCGCACCGGCTCTGCCGGTGATGCTAGGGAGGCTTGTCTCCGTCACCGCCTGCCATTGGCTGCTCCCCCCCGACACCAGATGTTAAGATAAGTATATTCACTGTGAGGGGCCCGGCATATGGGGGACATTTTTATAGTATTGGATAATCCCTTTAATTTACACAAACTGTGTTTAGACAATGAGAGCTGTTTCCCCATCTCACAGTGCACACATCAAGATAAAAGAATGAATAAAAGTGAAGTTTACGTTATTCACAATATATATCACTGAACAGTATTTTACCTTAAAACTTCACTTTTATTGATAACATCTAAAAATATATCACATACCCACATCAAAAAACAAAAATTGACGGAATTAAATAAAATAGAGATACTTATTACCACAAGATGGGACTGATAATCAGTTTGATGACATACAATTATTACCGCAGGTGTGTTTACTCACAGTACTGTGGGCTTCAGTAGTAGAGGGATTAATTTCACCATATAGCTCAGTGTAGATCACTGGAATACAGGTGGTTCAGCTTGTAGTCCACAATTCTCCAGGTATTCTCCAAGTGTTGAAAGAAAATACAGATGATTGTTGTACACAGTCTGCTTTTAGGCATCGGGATTCTATCCCTATATTACTATGCTGTCCCTTCCTAAAAGCGGAGTAATCACCCCGAAAGGGGCAGCAACACTTATCGGTGGCTGTACCCTCACCTTGAAGTCCCTACCTGTCTGAAGATTCCCAGTCACAGTGATGCCTTTTCTTTAAAATAATCGCCCATAGTTGTGATGGGTTAGATGTGCACGCGCTGAACAAAGTGCGCTCACCACCAAACTGCTTGCCTTATCGAATGCACATACGCTCATCAATGCGTAATCTACAGCATATGTGCCCGCCCCAATGTTAGGGCAATAATGGTACTGGCAGACAGGATCCAACCATTCGACTGCGCATGCGTGTACCAGTCGCTGCGTGCCCTACAGCGCATGCGTCCGCCACATGAGTAGGGGAATAATGGTGCTGGCAAGCGGGATCAAACCACTAGACTACGCATGCGTGAGTCCATCTGGCCAAATATGCCATGCATGCGCTCATATGTAATGTGAAAGCCAAGTGTCCGATCCAAAAGGTATTTAATAGCATAGTATAGATATTAAATAGATAGTATAAATATTTTGATAAATTGAAAGTTTTCAGGCCCTTATATAAAATACCCTATATTTTATAAAATATTGTAATGTAGCATTAAGAAGCTAAGTGTCATGATCAAACATAAGAAAATATAGAAATAATCTATGATATTACTGGTGTCCCTAGGAAAATCAAACTAATTACTAAAGAGAATAGGACGCCTAAAAAGCATATATTTTATTAATGCCTACTATTAAAATGGAGATTAAATAAATAGTTAATCCCCTCAAGATGCTAACTATAGTTCTGCTTAGTCAGAGTGTACTATATCACTATAGATATATCATATATAAAGTATGATAGTCTATCATAGTCTAAATGTATAAAACTGTAGATCCACTCCGTTTCCTTCTGAAGTATCTTCCTGTCCCAGTCGCCACCTCTCGGAGGAATCAATTCTAGGACAGAGAATTTTAACACCTGTGGGGCTCCTGCATGTCTGTTATTCACATGGGTAGCTATTGGTGTAATCTCCTTTTTCCGTACATCATTAATATGCTCACAGATTCTCCTCCTTAGTTCCTTATAGGTTTTACCTATATAGTCCAAGGGGCAGGGGCATTGGCATATATAGATGACCCCTCTGCTTTTGCAATTGACAAAATCACCAATATAAACAATTTGATTGGTGATGGACCCCGTAATTGTCTTATAGGCCGAGATGAAATTGCAGGCCTTACAGGTGCCACATCTGAACATCCCTAATGGGCGTCGGTCAATCCAGGAGCCCGTAACAACAGGGGCTACATAGAGACTATGCACGAGATGATCTTTCAAACTTCTCCCTTTGCGGGAAGTAATGCTAGGATGTGAAGAGACATGCTGTGTTATATCTTGGTTTATTAATAAGATGGGCCAATATTTTGCAAGTATGGTTCTTACTTCAGAGTTAGCCACATCAAAAGTGAAAATCAAACGAATAATTGACTGTTCGTCTGTTTGCAGTTTCCTAGGAACCAGAAGATCTTTCCTATCTTTACCCTGTGCCTATTGAAAGGCCTGTCTCAGGGTTGTCCTGGGATAACCCCTTCTGGTGAACCTATCATATAATTTCTTGGACATGGTATAAAATTCCTCAGGTTTCTAACATTTCCTACGAACCCTGAGGTATTGGCCTCTTGGTATTCCCCTTTTCAATGTGGGGGGATGATTACTATCCCAATGCAACAGGGCGTTAACGGCAGAGGGTTTTCTAAAAATAGCTGTCACCAGTTTCTCACCCTGTTTGTTTATCGATACATCCTGAAAAGCGATAAAGAGGGGGTGTATCTCAGATGTAAACCGCAAACCTATATCGTTAACATTCAAAACTTCAATAAAAGTAGTGAACTCCTCCTCCTTCCTGTTCCATAATACAAAAACATCATCGATATATCGTGACCAGAATATAATTTTACTATTCCACCACATATCTTGGTCAGGAAAGATGATATTATCCTCCCACCAGCCCAGGAAGAGATTGGCGTATGTGGGAGCACAAGGGCTCCCCATTACCGTCTCCCTGAGCTGGTGGTAGAACTGTCCATTAAATAAAAAGAAGTTGTGGGTCAGAGTATATTCCAATAACATAGTAACAAATTGATTGTGTTTATTACAGTGTGTCCCCCTGGTACGTAAATATTCAGTCACTGCTGCAAGGCCCTTTTCATGAGGACTACTGTACAATGACTCCACATCTATGCTTGCCAAGAGACACGATGGATCAAAATTCAAAGTCTCGATTTTATTGAGAAAGTCCATCGTGTCTCTGATATATGATGGGAGAGACACAACGAACTGGCGTAATACCTGATCCAGGTAAATACCACAGTTCTGTGTAATTGAGTTAATCCCTGACACGATTGGACGACCCTTCAATGGATGTAACCCCTTGTGGAGCTTGGGGAGGCTATAAAATGTTGCAATCTGTGGTGTCACGGGTAACAAGAAATCATATTCCGTTTGATTGATCACCTTTGAACCCAGCCCAAGGTCCAGAATGATTTTCAATTCGTACACAAAGGTTACGGTCGGGTCTGCTGATAATACTTTATATCCATCTGGATCTTTTAAAAGGTCCAGACACATATCACAATATTTGTTATGATCCATGACTACCAAATTCCCGCACTTTATATATGATATATCTATAGGTGATGTAGCACACCCTTACTGACTAAGAAGACCTATAGTTAGCGTCTTGAGGGGATCAACTATATATTTGATCACCATTTTAATAGTAGACATTAATAAAATATATGCTTTTTAGGCATCCGATTCTCTTCTTTTTATTTAATGGACGGTTCTACCACCAGCTCAGGGGAACGGCAAAGGGAGCCCTTGTGCTCCCACATACGCCAATCTCTTCCTGGGCTGGTGGGAGGTCAATACAGTATCATCTTTCCTGACTAAGATATGTGGTGGAATAGTAAAATTATATTTTGGTCACGAATATATCGATTATGTTTTTGTATTATGGAAAGGGAAGGAGGAGGAGTTCACTACTTTTTTTGAAGCTTTGAATGTTAACGATATAGGTTTGCGGTTTACATCTGAGATACACCCCCTCTTTATCGCTTTTCTGGATGTATCGATAAACAAACAGGGTGAGAAACTGGGGACAACTATTAAAACCCTCTGCCGCTAACGCCCTGTTGCATTGGGATAGTCATCATCTCCCCACATTGAAAAGGGGAATACCAAGAGGCCAATACCTCAGGGTTTGTAGGAATTGTTCAAAACCTGAGGAATTTTATACCATGTCCAAGAAATTATATAATAGGTTCACCAGAAGGGGTTATCCCAGGACAACCCTGAGACAGGCCTTTCAACAGGCTCAGGGTAAAGATAGGAAAGATCTTCTGATTCCTAGGAAACCGCAAACAGACGAACAGTCTATTATTCGTTTAATTTCTACTTTTGATGTGGCTAACTCTGAGGTAAGAACCATACTTGCAAAATATTGGCCCATCTTATTAATGGACCAAGATATAACACAGCATGTCTCTTCTCATCCTGGCATTACTTACCGCAAAGGGAGAAGTTTGAAAGATCGTCTCATGCATAGTCTCTATGTAGCCCTGGATTGACCGACGCCCATTAGGGATGTTCAGATGTAGCACCTGTAAGGCCTGCAATTTCATCTTGGTCTCTAAGACAATTACGGGGTCCGTCACCAATGAAATTGTTTGTATTGGTGATTTTCTCAATTGCAAAAGCAGAAGGGTCATCTATATATGCCAATGCCCCTGCCCCTTGGACTATATAGGTAAAACCTATAGGGAACTAAGGAGGAGAATCTGTGAGCATATTAATGATGTACGGAAAAAGGAGATTACACCAATAGCTACCCATATAAATGACAGACATGCAGGAGACCAACGGGTGTTATTATTCTCTGTCCTAGAAGTGATTCCTGCATCACCGAGAGGGGGCGACTGGGACAGGAAGATACTTCAGAAGGAAACGGAGTGGAACTACAGTTTTAAGTCACAACCGCCATTGGGCCTTGATGAAAGATCAACATTCAATTGTTTCATATAACAGGAGACGCAATTGTTTCATATAATAGGAGACGCAATTGTTTCATATAACAGGAGACGCAAATTAGTGCAGAGCTATATCGATGTCCTACCCTTTAAAGACATCTGTATCTCTCCTTTTACTTTTTAACCCTCCCCTGTGTATGAATATATCCACTTCACCTGCCTGTGACACTTTAAAGTGTCCAAATATGACAGTAGGTGGTCTTTATTACCACCCCTATCGTTTTGTTTAGTTTTTTCAAGTGTACCTCTGCTTGAAA
This sequence comes from Bufotes viridis, assembly GCA_033119425.1. Classification (NCBI taxonomy): domain Eukaryota; kingdom Metazoa; phylum Chordata; class Amphibia; order Anura; family Bufonidae; genus Bufotes; species Bufotes viridis. Next base: position 302,860,342 of record CM065592.1, read on the forward strand.
TCTTAGCCAGTATGGTTATTGCGTCGTATGATGTTGATAGTCTATGTTAGGATCGTCATGGTGTTTTTTGAATGTGACACACTTTTCATCTGTGATGTGTCCATCATCACCCTCTCATATGGCCCTTCTCCATCTGCCGGAAACTGCACCACTCAGTCTCGCGATACTTCTGGAGTGGAAGCGCAGTGTGCGCTCCACCGACCAGAAGCTGATGCCACATGTGAAGCGCAGCATGCGCTCCATGTACCGGAAGCAGATGGCACGTACGTGCCATTGGCCGGAAGCGCAATCCTGTGCGCTACTTCGGATGCCGGAACATGTGCGCATATATATTGACTCTGGGATATCCATCCAGGCACCTACAGTATCATCTGTGAGACAGGCGGCAAATTCTTTGTGGGGGCCATCCATATGTAAGTGCCATACTTTGTTACTTCTATATGTGTACTTGGCTGTTAGGATTTAAAACTGCATATGGTATATTATCATCGTTTATCTTCCTAATTGAATATACATCAGTTCATCATATGGGATGCACACACGGCCTCTTTATGGAACCTGCTAGATTCTCCATCATAAACATAAGTATCTAATATCTGTTTATTATCCATGTGTTATCACTATATATGCATCAGCCCCCTGAGGAACCCAATTCTGGGAGAAACGTGTCGGGGAAATTGAGTTTCAAGGTCCGATATCAGGGACATCCAGGGTTATTAGGGATAGGCACGGGGCTGGAGTAATCCCACCACTAGGGGTTATCTCCGGGCTTAGATTAGGATAGGACGAATGCAGGGTATAAGCTAGGGCTGGCCTGTATCGACTATTTTATATCTGTGGGACTCCACGGTCTGACGTCCTCTATTTCTGACAGTACAATCTTATCCCCCACAGGGTACTATTCACCACCCAAATACTCCGGTTCATGACATAATTATTGCATAGTTATTGATGTAGTACACCCTTACTGACTAAGAAGTCCTATGGTTAGCGTCTTGAGGGGATCAACTATTTATTTGATCTCCATTTTAATAGTAGACATTAATGAAATATATGCTTTTTAGGCATCCTATTCTCCTTAGTAATAAGGGTCATGATCCTTTATTTATTTACATTAATTGATTTTTGCCCCTCCTTCATTCATTGGCAAGGGCATAACTTTTAATATCATCATATATTTCATAGCAAAGTAGCTCCTTATGATATATAGGGTTTGGTTATTTGCAGCCGGAAATAAGCTTTTCGGGTCCTCCCTGTCTTCACTGCCAATCCTAGTGATGCGCCTTCTTTTTTCCTATACAGAGGCGAGAAAACCTCAAGTCAAGAGAGTCTAATTGTTGAGGTATTGTGTAAGAACAGTCTGTTAGAGTTGAGCAGACACCTGGATGTTCGGGTTCGACGAGTTCGGCCGAACCTCACTGAAACGTGATCTGAACTTAATTCGAACTTGACCCCGAACCCCATTGAAGTCAATGGGGACCCGAACTTTTGGACACTAAAATGTCTGTAACATAGCCCTGGAAAGGCAGCAAAATGTAGGTAAATGCCCTGCAAACAAATGTGGATAGGGAAATGACTTAAAATAAATAAAAATTAAACATTATTAATTGGCAACTTGGAGGAGGAGGTGGAATAGGAGGTTGGCGAGGCGTCAGGTGGGAATGCCATCAGCAGCGCGTCTACCAGCAAGCATTTGTAGTCACGCATCTTTTGATCAGTAACAGACGTTTTTACAAAATTTGGTTTCCTGCCAGCAATGCACAGCTGAGGCTTATCACTGGCAAAACTGGGTTAATGTCACCCCCCAATGGAACAGGTGATATTCAGAAAAGTTAGGCCCCTGGCACCCAGACAGAGGAGAGGTCAATTCACGGCAAAAAGAGGTTAATGTCACCCACCAATGCAACAGGCGATTATCAGAAAGGTAGGACCCTGGCACCCAGACAGAGGAGAGGTCAATTCACGGCAAAAAAAGGTTAATGTCACTATGAATGCAACAGGCGAATATCATAAATGTAGGCCCCTGGCACCGAGACAGAGGAGAGGTCAATTCACGGCAAAAAGAGGTTAATGTCACCCACGAATGGAACAGGAGATTATCAGAAATGTAGGCCCCTGGCACCCAGACAGAGGAGAGGTCAATGCATGGCAAAACAGGCTTCATTTCACCCACCAATGGAACAGGTGAATATCAGAAATGTAGGCCCCTGGCACCCATACAGAGGAGAGGTCAATTCACGGCAAAAAGAGGTTAATGTCACCCATGAATGCAACAGGCGATTTTAGAAATGTAGGCCCCTGGCACCCGGACAGAGGAGATTTCAATTCACGGGGAGGTTCATTTAAATTGGGGTAGCCCCCAATATAATGGTACAAATAAAAAAAAAGGATTCAATGAATAAGTGCACTAGAGTACAAGAATCTAAATGTCTATTCTGCACAAGGTACAGACAAGTCCTGTGGGATACATGCCTGGTTCATTTTAACCCCTTAAGGACACGGCCCTATTTCACCTTAAGGACCAGGCCATTTTTTCAAAATCTGACCAGCGCCAATTTATGTGGTGATAACTTTAAAACGCTTTTTCTTATCCAGGCCATTCTGAGATTGTTCTTTCGTCACATATTGTACTTCATGACAGTGGTAAAATGAAGTTTAAAAATTTCATTTTTATTTATAAAAAAAATACCAAATTTACCAAACATTTTGAAAAATTTGCAATTTTCCAAGTTTCAATTTCTCTACTTCTATAATACATAGTAATACCGCCAAAAAAAGTTATTGATTTACATTCCCCATATGTCTACTTCATGTATCGATCATTTTGAAAATGCCATTTCATTTTTTGGGGACGTTAAAGGCTTAGAAGTTTAGAAACAAATCTTGACATTTTTCAGAAATTTTGAAAAACCCACTTTTTAGGGACCAGTTCAGGTCTGAAGTCACTTTATGAGGCTTACATAATAGAAACCACCCAAAAATGACCCCATTCTAGAAACTACACCCCTCAAGGTATTTAAAACTGATTTTACAAACATTGTTAACCTTTTAGGTTTTCCACAAGAGTTAATGGCAAATGGAGATAAAATTTCAGAATTTCGATTTTTGGGAAAATATTCAATTTTAATCCATTTTTTCCAGTAACAAAGCAAGGGTTAACAGCCAAACAAAACTTAATATTTATTTCCCCAATTCTGTAGTTTGCAGGAACACCCCATATGTGGTCGTAAACTGCTGTGATGACGCCACCTGCCACCACGTTCAGACAATACACTGGCTGCAGGGCAGGCCAGCACCTCCAAGGCATAAAGGGCAAGCTCGGGCCATGTGGACAGTTTGGAGACCCAGAAGTTGAATGGGGCAGAACCATCAGTCAGTACGTACAGGCATGTGCACACGTACTGTTCCACCATGTTGTTCAAATGCTGCCTCCTGCTAAGATGTTCCATATCAGCTGGTGGTGCAGGTTGCTGTAGCGCAGTGAGAAAGCTTTTCCACATGTCGGCCATGCTAACCCTGCCTTCTGAGGTGCTGCCCGTGATACAGCTGCGTTTGGGACCTCTTCCTCCTCCTCTGCCTTCGCCTTGTGCTTCCATTTGTCCCCCAGTGTCAGTTGGGAATGCCCTCAAGAGTGCATCTACCAGCGTGCGCTTGTAGTCGCGCATCTTCCTATCACGCTGAACTGCAGGAATTAAGGAGGACATGTAGTCTTTGTAGTGGGGATCCAAAAGGGTGGCAACCCAGTAGTCAGCACAAGTTACAATGTGGGCAACTCTTCTGTTGTTGCGCAGGCACTGCAGCATGTAGTCGCTCATGTGTGCCAGGCTGCCCAAGCTGTCCTCTGTAGGTGGTGTATCGTCTGTGTCCTGCGTATCCCCCCAGCCACGTTCCAGTGATGGCCATGAGCCACTTTGGAATGACCGGGCTGAAACCCTGTGAAATGCCCCCTCTTCCTCCTCCTCCTGTGCCACATCCTCTTCCATCATCACAATAATTGTTTTTTCAAGGAGACATAGAAGTGGCATTGTAATGCTAACAACGGCGTCATCAGCACTAGCCATGTTGGTTGAGTACTTAACTGACCCGTGTGTGCTGCAGCTGAAACTCCACTATGGCCTGCTGCTGCTCGCACAGTCTCTCCAGCATATACAAGATGGAGTTCCACCTGGTGGGCACGTCGCATATGAGGCGGTGAGCGGAAAGGCCGAAGTTACGCTGTAGCGCAGACAGGCGAGTGGCAGCAGTGTGAGAACGCAGAAAGTGCGCACAGATGGACCGCACTTTCTGCAGAGGCTCTGACATGTCTGGGTAGTTTTTAAGAAATTTCTGCACCACCAAATTCAGCACATGCGCCAGGCAAGGGATGTGCGTCAAACCGACTAGTCCCAGAGCTGCTACGAGATTTCGCCCATTATCGCACACCACCAGGCTGGTGGCTCACTGGCAGCAACCACTCATCGGTCTGTTCTTCTTTGCGCCTCCACAGCTCCTGTGAAGTGTGGGGTTTGTCACCCAAACACATGAGTTTTAAAATCGCCTGCTGACATTTACCCCTGGCTGTGATGAAGTGGGTGGTGAAGGTCTTTCGCTGACCGGATGAGGAGGTGGTAGAGGAGGAGGAGGAAGCGGAGTAGGAGGAGGAGGCAACAGGAGGCAAAGAATAATGCCCTGCGATCCTCGATGGTGGAAGGACATGTGCCAAACCGTTATCCACCTCTAGCCCAGCAGCCACCACATTTACCCAGTGTGCAGTTAGGGAGTGTGGGGGTTTAGCTCTGGTCTCGAGGATCGTTCACATACAGACTGTTGTCCACTGCAGCTTTAGGGGCCAAACATCGCTTTATTGTCTCAGCATCAACATAAATAAATGAAATGCAAAACAAACACCTGCCCGGCTGGGCTCTAACTTAACACAGTGTGTCCCTGACTCACCTACAACACTGTTCACACACACCGCACCCGTGCGGCTTTTCCAGTCAGCCTGTTCGGTTTCACAGGGGTCTGAGCCCTCCAGCTTGGCTCCAGCCGTGGGTCCCAAACAACAGCCCTCAGCTCCCAGCACTATTAGCAGCTCCAGGAAAATCACCCCCAGCTGCTAAGGAGGCTGCCTTTTTAAAGGGCCGGATAAAGTCCGGACTGGACCGTGGGAGTAGGCACCCACCCAGCTCTTTGCCTACTCCCAGTAAGAGCCGGCCCGGATTGGCTTTGCAGCCAAACTAACTAACAGAGTCTGACAGCACTAGCTGCTGCAGACAACAAAATCCGGCTCTCACCCCACCGAGGCCAGCAACCTCGGTGACACGTACCTGCCATCGCTCTCTCCTATCAGCCATGAGGCCTGTCACTGCCTCACATATCCCCCCTTTGTTCAACCCCGTAGAGTGAACACTAGCACCCAACCAAGACGCTCGTGAGAGGGCATTGACCTGGCCTACAGTCTTCCCCTTATTCCGCCAGACCCAGGCTAATAGCGCTTGGTTTCTCACCCGCATGAGTTTAGTACGGGGCAGATAAGACCTGCGGGATTTTCTTGCCCATCTCATGACCCGGTACTCTCTTTCACGAACGAGGATGATGCGCTTTCGCACCCGTGGCCTCTCTTTTTTCGATTTTCTTTTTCTCTCCATATTTCGCATCAGCACATGTTCCTCACATCCTTTCTTGGACTGCTGCATCTCTCGACTGAACTGTTCCCTCACTTCGGCCGACTCTTCTTTAGCCTTATCTTTGGTCTTGGGAACATCTGAGGACTTCTCCCACTCCAACTCATCAGCATCAGCTTCTTCAGCCTTTGAGTCTCTTTTGGAGTCTTCAGTCACTTTGATAGGCTTTTCATCCTTCACGGACACAGCATCACATACTTGCATTCTTAGCTCCGCCTCCTCCTCTTTCTCTTTAAGGACGGAGGTACTTGGGACATCAGAGTCCGTATCAGACTCATCATCTTCTGGCAATCCCTGCCAAGGTTTATCCAGGATATGGTTCTCCTTTCGGGCAGGATTCAGGAGAGTCAGCCCATCGGAGTAGACAGCACCCTCATACTGGTCGTCGGTCCCCCGTATTTCTTCCCCAGCAGACTGCTGGCTTTCTGGAAGGCATTGACAGCAGAGGGAATGTCTTTCACGACCAGGTCCTGGCCACACACTGCCACGAGTCTCTGGGCTTCTGCATCCACCTCAGCACCATCATCTGGTTCAGCAGATACATCTTTCACCTTCTCTGCCTCGGCCGGCACCACGGCGCCACCATCTCCAGACCCATTCCTAACAGGCTCTGACTTCTTGGCATCTTTTAGAGGAGCTTCCTCTTCAGGTATCTCATTTTCTTCCACCTGCTGCGCAGGAGAGCAGCTTAGGCCTCTCCAACTCATAGACGTCATCTTTTGAGCTCCTGAGATCTTCCATCTCTGCTCTGAGTTGCTTGTTCAGCCCCTCCAATTCATCTCGCTCCTTAGGCGCTTTTTCAAGGGCTCTAGCCAAGGAGAGGGCCTTGGTCGTCTTCTCAGTTTTCCCCACCAGCTTGTTAGCAGCGCCCCGCTCTTGGGCCTTCTGTTCCAGCTGCTCTTCACTCTGTTCTGGGGTAACAGCAGTTGTAGGAGTACCACCATTCTTCTTTAGACACTCTGTGGGATTTTCACCCAGGGACTCTTCAAACCCATTGTTGAGGTCTACTATAGACTTTTGTGTCTTTCTGGAGTCTTTTCCCTCCCCAGGACACCAGGAGGTAGACCCTTCAGTTCACTCGTCTTTTCCGGGGTCTCCTCTTTTGACCCTTCTGCAGCCTTCTTCGGTGACTCTGTGACGACAGCTAGTCCCTTCTCTATCGTATCTAGGGACCGTGTGGCGAGAGGGAGGTCAGCCTCCTGTTTGCAGCTGTACTGTCCTGTCAGGTCATCTAAGACTGTCTGGATATGAGCTTTAGACACTAGGCTGACGTCACCCGACTGAACTCTCGTCTCGTCAGATATAACTGTCACCTGGTCGCTACTAGTAACCACTTTAGTTTGGCGAGACCTCGACATGGCAGTTTCTCTCTCTGAGTTGCTATCGGTCACAGAACCTGCGTTATTTATACCGCTCGTGTCATTCTCAATCCTGTCCTCTAGGGGCACCGATGAGCTAATCCCCACCTGGGACATTTTATTAACCATGGAGATCTGTGGAGACTGCATATCCACTTCTAGTACGTGTGGTACACCCTCTAGGCCTGCCCCATGTACTTGCACATTTTTCACAGTGGTTTCCCTCAGTTGTGAGCTCTCAACATCAATTAGCATTTTTATTCCATCCACATTTTTACCAACAGGGGAGCTTCTTCCCTGATCACACCCTTTAAAGGAGCAGGTATATCATCGTCACACATATCATTACACATTTCAACAAACTCTGCACCTTCCCTTGGCACCGTGTCTGCACCATTATTTCTAATGGTCATTTCACTTAAACCATTGCTTTCTACTTGCATTTGCCTTACACCTTCACTTAAAGGGACAGGTACAGGTTCTGTAGGAGCTTCATTACTTCCCACAGAAGTGTCTCCATTGCCCCACATTACATCATGCATGAGCATATTGGCAACATCAACTCCATCAGTCCCTGTTCCCACCGTGGTCTCACCCTCCGTGAGGACCACCGGATAGTCCACAGTATTCACATAATTGTCCCGGACAGTTATCATTCTACCTCGTACCCAGGCTAGCATGGGATCTCTGATTTTCGCCATCCCAAATCTAGCCTTGGTCACGGGCACTTTAAACAACATCTTGAGCTTCTCCCCTGCAGATTCCTGCGAGAGAGCAACCGCAACAGGCTTACCAGCCTGTTCAGACACAGCATTTTTCCCATAGTCACTCATTTTTGAGACATCTTCACGCCGCAGCGCTTTATCACTGACCAGCCCGGCAGGTAGCAACTGCCGCCGGCTCATTGTCACAGGGTCTGCCACAAAATTATCAATAGGAACAGTCTTACCGATTGTCGTCACTGACTCGGCACTCCCGGAAGATAAGGGTAGTCCAGGAATATCTCCAGCACGGTCAACACCCTTCTCCTCAATGCAGTAGTTGCCACGGGAGACGCCTTGGACTTGTCTCCTGTCTTTTCCCGGACGGACATTCCAGCCGCACCCTTTAAGATTCTGTGCACAGTCGCAGGGAAAATAGGCACTCCTGAGAAACGCACCACTCTCCAGCTCTTTGTCTTCCCGACGGTTGCCCTTGGCAACGGGATGCATATTCTCCTCCAACACTGCACTCAGAGCCGCCACTCCAAGTGCCGCACTCGGCTTTCTCACCAACCGATCAGTCTCCAGCACCAGCTGCTCCATTACACCCTCAGTGGCCTTGGTTTTCCGCCAAACCGGGCCACTTCTCACATACTGGTATCACCATTGGTACAAGCAGCTTCCGCCACACGTGCTGAAGTAGTAGCTGGTTGGTCTCCTGGTGCTGCAAGTTAGCCTCCACAAGGGCTTTTACAACCGCCTCCATTGTGTCAGGAAAAAACAGTCCACAATCGCATGAGCGGCACTTGCTTCACTAGACAAACAGGCTTCCGGCCCTTTAAATCACTGCACAGCAAAACAGCAATTCCTTGGCAACTTTCACAGCACCTGCTCTTCTCAGTCAGGTCGTTGCTCCTAGCAACACTTTGCCTTTTCCAGCAGGGACGACTTGCCCGCATCCGACACCAAATGTGGGGGTTTAGCTCTGGTCTCGAGGATCGTTCACATACAGACTGTTGTCCACTGCAGCTTTAGGGGCCAAACATCGCTTTATTGTCTCAGCATCAACATAAATAAATGAAATGCAAAACAAACACCTGCCCGGCTGGGCTCTAACTTAACACAGTGTGTCCCTGACTCACCTACAACACTGTTCACACACACCGCACCCGTGCGGCTTTTCCAGTCAGCCTGTTCGGTTTCACAGGGGTCTGAGCCCTCCAGCTTGGCTCCAGCCGTGGGTCCCAAACAACAGCCCTCAGCTCCCAGCACTATTAGCAGCTCCAGGAAAATCACCCCCAGCTGCTAAGGAGGCTGCCTTTTTAAAGGGCCGGATAAAGTCCGGACTGGACCGTGGGGAGTAGGCACCCACCCAGCTCTTTGCCTACTCCCAGTAAGAGCCGGCCCGGATTGGCTTTGCAGCCAAACTAACTAACAGAGTCTGACAGCACTAGCTGCTGCAGACAACAAAATCCGGCTCTCACCCCACCGAGGCCAGCAACCTCGGTGACACGTACCTGCCATCGCTCTCTCCTATCAGCCATGAGGCCTGTCACTGCCTCACAGGAGCTATAGCGTCCCTTCCCATGCTTACTGGTCCATGTATCTGTGGTTATGTGGACCTTTCCACGGATGGCATTGCGCATCTCACAATTGATTGTATCCTCCACTTGGTTGTGCAGGGAAGGGACGGCTCGCCTGGAAAAGTAGTGTCAGCTGGGAACGACGTACTGCAGGACAGCCACCGCCATCAGCTGTTTAAACAGTCTGTCTCCACCAGACGGAATGACAGCATTTCAAAGGCCAGTAATTCTGAAATTCTGGCATTCAGGACCAGGGATCGAGGGTGGGTAGGTGGGTATTTTCTCTTTCTCTCCAGTGTTTGGGAGATGGACAGCTGAACGCTTGCGTGTGACATGGTGGAGATGCTTGGTGATGATGACGGAGGTGGTGGTGTTGGTGGCACATCCCATCCTCTGTTTGCTGGGTGGCAGGTGCCACTGTGACCCCAGAAGTGGAGGAAAAGGCAGAGACAGCAGCAGAGGAGGAAGAAGGAGGAGCCTGTGTTTACTACACTGGAGTTCGTGCTTTGCATGTAGATGTCTGGTCATGCAGGTTGTGCTCAGGTTTAGAACGTTTATGCCTCCCTTCAGGCTCTGATGGCACAACGTGCAAACCACTCGTGTCTTGTCGTCAGGACATTGTCTGAAGAACTGCTATGCCAATGAACTCCTTGGAGCTGGCTTTGGTGTGCTAGGTCCCTGGGTGCGGTGGGCAGTAGCAGACTTACTGTCTCGGGGACAGCCTCTCCGCTTTTGCAGCCTGCTCCCTCTTTTGCTGTGCTGTTGCCTCTGTGCGACCACCGCCTCTTCCTCAGAACTGCACATGTCACTAGCATGAATTTGAGTCCAGTCGTGGTCTAGGACCTCATCATCCTCCCCACCATCTTCCACCAATTCTTGACCCCTGCCCTCCTCGTCAGTCTGCACACTGCAGAAAGCCGCAGCAGTTGGCACCTGTGTTTCATCATCTTTAGAGACGTGCTGCGGTGGTCCTCCCATGTCCTCACCCTGCAACATAAGTGGCTAGGCTTCAGTGCATTCAATGTCTTCCACTTCTGGGGTAGGGCTATGTGGATGGCCCAGGAAAACCCTGCCAGCAGAGTCATCAAAAAGCATAAGAGTTTGCTGCATGACTTGGGGCTCTGACTGCTTGGCTAATTTGCAATGTGGTGAGGTGAAAGACTGATGGGCATGGGCTGCAGGTGCCAACTCTTATCTTTCTGCAGAGAAATGGGTGGGAGATACTGTGAAGGAACTGGAGCAACTGTCAGCCACCCAATCTACTATCGCCTGTACTTGTTCTGGCCTCACCATCCGTAGAGCGGCATTCGGGACTACCAAATAACGCTGCAGATTCTGTCGCCTACTCGCACCAGAGATAGGTGTTTCACTTGGACCTGTAGTTGGAGCTGAACGGCCACGTCCTCTCCCAACAACAGGAGCTCCACCAACACCACCACGACCATGCCCAGGTCCCTTATTTGATGTTCTCCCCATTATTTGTGTTCACCCACCAAGGTGACAGATGGTTTCTCTCCGGCGTCAATTTAACTTCCAATAGTCAACAATTAAGCTCACTAAGGCAGTGCCCGTGTCATAAAAATGCTCTGTGGACCAAGAATACCACTTTTTCCCCCTAAAACACACTGATGCACTATTTCCCTGCAGAAATATAAAATATGTATTGTACGCTGTATGCAAAACTGCTTTGGGGTGCCCGGAACAATGCTTTTTTCACTAAAACATAAATACAGTATTTAACTGCTGGAAATTAAACGTAGGTATTTCTACGCTTTATGCACAACTATTTTGTGGGCCTAGAACACGCCTATTTTTCAGTAAAACATACTAAAGCACTATTTCCGTGCTTCAATTTAAAATTGGTATTTGTACGCTTCACGCACAACTGCTTTGTAGACCCACAACACGGCTTTCTTTCACTAAAACACAAATGCGGTATGTAACTGCTGGGAATTAAACCTAGGTATTTATACGCTGTATGCACAACTTGTTTGGGGAGCCAGAACACGGCTTTTTTCACCAAAATTCACAAATGCAGTATTTAAAGGCTGGAAATTAAACATAGATAAAGGTTCTACGCTTTATGTACAACAGTTTTTTAGGCCTAGAACATGCCTTTTTTTCAGTAAAACACATTAAAGCACTATTTCCGTACTGCAATTTAAAATTGGTATTTGTACTCTGTATGCACAACTGCTTTGTGGACCCACAACACGGCTTTTTTCACTAAAACACACAAATGCAGTATTTAACTGATGGAAATTAAATGTAGGTATTTGTACGCTGTTTGCACTACTGGTTTGCAGACCAAGAAATGGGTGTTTTTCACTAAAACATACTAAAGGACTATTTCCGTGCTGCTATTTAAAATAGGTATTTATACACTGTATGCAGAACTGCTTTGTGAAGCCAGAATATGGATTTTTTCCCACAAAAAAAGACTGATGCACTATTTCACAGGTGTAATGTAAAATAGGTGTTTGGGCGGTGTATTTAAAACTGCTTTTTTTCCAGCAGTTTTTTTCCAGCAGTTAAATACACTGATGCTCTTTTTCACGGCAGAAATGTCAAATAGCTATTTGGGGGGTGTATTTAAAACTGCTTTGTGGATCAGGATTACCACTTTTTTTCACAAAAAAAAACTGATGCACTATTTGACTGCTGAAATTGAATATACGGTTTTGTGTGTTGTATGCACAAGTTCTCTATAGCACCACAAGTCCCAGACTACAGAAATGGACCATGTCACCCCTTAAGTATACAAAAGGTAATGTAGGGGACTTGACCTGCCAGAAAAAAAAAGCATTTTTTCCTTCACTGAGCTACCAAAAAGGATTAGACTGATGTCCTTGGCAGGCTGGCACATATGCAGGTCACATGCAGTTCCAAGGACACTGCAGTGGCTAACATGGCCCCCACTTCAGTAACAGATGAATAAAAAAAAAAATTCCTTTGCAGTGGCTGGGTACATAAATGTAGGATTTCAGAATCACCCTCCCTCAATATTTGCTGTATCTTGAGGATTGCACAACAACAGGTTCTACGGATTTCTTCCCTAATCTCTCCTTGAGAGCACTGGCAGCAACCGTTTCCTAGACTAACAGCAGCAGAGTGACGTGTGGCACTACGTGACTCCAGCTTATAAAGAGGCTGGGTCACATGCTGCACTCAGCCAATTACAGCCATTCCATTAGTAGGCATGGCTGTGATGGCTTCTTAGGGCAAAGATGTAAAATGCTTGCTGATTGGCTGCTGTGCAGCCCTTCAAAAAGCGGGATGAATCTACCCGAAACCGAACCAAAATTCGGTACAAACACAAACTATGCAGTTCGGGTTCGCTCAACCCTACAGTCTGTGTTTGGACTGCCAAACAAGGTGATTCAGGGTAGGAAAAGGACCCCACACATAGCTGTGTTAGTGGTAGAATTAGTGACAGTCATAGCTACCACCAGTAGGGGCATTGGTAACTACAGTGGCACTCTGGGCAAATACAGAGCTGGTAATTGGGATGTGGACAAGGAGCTGACAATGATATATGACAGTTTGATTAAAATGGGGAGGGTGAGAAATTTTATAATGATTGTGTGTTAAACAACTTGAGAGCTGGATTGGGTTGCCGATGAGGAGGAGGAGGGTAGTAACAGCAGCACCAAAGCACAGAGAGCAGAGGCAATTTACAGCCAGAACTTCCCAGTGCCATATTTGCTTCTATTTTGTTCAGCTCAGGAACTGGTGATGATACTGTGGGCGCAGGCCCAAAATGTGCCAGATCTAGGCCTAGCTTGACTACAACTAGGTTTGAGCAAGTATCTCCCGTCTGGCAGTTTGTGTCCACACTTTCGAAAGACAAAAACATTGACGTCCACCTCTTGGCTGTGGAATGGATGGACAGACTTTGTTTTGTATTCTTCCAACTGTCATGGCACTCACATGATGCAGTTTGCAATCTTCTTGGCTGAGATACCGCTATTGATGAGCTAGATGATGCAGTTTCTCTTTTCTTCCACATGTTCGCTGTGTCCCCTACATGGCTTGTAGCAAACTGCAAACATGACTTCTTTTGGCTTGCTTTCAAAATGCATGCCACTCTTCCATAAAGGCTAGGTTTTTGGAGTACACGACTAATAGTTGTCCTGTGAACAGATTCTACCACTTGAGCTGTGCATCTCTGCAGCTCCTCCAGATTGACCATTGGCCTCTTGGCTGCTTCCCCAATTGCTGCTCTCCTTGACTGGGCTGTCAGTTTAGGTGGATGGCCATGTTTTGGTAGGTTTGCAGTTGTGCCACACTCCTTCTATTTTTTTAGATGATGGATTGAACAGTACTCCGGGAGATATTCAGAGCTTGGGATTTTTTTTTTAAAACCCAACCCTGCTTTGCACTTCTCCAGAACTTTATCCATGACCGGTTTGGTGTGTTTCTTGGTTTTCATAATGCTATTTGATCCCTAATGTTCTCTAACAAACCTCTGAGGCCTTCACAGAACAGCTGTAGTTATACTGAGAATAAATTACACACAGGTCAAGTCTATTTACTAATTAGGTGACTTCAGAAGGCAACTGGTCACACTGGATTTTATCTAGGGGTATCCGAGTACAGGGGGCTCAATACAAACGCATGCCACATGTCACGTTCCAGGGGCCCAAGGCAGACCTTCGGGACGTCTTGCAAACAGGACACAGGCAGATACAGACCAGGGACCAACAGAGTACTTTATTACACATGCAATAAATGAACATGACAGTAAGGATATGCAGGTTAGGCAATAGTGGTAGAACTACTACAGACCTAAGTGCACCGACGAACTAAAGGCAAAACTCAGAGGGCGAAGAGCCAGTGAGCCACGTTCTTCACAGAGCCCCTGGGGGTGGAGATGAACTTGGCCAAGGGCTCACTGGTTGCACCTCCAGGATGGTCCCAGTACACTTGGCCTCTACCTGCAGAGAACCACAATGGTGCAAGCACCAGAGGAACAGATAAAAGAAGTACTAGAACCCAAACATAACCTCAGGACATGGATCAGATGACAAACGGGAACCAGCACACAAGCAAATGCCTGGACTCACAGAGATATAGACGTGGGGTGACACAAACACAGTTCACACGCACAACGCAGCCAGCAAACACAGGTGTCAACCTGCAGCCGGTACGTGAGAGAACATGCAGCCCGCCTACACGGCCACAACTGTCACAGTGAACCGCACTGTGACACCATACTTTTCTAATTTTTATTTATTAAACATCTTGAAAACCCTGTATCATTTTCTTTTCACTTCATGCATATTTGCTACTTTGTGTTGGTCTATCACATAAAATCCCACTCAAATACATTTATATTTGGTGTAACATGAAAAAATTCAAGGAGTATAAATACTTTTTCAAGGCACTATAAGTGCACTCAGATACACTGACTAGAAGATACCTAGCTGGCATTATTTCTCAAAAAGTCCCCCTGCCTTGTACTATAACATAGCGAAAAACATGGGCCGCTCTGTGAAATTTTTATTGTGCACCAAAGTACACTCCACACTGGATACCTGGAACAGCTATTATGAGCAGGGAGAGAACATCTCTTTCATGGCCCACTGAGACAATATTTTTCTCAGCAAAGCAGCATTGCAGCAACAAGGCCAGTACCTATTGACCCCTCCATTTTTGTATTAGTCTGGTTCTCACACCAGCCACCTATCCAATTCCGCCTCCATGGACGTCCTCCCATCCCCAACAGCAGAAGGTCAGAGCATCATGCCAACTCCCTCTACTTCCCATCATGTGTGTAAAGTCATGTGTTGCCATGAGGTGTTAGAACCGATTAGTCTGGGCGAGAGCAGCACCACAGCCGATCACTTGCTAAAGCGCATCAAGCAGTAAACATCCCACTGGTTGTCTCCCTAGCAAATCCCACTGGGCAACATGGTCAGTAACAATGGCTGCAACCAGGGGCAGATTAAGTGCATTATATGGCTGGGGCTGTCTACCCAACTTGGGCCCCTCCCTCCATTTTAGTTTAATTTTCTGTATGAACAAGCTACAGTGCTTCATGAGTGCTACAGTCTCTTCTTTGGCCATATGACATCACATTCATCGTTGACATGGCCTAGGTGCAGCTCAGTCCCATCTGAGTGATTGGGGCTGAGTTGCAATACCAAGCACAGTGCTATCAAATGGACAGTGCTGTGCCTGGTAAGGAGCAAAGAGGCTGCAGTGCTCACTGGAACATCACGGTCTCCTCAAACAGCTGATTGGCGGAGGTGTCAAGAGTCGGATCGCCAGCATCTCATAACTCTCTGAGTACAGATGTCATAGATGTTACCTGCAGTTCTATGTAACACCCCACATAACACAGTGAATTATTGTGTTATGTGGGGCTTTATATAGGACTGCAAGGAACATCTAGTACATTATCTGCACACAGAAAGGTATCACTATTATCTGGGCTGTTACATAGGATGGCAGATGATATCTACAAATCAACTTTTTAGTTGCCAATTTTAAAATACATATGATTATAATAAAAAAGACTTGGAGGAGAAGATGAGACACAGACCACAGTAGTGAGCCAGCTATACATATAGGAGAATACAGCACCACATATCTCTTACATGCAGTGACACCTTCTGTCATGTAGACCTTCTCTTTCCTCTTCTCCTCCGTCTGACCCAGACCGCCGTGACTAATTCTTTCAGCCGGATCTCGTTTCTGCAGGAACACTCTCACAGACATGTTAGATTTCTCAAATTTTCCATAAACCTTCCCATCCTGGTGTCCTGACAATGTCATCCTGCTGCCACTCCCAATACTGTGCCCGTTGTGCTCCCCAATGTCCCAGGTACTATACTGCAGAAAATTTAGTGACCCCAGTAGACATAATTGGGGTCATTTCTCAAACTGGTGTAAAGTAGAACTATTTGTGAAATAAGAAACAAGGGCGGCACTCACCGATACTTGCAAAAGAGTTTTCTTTATTCCGATTCAAGGTAGGGAATAGACAACATATACAGGTGCACCAGCAGGACTAGGCGACGGCCGTTTCGCATCTCAGTGCTTCGTCTGGACCCTCCAGCTGGTGCAAAACTACAACTCCCAGCATGCCCTAACAGCCTACAGGTATCAGCCTACAGCAGGGCATTGTGGGAGTTATAGTTTTACAACAGCTGGAGAGCCGCAGTTTGAGGATGCCTGTTTGATTGAATGTCTGAAAATGATTATAGATGCTCTTCAGTTACAATTAATTACAGTGTAAAAAAAAGAATCAGTTGGCCTTTAATTTTAATATCACTCTTTGATAAAGCTCTTAAGAAAAATATGACATAAATTTTAATCTTTGTATGTATGCCTAATTTGTTGTTTTTTTATTTGTTTTTTTTACAGAAAGCAAAGATGAACTTGCTAACACAATGACATGACAGAACAAATAAGATCTAAAGAAAAAGCTAATGTTGTCAATGTCAAGGGTGTGCCATTTTTGTAGCATGGATCTAAACAAGAATACATTATACTAAATTCCTTATTTTGAATAAATTTTATTTGAATTAATATGTAATCTTGCATTTTTCAAAGGGAGTTACTATGTACAGAGCAGACAGCCTTTGTATTATATAATATGAGCAGAATCAGTCAAATTATTTCCTTGTTTAACATTTCCTTGTTTAACAAACTTCATAAAAATATGTAATTTTGTGTAATAAATGTGAAATATGCTTGTGGTTTCAGGAACATCTTTATTATAATGATTTAATCATGTTTAAAAATAATCTGTTAATTAGTCACATTCTTGTCAGGATAAAAACTAATGCCCATTTTACATATTGTAATTCTAGTCATTAGTGATGAGCGAGCATGCTTGGCCGAGTATTTGTTGCATTGCTCGAGTCTCCTCCCCGCATGTTTGGCGCCTTCTAAGCAGCCAATCAAGGTCCAGGTAAGT
Organism: Bufotes viridis; assembly: GCA_033119425.1. Taxonomy (NCBI): domain Eukaryota; kingdom Metazoa; phylum Chordata; class Amphibia; order Anura; family Bufonidae; genus Bufotes; species Bufotes viridis. Next base: position 302,877,574 of record CM065592.1, read on the forward strand.
AATTTGTCAGGGAGAGCAGACAGTAGGCAGAGACAGATAGCGTTTTGCTCTAAACTTACAGATTTTACTCCAAAAACCTTATTGAAAGACCTAACAGTCCTTTTAAGGACTGTGTTTGACAGCAGTGCAGCATCTTTTTTTTTTTTTTTTTTTTTTAAGAAGGGGTTTGCTTCAGCATTATCAGGGACAGGCGTCACCAGGAAGGGACAGATAGTGCAGGGCTTGAAAATCGCTTTTTTAACTTCTAAAAGACAGAAAGATTTCAGATTAGTGACATCTACAAGACTCCATCATAAAGCAGTGTGTTGGGCAGATATTATAAAAAGGGGCTTATTCACTACAGTGTGCCTGGGACTGAGATATATACTACACCAGGGGTCAGCAACCTCCGGCACTCCAGGTGTTGTGAAACTACATCTCCCATCATGCACACTTTGCTTGGCTGCTCTCTAAACTCCCACACAAGGGGAAAGAGCATGCTGGGAGTTGTAGTTTCACAACAGCTGGAGTGCCGAAGGTTGCTAATCCGCAACGGGTATATTAATTACTCCAGCAGAGAGGGATTTATATTTTGGCCATAGTTAACTAGTAGGGTTGAGCGAACCCGAACTGTATAGTTTATGTTCGTACCGAATTTTGGGGTGTTCGGGACCCGCACCTGAACCTTTTCATAAGAGTTTGGGTTTGGGTCCGTTGTTCGGCGATTCTTCCCGCTTTCTGAAGGGCTGCACAGCAGCAAATCAGCAAGCGTTTAACTTCTTTGCCCTAAGAAGCCATCATAGCCATGCCTACTAATGGCATGGCTGTGATTGGCTGAGTGCAGCATGTGACCCAGCCTCTATTTAAGCTGGAGTCACGTAGCGCCACACGTCACTCTGTTCTTCTCAGTGTAGGGATAGGATGCTGCCGCTTCTGTGAGGGACAAATTAGGGAAGAAATCTGCAGAACCTGTTGTACTTTAATCCACAAGATACAGCAAATAGAGATGGAGGGAGCTTCAGCAATCCTACATTTCTGTACCCAGCCACTGCCAAGGAGTTTTTTAAAATTCATCTGTTACAGAGGTTGAGGTCGGCGGCCATTTTAGCCACTGCATGTCTGCCAGCCTGGCAGGGACATCAGCCTAATCCTTTTTGGTAGCTCAGTGAAGGAGAAAATGCTTTTATTCTGGCTGCTCAAGTCCCCTACATTACCTTTGGTATAATTAAGGGGTGACATAGTCCATTTGTTTAGTCTGGGACCTGTGGTGCCACAGAGCACTTGTGTATACAATGCACTATGCCGTATATTCAATTTCTATATTTTAATTTATCACAAAAATTCAATTATTTTTGTGATAAAAATCTGTGATCCTGGTCCCAAAAACAGTTTGAAAAACACCACCCAAATACATATTTGACATTTCTGCGGTGAAATAGTGAATATTTTTTTTTTTTGTGGGAAAAAAGCAATATTCTAGCTTTACAAAGCAGTTGTGCATACAGCGTACAAATACATATTTAATATTTCTGCAGGGAAATAGTGCATCAGTGTGTTTCTGGGGGAAAAAAACGTTATTCATGGTCCACAAAACAGTTTGAAATACACCGCCCAAATACACATTTGACATTTCTGCCGTGAAATAGAGCCTCGTTGTATTTTTGGCAAAAATAGAAGTATTCCTGGTCCACAAAGCAGTTCCAAATACACCACCCAAATACACATTTGACATTTCTGCAGTGAAATTGTGAATTATTATTTTTTGTGTTGGAAAAAAGCAATATTCTTGCTTCACAAAGCAGTTGTGCATACAGCATAGAAAAACATTTTTCTGTGTTTTATTAAAAAAATCCTTGCTCTGGGTCCACAAACCACTTGTGCATACAGAGTAGAAATGCCTACGTTTTATTAATAGCAGTGAAATACTGCTTTTTCTGGCCTCAGGAGTTTGTGGCACCGAAAGAGAAACCTGACTGCCTAGACTATGCAGGAAGTGAGGGGGAAAAAGAAACCATGGAAGTAGAAAGGGAATCCTTGAATAGTTCCCCAGACATCATCTATCTGCTCGCCATGGTCACTGCGTTGTTCTTCTGTGAACCCCTAAGAATTGGTTTAATGCTGAGACGGGAAGACCGACCTGGTATCTGAATCTACCATGAGGAAATGGTCGATTCGATGTGTTGTAGAGTCTAGGGTTAGTATGGCAAGAAGCCAGGAAGCCATAGTATAGATCCAGTCTATGCCCTCCCATAAGTAAGGGAATACAAAAATTTTCGACAAAGCTACGGGCGAAAACTAATTCCTAGATGCAGTAAAAGACAAAAAGACTTTGTGCAGGAACTTGGGTGACGAGATATGTTTGACTGCGAACAGGGACTGAAATGCTAGAGGGAATTACCCTACTTGTTCTTCCTCCTGCATGACCTGCACAAACTCTGCAGTTGTGATAGCTGCCCTCAGAGGGAGCGGAACGGCCACGAGGAGTGAACAGCAGAGGAAGCAGCGCAGCAATGAGGAGCCACCGGAAGAGAAGCCGTACGGAAAACCACTGTCCAACAGAGGAAGCCGTATGGTAAAGAAGACTGACCAGTAGTCGGAGCAGTGCAGTAATTACCAATAGCCAGCAGAGGAAGCATGTCCAACTGTCCAGCGGATGGAGCAGTGCAGAAAAAAAGACTCTCCAGCAGAGGGAGCCGTGCGATAAAAACCAGTGTAGTGGCAGAGGGAGCAGGGCAATGGAAAGGAGAGACCAGCAGGGGGGGCAGTGCCATGAAAGGAAAGTCCTGTAGAAAAGCTATGCGACAATGAGGAGAGACCAGCCAAGGAAATGAGGACTGTGCAACAGAATGAAGCAGTGCGATAATAAATCATGTCTAGCCGAGGGGACTAGCAGTGAAGAAGAGTGAAATGAAGAGGACTGTCCAGCGGTGCGGTGATACAGACAGGGGAGCCTGAATTGAGCAAAAGAGAATATGAATGCATATGAACATACTGTACATGAATTAGCAGACAACGGGAAATTATGACTATAACATGTGGCCTCAATAACGTGCTGGCAATTGAACAGTGGGCCTGGCTAACGTGGCAAGCGGAACCTAAACTGAACCTACGTGGCCCAAATATCGTGACAGGCGAATCACGTTGGAAAATGTGACCTGACCAACATGGCAGGTGACCCTAAAGACTTGAGCTCCAGTAATTGAAGTGTGATCCTAGAGCATGGCAGGCAATGGACATTAATAAAAGTGTAACACCTAAAGAACGTAATGTAGCAGGAAACTTAGGTGAGTAAAAAGTGAACCTGACTGAACACCGCAGGCGACAGACTTTAGTTCAGAATACATGGGCCGTATGCAGATGATTAGGGAAGCAGATTTAATTTTGAGACATTCGGGCCCAATCAGCCTGGAAGCATGGATTGGCAACCAACCAGGCAATCAGCCAGGCAGGACTGAAAACAAGTCGTCTGTCCCCCGAAGCCATGGGGCCAAAGCGGTCGTTGGTCCCCCGAAGCCATGGGGCCGAAGCAGTCGTCGGTCCCCCGAAGCCATGGGGCCGAAGCAGTCGTCGGTCCCCCGAAGCTATGAGGCCAAAGCGGTCGTCGTCCCCCTGAAGCCATGGGGCCGAAGCGGTCGTCAGTCCCCTGAAGCCATGGGGCCGAAGCAGTCGTCGGTCCCCCGAAGCTATGGGGCCGAAGCAGTCATAGGGCCCCCCAGAGCCAAGCGGTCATTGGGTCCTCGTAGCCATGAGGCCGGGGCAGTCAAGTGGCCCCCAAGCCATAGGGCCGATGTAATAATCGGGCCCGCGGAGCCTAGAGACTGATCTGAATGACGTGACAGTGACGAAAAGTAATTAAAACTTGAGCCAGACCTGATGGGATAGGCGGCAACTTGGATGATTGGATTGGCCAAAATTGGCCTAAAAGAAACATAACTGCCAACAGGCATTGAAAATATAGACATTAGTAATCTGAACAACGTGCATAAATAAAACACTTAACAAAGATGGGATAAAAACAAGAGCCTGAGGCATTGCAAGTTTGCTAAGTGAAGTACCTTATTGCGACAAACAAATGAACAACTTGTGAAAACATGGTAGGAAACTCGCTCCTATTGGCCCACTGGCCTCCACTGAGAAGCTGTTGTTTTGGTGAACTAGGCAGGAGACCAATCTGAGTGAATGCGAACCAGGATTTAAAAAGGATTTTTTTTTTTTTTTTTTTTATTTAGACCACCGTGGAAAAAATGTAAGCCTGAAAAGAAAGCAACCATGTTTGCCGGGAGAGCGGTACCAAGCAGTGGGTGCTGAGTGCCCCATTGAGATTATTGAGTAGAAAACCATGATGTAGCAAGGAACAGCAGAATGCAGCTTTGTGTGGGAGCAGAGTGTAACACATGATGTAACAGCAGATGGGTGAATGCCGCTCTGAATGTGAGTAGTGCCTAAAAAAAACATGATATAAGCACGTATGAGCGTGGCTCTGAGTATGGCTAGAGCATGAAAAACATTGTATAAAGCAGAAATAAGAATGCAAAACTGAATGTGAGCTTCCAATGTGAACGGAATATTAACTTGAAGTGACAGCCGACATGGAAAGCGGCTCTGGCGAGTGGGGTATAAAAACTATTGTAGCAGTAGAAGTGTGAACACAACTCTGGGTATAGACAGAGCATAAAATTGGTATAACAGCAGCTCTGGTTGTGAATGGAGCATGGCACATGATGTAACAGTGACATAAACGCCGCTCTTGAAATGGGCCTGGAAAGAACCTGTAGTAACAGTGGACGTGTGAACGCAGCTCTGGGTGTGAGTAGAGCAAACATGATATACCAATAGATGTGTGAATGCAGCTCTGGTAGTGAGTTTGACTGCGTAAGTGTGAATGTACCTCTGGGTGTGAGCCGAGAATGAAATTGGTATAACAGCAGCGAACGTGAACGCATCTCAGAAACAAGCCTAGTATAAACCTGTTGTAACAGCAGACATGTAAACGCAGCTCTCACTGTGAGCAGAGCAAACATGGAATACTAGCCAACGCATGAACGCAGCTCCAGTTGCGAGGGGAGTAGAAAAAAACATGATGTAACAGCAAAGTGTGAACACCGGTCTGGTGCGGCCAGAGAATAAAATGGAGTAACAGTAGCAGCTCTGGCCGTGGGCAGAGTATGAAAAACATATAATAGCAGTCGTGTAATATAGTTCTGGATGTCGGCTGGGTACGGAATGTGATGTACCAGCCAATGGGTGAATGCAACTCGAATGTGATTGACGTATGAAGTATGATGAAAATAGCGGACATGTGGACATAGCTCAGGTGAGCAGAGAGTAAAACATGTGTAACAGCGAAATGTAAAGGCCGGTCTTGGAACGAGCAGCGTGAAAGTGATGGACGATAAAAAAAAACGTGCGATGCATCTGAGGGTGTGAGGCGTATGAAGCATGGTGCAATAGCAGGCATAAGACAGAAGTAAAAACCGAACGTGGAAATGCCGCTCAGGATAAGAGCAGAGCATAAAGTGCATCAGGATTTTTTATTTTTTTTTAAACTGGGGGAGGGAGCATCACATGGCAAGGAACAGCTACAGCAATAGGCCAGAACCACAACAGCTGCGTCCGATCTCCAAACATGACGTCACATGCAGCCCGGGTAACTCTTCCTTTACTGCGTACCAGCTGAAGTAACTTTCCATACGCAACAAACAAAGCGAAGTAAAATTTGCAAGATATGTATTAAGCAAATATATTGCTGTATTTGTGGGAGGGAAGGCTGATTACAAGGCTATTTATATGCACCTGCAGGCCTAGACTGGCTGATTACTAGACTATTTATCGGCACCTGTGGGCCCAGGCTGATGCCGATTCAGCTGATTTCACTACCTCTGGGTCAGCTCTAGGATACAGCAGCATGGTGTAGAGACTCCTTACGGCTGGGCGACGGCAGAAAGTCTCAGGAGGGCGCTGGTATTCATGATAGGATCGGAGTGGTTTGCAAAGGACCCACGCTGCAGTCTGCGACCTGCGCTCTGGGATGAAGCAGAGTTTGGTTGTATGTTTCTGATACCTGGTTTACATGTGGGGTGCGTGTCTGCAGTTGGCTCAAGCTATGCACGCTGTGTTTGTGTTGTGTATCAATGGTCGATAAAAAAAATGCAGCAGCATCATGTGGAGGCTCATTCACGCCTGGGCATCGGCAGAAAGTGCCAGGCGAATGCTGGCATTCACTGTAGAATCGCACTTGTTGGCACGGGACCCACGGTGCGGTATGCGATTTGCAATACTCTGGGACGAAGCAGAGTTTGGGGCTAATGGTCAAGTGACTGTTGTTAGTATTTTTGTCCAGCTGTTTAGGGGCTTGTTGGGGGCTATTGCATATAGTTATTGGTGTAGCATGCACCTAGAGTAGGTATGGTCGCATGTTTTCTGATATCTGTGTGTGATGGTATTATTTAGTTATCTCTCTGGAAGGGTCATGTATCAATGGTCGTTAAAAAAAAAAAAAAAAGTGCATGTTTTTCTGTCACCTGTGTTAAATGTGGGGCACATGTCTGCGCCAGTTAGCGCCAGACATGCAAGGTGTTGGTAAATCTATATCAGTGGTCTGTATATCGGGACACAGAGCACTACTAGAGCTGCGTTCATACGTTTGCTGTTGCATCACAATAATACTCTGCTCACTTTCAGATTGCATTCATACGGCTGCGTTATACCTTGCTCTTCATGCTCAGAACTGGGCCCATACCATGTTTTTAGGCACCACTCACATCCAGAGCTGCATACACCCACCTGTTCTTACATCAGATGTGATACTCTGCTTCCACTTAAAGCTGCATTTTCCTTTTCATTGCTACATCATGGTTTACTCAGTATTTTCACTAGGGCAGTCAGCACACCGCTCTGATACCGTTCTCCCGATAAACATAGCTTCTTTCTTTCAGGTTTACGTTTTTTCCTCGCTGGTTGTTACATTCCATAGAACTACTTTTTCTGTTTCACTTCGGTGGAAAAAATAAAATAAAAATTGTGCCGTTCTTTAGTCCTGGTTCACATTCACCCAGACTGTTCTCCTTTATTTCTGGTTTGCATTCACTCAGATTGGTCTCCTGCCCCAGTTCACTATACAGTCCCTCAGAGGTCAGTGGGCCAATAGGAGTAAGTTCTTACTATGTTTCACAAGTTGTTCATTCATTTGTCATGATAAGGGTCTTCTCTTAGCGAACTGTAAGGCCTCTCGCTCTTCTTTTTCTCCCATCTGTTCAATTTCATGGTTGGTTTAATGTTTTATTTCGGTTCACTAATGTCTATGCATATCCCATCAGGTCTCGCTCACGTTTTAATTACTTATCGTCACTGTAATGTTATCCAGTTCAGTCTTGGCTTCAGGGTCCGATGACCGCTTCAGCCTCATGGCTCCGCGGGGCCTATGACTGTTCTTAACGTTATTCGTTAGGGGTACAATATGGTTGTAGGCTGGTTAGTGTCCTAGGTTCACTGTCGGAGGGGGTCAGGGTTATGCGAGTCCCCAAGTCATACTGATGCTGCATAAGTGGTTTATATAAAAAAAAATTTTTAAATCCGCCATTAGTCTCACATTCATGGCCATTAGAGTCTCTCACGCATGGCTTCTCTGTTTAAGTTTGACACACATGGCCCCGCCATTAGAGTCTTTAGAGTCTTTCACGCATGGCCCCGCCATTAGAGTCTTTCACGCATGGCCCCGCCATTAGAGTCTTTCACGCATGGCCCCGCCATTAGAGTCTCTCACGCATGGCCCCGCCATTAGAGTCTCTCACGCATGGCTTCTCCGTTTATGTTTACACACATGGCTCCGCCATTAGAGTCTCTCACGCATGGCTTCTCCGTTTATGTTTACACACATGGCTCCGCCATTAGTCTCTCACGCATGGCTCCGCCATTAGTGTCTCTCACTCATGGCTCTGCCATTAGTCTCTCTCACGTATGGCCCCGCCATTAGTCTCTCTCACGCATGGCCCGCCATTAGTCTCTCTCACACATGGCCCCCCATTAGTCTCTCTCACGCATGGCCCCGCCATTAGTCTCACACATATAATATGTAGCAAGCAAAAAAAGCAGCGCTCATAGGCTAAATACGTCAAACATAAGTGTGTGACCTAGTAGAAAAAAATCGAGCTGCTCACCTCTATGTAGTCGTGCTCGTGTTTTGGGGCGCGACCACGATGGAGGTTGAGGATTCGTATGGAAGATCTTGTGGTTGGTGCTGCCAGTATTGGACTAATCACTCTAGGTGGGTGCCATCCCACCGATCAAGCATAGTAAGACAAGTTGAAGGTCCCTGGACAATTATATGTCGGGTTTGTAGCCAACTGCAGTTATTAGTCTCTCTCACGCTTGACTCCGCCATTAGTCTCTCTCACGCTTGACTCCGCCATTAGTCTCTCTCACGCTTGACTCCGCCATTAGTCTCTCTCACGCTTGACTCCGCCATTAGTCTCTCTCACGCTTGACTCCGCCATTAGTCTCTCTCACGCTTGACTCCGCCATTAGTCTCTCTCACGCTTGACTCCGCCATTAGTCTCTCTCACGCTTGACTCCGCCATTAGTCTCTCTCACGCTTGACTCCGCCATTAGTCTCTCTCCCGCTTGACTCCGCCATTAGTCTCTCTCCCGCTTGACTCCGCCATTAGTCTCTCTCCGCTTGACTCCGCCATTAGTCTCTCTCCGCTTGACTCCGCCATTAGTCTCTCTCCCGCTTGACTCCGCCATTAGTCTCTCTCCCGCTTGACTCCGCCATTAGTCTCTCTCCCGCTTGACTCCGCCATTAGTCTCTCTCCCGCTTGACTCCGCCATTAGTCTCTCTCACGCTTGACTCCGCCATTAGTCTCTCTCACGCTTGACTCCGCCATTAGTCTCTCTCACGCTTGACTCCGCCTTTAGTCTCTCTCACGCTTGACTCCGCCTTTAGTCTCTCTCACGCTTGACTCCGCCTTTAGTCTCTCTCACGCGACTCCGCCTTTAGTCTCTCTCACGCGACTCCGCCTTTAGTCTCTCTCACGCGACTCCACCTTTAGTCTCTCTCACGTGACTCCGCCTTTAGTCTCTCTCACGAGACTCCACCATCAGTCTCTCACGCTTGGTTCCGTTATTAGTCTCTCACGCTTGGCTCTGTCATTAGTCTCTCACACATGGCTTCTCAGTTTCATTTTTACTCACATAACTCCACCATTCGAGGTCGGCTGCGTGGTCCCGCCA